>JANFOE010001710.1:0-203730 GCA_025667525.1 Glebionis coronaria | reverse complement strand
TATATATATATATATATATATATATATATATATATATATATATTAATATATATATATATATATATATATATATATATATATATATATATATATATATATATATATATATATATATATATATATATATACATATATATATATATATATATATATATATATATATATATATACATACATATATATATATATATATATATATATATATATATATATATATATATATATATATATATATATATATATATATATATATATATATATATATATATATATATATATACTAGTTTCATAACCCGTCCAACGGGCGGGTACGTCTCGTTAACTTTTGTTGAAAGAACGTTGCTCGATTTGGTAAACTGACTGACAGTTAGACATATAGGGTTTAACTTTTTTTGTTTAAAGAAACTAACTTTTGATTACGTTTGAACTTGGATCACCTAATGAACTTCCTATTAGGAAAAATCGATAAGATTTTTTGTAAGACCGAACAGGACCGGACCGGACCGAGGACCGAATTTGTGCAAAACCTCGGACCTCGGACCGGACCGAAATTGTACAGTCCGGTTCGGTTCGGTCCGGCCCGTTC
Source organism: Glebionis coronaria (assembly GCA_025667525.1). Taxonomy (NCBI): domain Eukaryota; kingdom Viridiplantae; phylum Streptophyta; class Magnoliopsida; order Asterales; family Asteraceae; genus Glebionis; species Glebionis coronaria. The sequence goes on along the minus strand of JANFOE010001710.1, from coordinate 203,144 downwards.
CGGTTTTCCGATCCGGGTCGGTTTTGGGTCTGCCATGCCCAGCCCTAATTACAGTTACTCATTTTTGGCACGATAATAGGTAATTAAAAATAAGTAATTGATCATTGATAAATTTTTTATACACGTCATCACAATGATCATGTGTTAAATCATTAAAATGTGGGTTTAAGTGTTTCATATTCTCATTTGACCTTTTTTTAAGTATATAATCAACTAAATGAGGCTACGGCCTAATAGCATAACCCTATTTTGCATATTACTTACCGCTTAAAGCTCGACCAATTGGCCTATTTTAATCTTGGAATTGAGATTTCATAAAATTGTTGGTAATAGATGCTTTGACCATCAAACCATTGTTCAGACTTGGGATTTGGCCAAATCGACAAAACAATATCCGGTGTCTGCTGGTATGCTATAATTGTGTAACGTTACTTTGTGATCAAATTGATAATTTATTACTGTTATCAGTTTTTTGCTTTGAGCATATTAACCAAGTGAATGAAAACCATAGGGCATAACAAAAACAAAACAAACTAAAAAGAACCTGCTATTCTCGATATTTATTTACTCGGTAATTTATAAGTGGGTGCTTTTTTCAGTCAAAACTAATAGGCAAAACTCACATGAACTTGATCTCTATTCTTATACCTCATTCTTATTATTATGTTCTCGCACTGGAAATGCGGTTCTTTCAGATGTGTCATCCAAATTTAAGAGTATCTACATTCTCATATACAACAGTTCTGTTTGGAATAGGGCCAAACTGGCTCAGGTCGTGCAACATACGTCGCCATCCCACTCGTTCACTAATCCGAGGAATATTAAACATGCAAATTTTCAGTTCTTTTACTTTCATGCCATTCATTTTTTTTACTGTCAAGAACACTGCAGAAACTACTATCAAGTAATTATTAGACAACTCAATGGAGTAAATAAGGTTAAATCAAGGATGAGCAGAAACAGAAGATAACGTGGTCTCATTCCCAAGAAGACTTGGGTGGTTTAAATAAACGCACAAGATTAAATAAACTAACATAAGTATTTACAACAAAGAAGTATTGTAAATAAACACACAAGATTAGATATAATAACCCAAAATATTTAGATAATGAAGTTTATATAACTATCAACAAAACTAACATAAGTATTTACAACTTACTTGGAATGTTGCAATGAGAGGGACAAACATTTTCACTCTTTCATTTGTTTTGCCAAATATGTTGCTAACAACTATGGTAACATGTTGTTAGAGTATCAGTAGTAGATGATTATCTTATCTAGAGAAGAACCAACCAACTGGTTTGCATCAACATACACATATTTTTTAGTAGAGATTAATGGTTCATCCTTAACTAAATGGTATCGTATTGGTGCAAAAAGTAGATTTATTGTTCTTGTCACTGTCGTTATACTACCCACAACCTGGTTAAACAGCTTGAGTATTATTTCTTTATATCCGCAAGTGGGATGTTAGCCTCTCTGATCATTATCGACAATCTTGTGGACTGGTGCCTTTGATGGTATTGGTTTCCAAGAAAAGGGTGAGTGGCCATCTGTACCATATTGGTTACTCCAATAGTTAAAAACCTTTCACGCCCCGTGCATATATGTTGAGGGTATCTCTCCTCACGTGCCTTCTGAATATATTTAAAAATTAGAAAATATCTTGCGTTTTGATTCCATGGCTCTTGATGACACCACCTGTAAACACATAGATGACTTACTTAATAACTACAGTAATAGTTACAAAAAAGAGTTAATCGGCTATAACAGGACAGAGTGCAAGAGGGTTTCTATCATGCTTTTGGTGTCTGGAGTTATCACAATCTGATTATCACTTTTATATAAATCACCTCTTCATGAGTTATAACAAAATATAAGGCATGAAAGACTGAGAATTACATTTTGGATGTGACCGATATAGTGAAGAGCTCCGTTCTTGAAAATTTCCAATCTCACTTCATTTTCGAAAATGATATCTTAGCCATAATGAGTAACTTTCTCGGGCATCTTAATCAGTGAAAGGGACCCATAAAATTTGCAAGCCGCAGATGACCAACTATACACAAATCATTAATATAATAATTTATTATAAAAGAAAAGTAGTATAAAATAATTTCCTAGAAGTTTATACAGTTAGAATTTGTTAAAATACAATGTTAAGCTTAAAGCATGCACAATAGTAAATTTATGAAATCCATTTTGCTGACGGTTGAAATGTAATAGAATAGAATCCTCACAATAATATTTACTAATAGCAAAAAACATGAAGTGTAACTCCATGTCCTGCATACGCAAATGTAATCCGACCCACTACATTATTTGGAATATATACATAATACCAACACTTTTTTCTTATTAAAGGGCTGTTTGGCTAGGGATAAATCGGTAACTTAACTCGTGTTTGTTACTATGTGATGTAACAAAATTTGAAGGGGCGTTTGGGTCAAATGCAAAGGGACTATAGGTGTCAAACTGTACAGGCGGTTCAACTTGGACAATGGTTCAAACTGAGTAATATTCTGATCTAAATAAGATTATTGTAGGAAGCTTTCACTGGTTCGTAAATCCAACCGGTTCAACTTTACAGTCACCTCATGTTAATGTGCTGAAATGGGTCATATGGGTCAGTGTTTTCATATCTGAAAAAATACAAAGGAAGCGAAAAATACATTACACCTTTGATATTGGTAACACTATCCTTGAAAAATATATAGCGAGTACAGACACGTAGTTCAGTTATAATTTCATTTTCATTGGTGTTAGATACATCATTGCCTCTCGAGTTTTTGGTGTAATATGAGTTATGCCTCATCAGTCCCCATATTATTAAACGTCCATATACTCCACCCGTGAATTGCTTGAAACCCGTTTGATTTTGAAATCATATAATCAATAGTGTGATGATTTAACATATCGAAATTTTAACGAATAAAATAGTAGTCTTAACGATAAAGCCTGTTAGATTTGAATGAATTCCAACCACCTTAAGCATATGGTAACCATGTTTTTTCATTTTATAGCTTAAGGTTAATCTACGTCAAAGGATAATATATTCATAATCTGGTCTATGATAATGATTTCAAGAGAATGTAATTAGTTACTGGTCTTTCCTAGTCCTAGCTAGTGCCTAAAAATGAACGCTTGAAAATGCAGGCGTATCTTTCAAGAATTATATGCAATATGAAAAACTCAATTTGCATTACAATATCTAAAAATATGACTTACAGTTTCGCATATAGACTGCAGGATTTGAAGGATGAGAAATCTAAGGCCTTTCCAAACATGATTGAAACATAGACCAGCTTCTGAAATGCCTGCACTAAAGACCACACCAATGATCAAGCTCTGTATATTATATAACCTACAATGCTAGCTGTTATAGATTATTAACGCCGCAAATCAAATAAAAATTAAACTGTTATTAACACTGTTGTATATTAACACCACGAATCAAATCAAAATAACGTACTTGCAACTTATTACATCTATAACACTACAATGCAGAAGAACCTAGAGGAGTCATGCAAATTAAGATCAATCACATATAGTATGGGTAAATTTACATGTAAACATGGAGGGTCTTGGTGTGTAGGTTTTAGCAGAGAAATAAAACTTGCTTGAGAGATGCCCTCCTGGTATGAAAAAAAAAACAAATAAAATAAAGAATCAGTTTCTTTTATTTTAATACTTTTTTACTTTTTTATACATTCATTAATTAAAAATAACATAAAGAGTCGTTAACTAATACTCCTACTTTTTTGTAAAGTTTCATATAAATTCCTTAATGTGAGTATTACTTGAGCTGGTAACCTCATCTCCGCCGGTTCTTCGCAAACATTCTACAGACGGTTAATGCTGCTGCACTTCTTCCCTCTTGAGCTGCAAGTTCAGCACTCCGAGTCCAGCTCAAAAACAATATGTATTAGAGAAATAAAAGGAGTGTTTAAATATATGGGTTGATGCAGGTATGTTTGATCAATTCATAGTTACAATAAAAATGACAAAACAAAACATGAGAACAAAATTACTCATCATCATTCCTCGAACTACTGGATGGACCAGTCTCAATGGTGGATACCTCTGAACACTCTGTAAGAACACATTTATTTACGTCACGTCATACGTATGTCCGCCTTAACAACCGTGATGCCCATAACAACTTTAATAGTTACATGTCGAGCAGCTTTAAGTGGAAATCTACAACTAATTACCATACGGAGGGTCGTTTAATATAAGTATTTACTACTTAAAACCAAAAAGATATACATGTCAATTGTTATCCAGTTTTAGAAAATAGGCTGCAAGTATCTTCATATGCAAAAAAGCAAATTGTCATTCACCATCCTGCAATAAACAACTATGAAGAGTTAGTAAGGAAGCATACAATAGCTGAAATGTGAATAAGCCAAAAAAGAAAAACAAAATTCTACCATACGTTTCAAGTGACAGTTCCTACATAATTAACTTTAAAACAGGACATCCTATTTATCAGCAAAAGTTTATGCAGACTATGTTTTACGCGTAGATTAGTGGATTTTTGTATCAGCAACTGATATATCACATTGGGTTACATTCACATAAGTGTTTCGGTGCATCAAGCTATACTATCTTTTTTTCCTTTCTCCCATGTCTAACCAAGAGTTAAAATATGGACACCACAACCTATTTTCAAAATACTATAGATTTTACCCCACTTACTTTTCCTGCATTCATTAGGAACCTGCATAGATATTTCTCCAAGTAATATAATGTGAATAATAATAATTTAGATTTAAATTATTGAGACACGACTCACATTTTCAGTCGTGGAATCAAATATTTACGGGCATGTCATATTTGTATCTGCAAGAGGATTTCTATTATAAAATTGATTATCTAAGAACAAAGTGTATAATTATTCGAATTGCCAACCAGATTTAGCCCCTTTGTTGCACAAAAAATGAAGAAAGTTGGTTTAAAGGTATGGATGCTATTGGTGACCTGAAATCAGAAAACCAAGTAAGAAGTTGAGTAAATTTTACAGACATCTAAAAGTGCAAATCTCAATGTCCATGAACGTAACCACAATCCATAAAGAATATTGAAAAGTACCTGTATTAGCCAAACGCATCCTTCATATCTGAATTAAAAAACAAATAGAATTCAAATAACATCATAAAATAAACATAATTGAAGAAACATGTATGCTTTCCTTTGTCACAAAATAGTGTGTGCTACAAGGTGGGTCAAGATGCATGGAAACCCGAGCTTAGTAACAATATGGCAGTAACTTGGATAACTAATAAAGAACATTAAATCACAAAACACCTATGTTAGAATCGAATGAAGTAACACCAGAGTTAATGGATAGAAAAACGTTGAATGCAACCTGTTTACATATGCATCTAAAAAGAACCAATCAGCTAACACGTCAAGAACTTTCATAAATCGTTCATGCAAAATAAAAAAGAAGACGTTTGAATTTAGAACACGAGTTGTGCAGAGAAACATATGCACAAACCTGAGAATCTATGAGAAACTTCACCTTATACGTGCTCAATTAAAACATAATAATTAGGGTTTAAAAAAGTGTACATGTGGTTTTATGATGCATCACAACAACATGTAGGGTTTAGAAAAGAGCATACATACAGAATAAGTTGTTGGATTCAAATCCACACCTTTAGTATTCTGAGAATAAAATAGAAGATACTTCTACGTTTCTACAAATTAAATAGAAGATACCCTGCTATTATCGTGTTCCTAAAAATATTGTTCCCATGATTGATTCCAAAACCTGTTATTACAAAATCAATGCCAACTTAATGAGTAAATTCATATCTAAAAAACTCTAATAGACTTACATCAGGAGCTTTCTTTGTTGATGTAGAAATACACATTGTTCACATAAATAATGTGACACTAACATCTCTGTAATCGAACAGACAAATATAGAAAGCCTTCAACTTTAACCTCCAGCTTCTGATCCAAGTGCAGCAGAAGATATTCCAGAAGCTACAATTGCTGCAGTTTTCGTATTTCGTGGAAAAAAAACAACAGTCGTACGTATTAAAAAAAAGACACAATAAAAAGTCACAGTTGTCCGAAAATGCAGCATTACTTTCAAGTAAGATCACCAAATTTACCTATTTGATTATAAATAGCTATTGCAACACACATTACAACACACATTACAACTTCAGTATGTACCTCAGGATGCAAATGATCATCCTCATATGAAAACTAACCTGAGCAAAGCGTTGAATATTGATCATCTTTTCAAATGCCTGCACTGGAGCCCATACCAATAATCAAGATCTGTGTATTATACAACCTAATGTTAGCTGGTACAAATTATTGACGCAAGGAATCAAATAAAAATTCAACTATTAATAACTTTGATGTATATTAAAGTCATTAATCAAATCAAAATAACATACTTTCAACTTATTATATCTAAAACATTAAAAATACTTATTAAGATGCGTTGATTATGGATGTTTAGATTAAAAATGATTCAATTCGATTTATATATGATTTCTATCGAGTACTGCATATTAGAGGCGAGCAAAAACCGCACCGCAAACCGCAAAAACATTTATAAAAATTCTGGCATTTATAGTCTTCGCCTGATGTTATGCAATTCCTTTATTGCAGTACTTGCTCCAATTAGGTCCTCCAATATTTAATGAGAAGGCTGAATTAAGTCACTCCTAAAGAATCAAGTGTGGTTTTAAGAACTTACTTGGCGAGAGATTGAGCTAAAGCAAGTAAAGACATGGACAAAACAGCAGCACCATTTGATAAACACATGGTTTTAAGACTTTAAAAGATAGTACAGATGTTGACAACATAGGCACGTAATGCAATATATTCATATGCCTTTTGATCATCTTAACAAAGATGGTTGGCGACAGCTACGCTATTTTATCCTTCAAAGGTACTTCTGCAAACAGAAAGTTTATTGCATGAGACTAAATATTCAGTTATATAAGGTCGTAACAGGTTGCTCCGGTTAGTGTCTATATATAATTTCATCGCCAGTTGTGATTCTTTAGCAATTGCAAAAAGATAACCAATCTGATGAGAGTATCGGTACGGTGACTACACACACTGAAACAAATAAATATTACTGATAAAATAATATAAAGGTGCTTTTGTTATAGTAGAATGTAATTACCTAACATACTCATACCCGACTTCACTAAACTCATGAAAATAGCAAGTTAAGAGATACATAGCTGCGGAGATAATCCAGTCATAGCCATCTGCAGTGAATCATGTGAAGAAAATTAAAAACTAACTAAAGGTTGATCGCTACCTAGATATGTGTGGAGATTTAGTGTCCATTAATAATTAATTTTGCAAGGGATGAAAGAACCTTTTATAATCAACCGACGAATAGGGTTTGTTATACTCATGGTTATACCTGGTGACATCTTTATTCTATTCAACCTGTTAGAAACAGCAATAAGATAGATTGAAGCAAACTAATTTCTTAAAGCATTGTACTACAACTACAACTCAAGCTTTTCATAATATATGATGAGAATGTCAAAAGAGGCACTTACCAAGATCAATCCCACTCACCATACCTGGCGTTTTTTGAAGGTGACGGATAAACTTCAGGCCTGCATAGCAATTATTAATGAATAATCAAACATTTGAATAATATTAGGGTTTAGATGAATACATTTGTGATATTAAGGTTTTGTAAGGATTTCAAGCAGTCGAATAATAACTTAGGGTTTTTGGTGATTATAAGAATGATATATAAAATCCGAAATTCATAATACGGATGAATGATATTGAAAGAATTTTTGGGAAAAAAGTATTTTGGGAGAATATTGCATTCCGAAATTCATAGAATAACAATCGGATATTCTGCCGATTATTTTCAACTTCACAAAAATCTATTTTCCAAAATAAATTAGATATAACCCAATAGCCAATAAGAAAATGCCATGTAGGATATGACATGGCGCATTTTATTTTCCTATGTCAAACTTAGCCCCATATATATATTATAGATATATATATATATATATATATATATATATATATATATATATATATATATATATATATATATATATATATATATATATATATATATATATATATATATATATATATATATATATATATATATATATATATATATATATATATATATATATATATATATATATATATATATATATACACTAGCGTCGTAACCCGTCCAACGGGCGGGGGTCGTTTCAAAAATCTTTTTTTAAAGTACGTTTGCGTACTATTTTTATCTGTTTGTAGTGTGACTCATTTTTGTTAAAATAAAAGATAAACATAACTTTTTTTTATATATTTTTAGGGCCAAGCCCACTCAACGGACGTGTTTTATCCCGTGTTAAAAAAAACAAAAACTGACTCAAGAACACAAAATTATCACCATCACGGGCTATTCACACTCGGGACATTAACTGATGGATAGATTATCTATCAAGTGGACATCTATTGTCTGAATGCAGCATGTGGATATTTATACGTCTAAATGGACATTTATTTTAACGTTATATTAGTTTAGGCATAATAGTGACCACGTCTACCAACTGAGGTTGGTACAGTTGGGCAAGGCATTGGGCTCCTTAACCAAAGGTCTCGGGTTCGAGCTTTGAGAATGGAAAAAATCTCAATTAGGAAGGATACTACCCATCGAGGTACCGAGAAAACTTCCCCGGGAGATTAGTCCACTCGTCTTAATGGTGGTAGACTAAAAAATTACAATTACCACGTCTGATTGCTATTTTTTCTGTCAGTTTGCTATTTTACAACAAAGCAACAAAGTTTATTTTTTTAAAACTAAATTTGGTTTAAAAATAAACATTACATAAATAAATTAAAATAACATTACATAGTAATTCAAATAAAATAAAAAATTTACAATAATAATTATACTAAAATACTATTAAAATTAATTAAAAAAGTTAATTAAATATAATAAAAAGATAAAATGCATAACTAAAATTAACTTAAAAATAGTCAAATTAATATATGTTAGAGTATTAAACAAAGCTTAATATATTAAAATCTGAAAATTTATTACAAATTTTATCTAATTACATGTAATCTAATATAATCTAGAAAATAAAAATAATAAAAAGGAAAAGAAAGAAGGAAAGATGTTTCAATTCGCTCGTCTATGTGAAGTTCGAGAGGACGACTAATTCGAATCAGTTGGTATAACGCGAACGACCGATTGAGAATTCGCTCGGTCGATTCATTTTAATTGGTGTTGCGACGCTCCTTAAAGATTCGTTTTGTTCACATCTATTAATAAAACTAATATATTTATATACCATTTATATACTCGTTGTATCATTTAGCATTACCGCATCCATCGGCGCAAATAGGGTGTAAAAATACGTGCCGTGTCATGACACTCGAAAGATAATAACATTTGTATGGTTTTTTTTTGGCATGACATTACATAAAAAACATGCATGTCGAAACGCTTGATAAGAATTTGTTACATCTACTCTTATTTCTCGAATTTTACTTACTAAAATATGATACTCGAAAATGTCCGTTCCGGTTTTATAACTGAACTTATTTTATAATTTTTCTATGTCCGTTGAAATTCATATTTGCTTCTTTTTATTTTATTTTATTAAAAGGTCATAATAAAAATATATATAACAATATACATTAGAACTAACTGAATGATATGTATTGAGAAATGTATATTCTCAAATTAAATATCAGCTGATCAGCGTAATGTATATTCTCACCTTCAGATGATGTATATCGGCTCACCTCTCATGAAAACATCAAATGAGTTGCTATAAGCCTCGTTGTCATTATAAGGCATTGTATAATAAATTTAAATACAATTAACATAGGAATGAATAATAAATTTATTATAGAAACAACTACGACTAAAAGGTAATGTAAAATTTGAAGAATGTACACTTGCTTTTACAATATGAGTTTCTCTCTGATTCAGTGTTAAGATCCCCAAGCGAATCAACCTCAACTCCAAGATCCTATTGGTTCAGGTTTTTGTATGCAACAACAAAAATTGATCATTATTTAGAGACTCAATGATCAAACATTACTTACAAGTTAAGTGGCAAGTGAGCGAATTTAGCTAACTGAGGCAGGAGTCAAAAGGATATATATTACACTCTATAGTCTATACATTCATTGTTTTCTTTGCTACTGGATTAAATGACTAAGGAGATTGTACACACAACAAAGATAAAAAAATCATTTATACAATATACCTTGTGAATCACAATAACCTTAGTGAAGAAGCGGTAGAGTATGGTGCACTTTGTTAATAACAGAGATCGAGAGCATCTATAATTTGTTCTTAATGGTCTTCCAATTCAAGTAACTCATTAGAAGAGGTCACATAGTCCTAACAAACAAAATAGCAAACAATGAAGGATTTTGACTTTGGTGACAACATCAGTCCTATCATAGTCACCTCCTGGTTTCAACAAAGCAAAATCAAGAAAAACAAGGCATATTAGTAGCAGCAACAACATGAATGTCATCAATAAACACAATAAAAAGCACTTTGGACTTGGCTTTCTAAAACAAATCCCTAAGTCTAGATGCACCAGCACCCACAAACAGCTCTAGAAACTCAGAAGGTGCGTAGGAGAATAACGACACACCTGCCTCACCACCAACAGCTCTTGCCAACAACGTCATCCCAGTTCCAGGCGGCCCCACCAACAAACACCCTTTCAAAATCTTAGCACCTAATGTAGTATACTTATTCAGATCCTTCAAACGATCCATCACTTCCTGCAACTCCAGTATAGCACCAAAATTTGTTGTTCCTATTCAATCCATAACACAAGATTTAGAGAGAGAAATAGCAGAAAAGTAGAAAGAGAAAGTAGAGAGAGAAGTGGAAGGTTTACACTAAAACTAGGTGTTTTATGAAATGAACCAACACCCTCTTTCACATGTGAAAGAGGGTTATATATCCCACGGATCTAAGGCCTTTGTGGGCTTCATCTTGGGCCAGGCTTGGCTTTCACTTGGGCATATAGCCCCTAACAAAGACAATATTAGCTTAATGTCCAAGCCCGCTTTTCCCGACTAACCTATTACTATACAAGACCAATAACGACTAAGATGACCTATTACATTCTTGTTCGACTATATAAAATATAGGGCTAACAATCTCCCCCAATGTATCGGTCATCTTAAAAAGCTTAAAAAGCATAAGATGATTGAGTGAATACATTCTTGTAGAGGAGATCTTCCTTCTTTGGTCTTGTATCTTGGTCTTGATCTTGTTTGTAACGGCTTTGTTACTTCATGCCTTGTGATCCTTATCTTGAGCCTTTGTCTTTTGACTTAGAGCGCTTGAGATGTTCAATCTATCCTTGATAGTGTTCATCTTGTGCTCTTGTGTCAAGATGACCTATTATATTCTTACATTCTTAAATATCTTGATTATCGCCATCTTGTGCTCTTGTGACTTTTGAATCGACATTGGTTACACAGCTACGCCACCTTCTTGATATGCAGCAACATATATAGACACGGATGAAATGGCTTTGAACATTTCACCCTAACTCGGTAGCGTTTTACCTCCGGTCGGTGAAGACCGTTAAACGGTATTAAATACCGTACATGTGATCTGGTAGATTCGATTAAGAACCTCCTTGACAGGGTTTCCCAGCGGTAGTAGCCAGTTCTCTTTACTCGACCGTCTCAAAGCAGACTGCGAACGTAAAGAGTGAATTACAAGGATAAATTATCCGTCTGATTAGAGTCGTCAATTCAGATTTCCTGGAACAAGTTTGATTCTAAAAGAATCGCACCATTGTTGCTTTCCAGTTTGTCACAAGCTTGATTCATAGAGAATCTTGAGAGTTACCTACCGCAGTGCTGTTTGATGTTGACACTGGAAGGATTTCCATTCGTCACTGTGAACACTAATGAGTGTCACTCTGAATGTTCTGGCAAGATCACATGGATTTTGCGAAGAAACCTGGAATCAAGTTTGAATTAATTAAGAATCGAAACTTAGTTGCTTTCCAGTTCTCACAAGTTTGATTCGTGTAGAATCGCACAAGTTACCTACCATGAGCTTGGTTAATGCTGGCTCAAGCAGGATTTCCATCTTCATTGTGAATCGTATCACTAAGATGTTCTAGCAATATCACAAGGATAATGCGTAGGACTCGATTGTGTCCTAATGAGATGATAGATAGATCTCGATTGGCTCTAGACTCAATAAGTGCATTTTGGTAATTGGAGGCTGGAGCAGACTGCCACCTTTTCAATATTAACTGAATCGGAGTGAGAAAGTCAATAGATACGTGTTGATCTCCGTGACAATGAGACAAGTTTCTTTTGAGAGAAACTCGAATGGCTGGGGAAGGGTTGTGCATCGCATCACTGGGTCCATGACACTTGTCTTCAAAAGATGTGTTAACCCGGTTTCTACCTAAGTTGCATAGAATATTCAACTCCTTCAATGCTTACCAATACGTCATCATCAGCACCTTGTTGTGATTGTTCTAGTGCTAACTTAAGTAATTGGTCCGCATTCAGCTTCATTCCACTCCATCTTTCCTAAGGACAACTATTTCTAGCTATGGAATGTCCTTGGGTAGATCCCTTCGGTTCTGGTTGGATCATAGGACTTAGTTTCCTATCCTAAACCACTTTTGACTCCATCGTTCCGTCGTGGATAGTAGGTTGTTTTGGGTATAGATCGTAACCATTAAACCATTGAAAACAATTCAAAGTGTTTGATAAAAATCAAAACTTTTAACACTTGAAAGTTTTACTTTTCCGAAAAGCTCCCCCTACACACATGCATCGATATACGAAATAGTTTGGCATGTGAAGGAAAGAGTTGCACTTGAGTCTTTAAGATCACATGTTGCAATATATTACATTTTAATCACATTTTCTCCCCCTATCTCTAATATAAAAATATAATATTAGAGATACCAATTGATTAAAATATGACATTTTCCGAAAAATCGACGGGAGAGAAACATGTGTGCACGCATGAATCATGGAACATTTTCAGTCGGGTCGCTCCCCCTCAACAATATATGTGTGTCTTGAGACAAAATTTGACAAAATTTTAGAAAAACGACACCACAAAATATGTTGAGGTACGGAGTTGAGATGCCTTTTGCGATATAATATATTACATTTGACAATTTCATATCATTTTCGGAATGTGTTGGATACATGAAATATGACAATTTTAGAGATGTACCCAACAACATTAAAAGGCTTGATTTTAAAACGCTCCCCCTCAAAAAAACTGATCAAAATAACATATGACAATTTTGAGATATAAAAACCACTTATGAGGAAGGGAGTGTTGAACACACAATTTTGAAAGATTTAGAAAAACCTTTTGAGAAATTCTTGAAAATTTGTGTTCAACGGTTTTAAAATAATCAGGATGAAGACTTCTCTTCTATTGCTTAAGGAAAGCGCACTGAAATGTACACTCCCCTTTCGGGTCCGTTTTTCATGAGCTCAAAACTTTGATTGTTTTGTGACTAGCTCATGACCGAGAAAAATAAATTTCCCGTTATGAAGGATAAGTTATCATCCGTGATAAACTTTCCTTAAGTTGAAGTTCGAGTTCTAAGCTGACATTTACTTAGAAATCGTTTTTCATGAACTTAAAAACTTTGAATGTTTTTATGAGAAGCTCATGACCGAGAAATATGAATTTCTCATTGAGAAGGATAAGTTATCGTCCGAGATAAACTTTCCTTAGTTGAGGTCCGAGTTCTAAGCTGTGATGCGCCTAGAAGTCATTATGAGAGAATATCAAGCAGCTTCATTTGCCAAAACCTCCAAGTCTTCTGGAGTCATATACTTCATACCAAGACGGCCAACGAGATACGCAAACCTATCTTTCGATAGAGCTTTTGTAAACAAGTATGCCAGCTGGTACTCAGTTCTGACAAAGTATAATTCCACGATGCCGCGTTCCACTTGTTCCTTGATGAAGTGATATCTGACATCGATGTGCTTGGTGCGGGAGTGCTGAACCGGATTGCAAGATATGGCTATGGCCGACTTTGAGTCACAATACATAGGTATTTTATAAAAAGTGGAAGCCATAATCCGTGAGTTGAGTTCTCATCCAGAGGACTTGAGCACAGCACGCGGATAGAGCCACATATTCTGCTTCAGCTGATGAGAGCGAAGTGCAATCCTGCTTCTTTGACGACCAGCTGACAAGCTTGTCTTCCCCTAGAAATTGTATGCTACCAGAAGTGCTTTTACGACTATCAAGAGAACCTGCGTGATCAGAATCTGAAAAAGCCGTTAGATGAAAACCGGTTTCCCTCGGATACCAGAGTCCCATGTGAATGGTATTCTTAAGGTACCGAAAGATCCATTTAACCTCTTTGAGGTGCTTTTGAGTAGGTCTGGCTTGATATCGTGCACAATAGCATGTGGCATGATGAATATCAGGCCTGCTGGCTGTAAGGTACATAAGTGACCCGATCATACTGCGATATCGCGTTTGATCTACGGGATATGAGTACAAGTCAGCGTCTAGGGATGTGGTCGACAATGGTGTACCAACGCGAGCACATGAGGTCATACCATGCTTTTTAAGTATCTCTTGAGCATACTTAGCTTGGTTAATGAAGATACCATGTGGGGATTGATGAATCTGGAGGCCTAAAAATAATTTAAGCTCCCCCATCATTGACATTTCAAATCTGCTGTGCATTAATTTTTCAAAACGTTTTGAAAGTTTTGGGTTCGTAGAACCAAAAATAATGTCATCAACATAAACTTGCACCAGCATTATGTCATCCCCATATTTATTAGTAAAGAGAGTAGGATCAATAGAACCTTTGGAGAATCCTTTGGACATCAAGAAGTTTGAAAGTTCTTCGTACCATGCCCTTGGAGCTTGTTTAAGTCCATATACAGCCTTCTTGAGACGATAGACTTTGTCAGGATGATGAGGATCGATGAATCCTTCTGGCTGATTCATATACACTTCTTCCTTCAAATGACCGTTGAGAAACGCAGTTTTAACGTCCATCTGAAAAACCGTGAAGCCCTTATGTGCAGCATAAGCAAGAAATATCCTGATTGCTTCCAAACGAGCGACTGGAGCGAATGATTCATCGTAGTCTATGCCTTCTTGTTGACGGTATCCCTTAACCACAAGACGAGATTTGTTTTTGATGATGGTTTGTTCTTCATCCATTTTATTTTTCCAGATCCATTTGAAATCTAAAATTGACATTCCATAGGGTCGGTCAACAAGTTCCCAAACATTTAGGCGTTCAAACTGATGAATTTCGTCTTGCATTGATTCAATCCACGCATGATCAGTCATGGCTTGTTTGTTGTTTGTAGGTACAGTTGAACTCACGGTGAGTGCATATATACACACATCGCCATCGGTTTCGAGTTGTCTGCGTGTTCGAACCGGTTGTGAAGGATTTCCAATGACTTGCTCTAATGGATGATCACGTGTCCAATGGTGAGTGGATGGATATGGTTGGTAAAATGTATGCATGTTGGACGGATCAACATGTTGAGTAGAAGACTCTCCGACTTCGTGTACCGGTGTACCGAACGGATTGATAAATTCTTCATCGTCAGGTTGTGCATCGACTGCTTGATTGTTGTTTCCTCCTTCAGCATTGACGATTGGTGATGTTGGTTGTATGACAGTTTCTTGAGTTTGTTGACTATCCACTGGAATTGTCTCTTGAGCAACGGTTGCTGAAGTAGATGCAGTTGTGTCTTGTGAACTTGGTTCGGGTTCATCAGCAGTATTGACAGCGGAAGGCTTTGACACAACTTGATTGTTTCCATAGTAATATTCTTCAAACATTGGATCATATAAATCAACCAACTCATTCATATGTGTCGTATCCGTCGATTCTGCTGTGGGAGTACTTTGTTGACATTCTTGCACGGGACGTACACTGTTGTGTGTAGGTGCCATTGCTGGACATTGAGGAGCGGGACTTGAGCTGTTGTGATCAAGTACCATTAGTGGCAATTCGTCAAAGTTCACATGAATTGTTTCGACAATAATCTTTGTTCTCTTGTTATAGACCCAATATCCTTTCGACAATGTCGCATACCCCACAAAAATACATGCATCACCTTTTTCTTTCATTTTGTCGAGATTCTCACTGTCTTTAAGAATGTAGCATAAAGATCCAAATACGTGAAACAATTTGACAGTAGGTTTCCTGCCATTGATGATGTGGTAAGGTGTCTTTTCATGTCTAGGGATAACGAGAGAACGATTCTGAGTATAACAGGCAGTTGCAATTGCTTCAGCCCAGAAGAATAGCGGTAATTTTGAAGCAGAAAGCATTGTTCGAGCAGCCTCAACCAAAGTACGGTTCCGTCTTTTGAAAACGCCGTTTTGTTCAGGAGTTCGAGCAATAGACGTTTGATGTTCGATGCCTTCTTCTTGAAAGTAAGATTGTAGGTTCTTGATTAAAAATTCAGTACCCCTATCCGTTCTTACGGTTAAGACTTGAGCTTGAAGATTGCGTTGTATCATCTTGAGAAAGTTTTTGAGAACCTCTGGTGTTTCATCTTTGGACCTTAAGAAGAAAGTCCATGTGTATCTAGAGTAATCATCAACAATCACGAGAATATACTTTTTCCCGTTAATACTCTCTACACGCATGGGACCACATAAATCCATGTGTAGAAGTTCCAATCGTCCTTTTGAGCTTGGGGTAGTCTTTGTTTTGAAAGACTTCCGTTTTGCTTTCCCCAACTCACAAGAAGAACAAAGATGGTCTTTGACGAATTTCAACTTAGGAAGACCGGTCACAATATCATTCTTCGAAAGAAAGTTAATGGTGTCAAAGTTGAGATGTGACAATCGTTGATGTCATAACCATGCTTGAGATGATGAAGCTTTAGCCATTAAGCAAATTGGATTTGTTGAAGATGTGTCTTGAAGAGTTACTGTGTAGAGATCAGAACCACGAGAACCTGTAAGAAGGTCATTCCCATCGTAGTCTCTAACATAGCAAGTAGATTTCCAAAAAGCCACTTCCAAATCCGCATCACAAAATTGACCAACTGAGAATAAATTGTGATTCAGTCCCTCGACGTAATAAACCCGTTTTATAGTGATATTCCCTTGAACCAAGTCTCCATATCCGAGTATCGGTGCAAATTGATCATTTCCAAACCGTACCGTACCCAGAAACTTCTCCACGAAGTTAATGAGAAGCTTGAGATTGCCCGTCATGTGCTTTGTGCACCCGGAGTCCATTATGAATAGGGATGATTTCGACGAGCTGCAGAAGAATTAGAAGACAATGTAGCATTTGACAAATGGGAGCCCTTGATAGAAACGGGTTCCAAAATAGTAGTGGACCTAGATTCTAAAGGCAAGCTAACATTCCATAGACCCAATTAGAATGGGGGTTGACTTAGGTACCCATTTGTATTCGGGTGGTGTAAATCTTGAATACCCCCGTGTACATGTACTAATCATGTTCTCATAAAGCTTCTTTAACCTGCTTTGTTTACGTAGAGTATTGGATTCTAACGCACTTAGTTTCTTAAGTGGTTGCTCAGTGGATTGGTTCAAAGTTCTTGTGGGTTCACTAGTACTAGTGGGCATACGAATAGGCTTCCTAGTTCTTGTATTCACGCCATTATAATTAAGAGCAAAAGCATCATGATTGAAAGTACGAACACATTTGCCACATTCAACACAAACAAATTCAACATTCGAGGTCTTAGCATTTAAACTGTCATTACATGCAGTTATAGACGTTTTATTCTTAGAAAACTTAAAATTTCTACGGTGGTCTTCTACTTCCAACTTCTTTCCTTGACTATTGTTAAGCATGACCTTATCGTGCATTCTATCGCTCTTAAGTTGTGGTCCGCTAACGCTAGTAGTAGGGGATTACTCCTGTAGAAGAAGACACACGTTATTAGTTTTCTTAATATTCTGAGGTAACCTCGATGTGCCAGTCTGAGTGGGCTTAGTGTTCATCTTATACATTCCAGGTGCTATCACATTGGTACTCTTATCATTTCCTATCTTAGGCAAAGTCTGTGGGGTTTGTCCCAAAATAGATGATTTGGGGCATTTAACCGCATTCGGGTTGACGAACGGCGGATGGCTTACCCAAAACAGACTTTCCTTACATTTTCTCAATGAGCTTCTGTAACTCAATTATGGCTATGTCCCTTTCTTTTAGCTGAGCTTTCAAATCATTTATTTTGAAATCTTTTTCATTTAGTAGACGAAACGAAGAAGCTTACATTTCTTGACACTTTTTATGATTATGAGATTTTTCACCTTTTTGTAAAGCAAGTTCAAGAGAAATGGAGTGTTTCTCAAGTTGAGAAAAACTTTTCGAAAGTTTGTTATATGACTGAATTTGTTTCGAAAGCTCGACTTCAAGATTGCGACATTTCGCGTCCGATTCTGACACTAGACATGCTACATGAGAATATTGATCAAGATCGGTATACACACCAAGTATAGCATTCATATGGTCAGCATAAACGTATTCCTTAGAAAGTCGATCAATTTCGTTAGAAAGTTGGTGTTCTTGTGTCTTTAATTTAATTTGAAGAAAATCAACCTCATCTTCAAGAGATTTGACATAGCTTAAATCAGTTAACATTTCCTCAGTGAGAGCATTATAAAAACAGTTCCACATTTTGTGAAAGATCATCAATGGTTGGAACAACGCATTGTTGAATGACGACTTCTACTTGTGGGTTAGGTTTAATATTCCAAATGGGTATCCCTAGAAACTTTTTCATAGTCGACGACACCTTTGTACAAATTTAAAACCCCTTGTTTTATAAACTCAAATTGCTGAACACTTTTGCTTTTCTCATCCCATTTCCGTTTTTCATCCGAAATTTGTTTTTCTAACAAAATTGATTGCTTTTTGAAACTCCTTTTTAAAGAAACTTTCTTTTGGGGTTCATCACTTGGTGGTGGAACACTATTGTACATCTTTTGTTATTTGGAAAGTTCTTTTTGAGGAACAAACTTAATATAATTATCAGAATCAGAAAGGTTTATTAAATCACTTAAGTTTGATCGACTTTCTTCTTGTTGACGAATGATTTCGTCGCAGTCAGGGGAAAGCATAAGAGCAAGATTATCAACATAACAACCGATATCATAAAGAGCAGGCTTGGTACTTTGAGCTTTCTTGAGATATTCAGGCTTGACAAAACTCGTTTTCATATTTTTATTGAGCATATTCATAGTTTGAATAGACTGACCCGTTTTGTAAACAGTGTTGTTTTAACGTGTCGACTCTCTTTTCCAAAGAGAAGAATTTTTTCAATATCCTTTTCTTCACGAGTTTTATAAAGCTCAGTTTGTTCTTTGTTAATAGACTCTAATTCAATAATTTGGAGTTTATGTAGCAGCAGTTGTTCTTCAAGTTCCGATATCTTCTGTTTTGACATATGAATTTCGTGTGTTATACTTCAGAACAATATTGTTCGTTGAGCACCTTACGTTCATATACCAAACCATTAGCTATTGCAACCCGGTAGATCAGCTTCTTTTACATAATCACACTCTTTAAGCCTGTCTAGACTCACTCGGCTAAGGATGTGTTTGCTTGCTTCAAACTTTTATTAGCCTCTTTGTTTTCCTCAATTTCATGTTTTTAAAGAATCAATAATAGACGCAAGCAAATCACGGTCCTCATCCGAGTCAGTATCCTGAACAGCTTTTCCGTCATCATTACACATATGCTGTGAATCCGTAGATATATTGCTATCCTCCGTGTCCATTACATATGTGTCATTGTTGCTTTCGGGTTTTTCAGGATGCCGTCGTTCATTAGCAAACACATTATAGTTATCATGTGATGGTACCTTTTCAAGTGGCTCAGAATCATAGATGGGTCCAGAAGTATCATCAGTCTCTGGGATCACTTCTTGAATCTTTGCCATGTACACATAATGTGCCTCTAGCTCTTGATCATCGGCTTCATCATCAGTGTCATCACGCCAGTCAACTTCATCTGTTGTGAGTGGAATTCCTGCTTCTTCTTTCTTGCACAGCAACATCTTTTCCTTGTGATATCACGAATCCTTAACCCGTTTTGGCTTCTTACATTCCCTAGCCATGTGCCCAAATCCCTTGCAGTTGAAGCATTGAATCCCAGTCTTCTGCACCACCGGAGTGCCTACAGTATCTCTAGCCCCAACTTGATTCAGCATCCTCTGATTATCATACCTAGCATCACGATCATACCTAGGTGTATGATCAACTTCCTTATATCTAGCATTGGATGATGATCTGAGGTTGTTGTTGGTAGGTTTGTAGATCTTCTTTATAAGTTGTGGTGAGTAAAGACATGAGTTCTTCAATCTTCTTGTCCCTTGAAATTTGTTCATCATCACTGTCTCCATCTGACTCGGTGTCATACTTTGGAGGTGGAGTGGGGACAATTGCTTTTGCTTTGTGTTTAGTAGCAGCTAGAGGTTTGGTGGATGAGCTTGATGACTTCGAGGAATGATTAGGTGGTTGTTGACGAGGAACGGGTTTTGTTGAAGTAGCAGCCATAAAAGCAATAGAATTAGCAGACCGTTCTGCCTTTTCAGCCCTTAGTTCATTCACTTCATTCTGATGTTGTTTCAAGATATCATAAAGTTTGTGATAGGAGATGGTCTTGATATCTTCCCTTTGTTTAACCAAAGTCACAAACCTTTGCCATTCCGGTTTGAGTTGAAGTAGAAACTGAACATTGGCATGATGGTTGGAGATGGTGCACTGATTTCTGACAAGCTCATTCATCATTTTATAGAATCTCGAGTAATATGAGTCAATGGATTCACCATCTTCAGATGTGAATTTTCCAAACTCCCAAAGTAGATTAGTCTCGAGATCTTGAACATTGATCGACTCACCCTTGCTTCAATCAATGAATTGCATTCCACATTTCCATAGCATTAGGACATGCATCAACGTGTGGAATAGATGTCGTTATCAATTCCAGTGAGTATGAATTTTACAGCATCAGCTTCAGCTTGGAGGAGTTTCTTTTTCTCAGCAGAACATGTGTCAAAATCCTCCATAGCTCGTATAGTTGATGAAGTACCATCCTCTGCCTGTGTTGTAATTGGTCTGAATTCAAAAAACTGGAGGTTGATTCTCAAGGGCAGTGACGAAGAGCAGTTCGGTTTTCTTTTCTATCGAGAAATCTGAGAGAACGAGATCTCCATCGAACGTAGCAACCGGCAGTGAGCACAGGCGGGTTACCGTTGCCACCTTGTTCCAAACGAATTTGATTAGCAGTTGCAATGTTGATGTTGTTGTTAGACATGGTGAATACTTGTGGATGAATTGTAGATCTTAGTGGATTTGTTGTGATGATGTGTGGTTAAAATTGAAATTCCGAAAATTCAAAAAAAAATTTCTCAGTCCGACAATAAATTTCTCAGTCTGACAAAAAGGTAAGTCGAAAAATTTTGTATCGCCAAATTATTTTTTTTATTTTTTTTTTAAATCTTCGTGTAAACTACGTTCTGAAACTAGTCTAGATAGTGACTAAGTCTAAAAATTACTCAAACAAAATACCCATCGGAATGGTCCATCAGAATACTTAATCGGAATGTCCAGATCGGAATGCTCAGATCGGAATGCTCAGATCGCAATGCTCAGATCATAATGCTCAGATCGCAATGCTCAGATCGGAATGCTCAGATCGCAATGCTCAGATCGTAATGCTCAGATCGCAATGTCCAGATCGGAATGCTCAGATCGCAATGTGTTGTCGCAATGTTAGATCAGAATGTGGCTGAGACAATGGACAGAGTAACGACTTAAAAACCCTTAAACCCCGTCGGAATCCCAGATCGCAATGCACGATCGGAATATCCAGATCAGAACTAAGGTATCGCAATACAGTGATCGCAAAGTAGAAT
Source organism: Glebionis coronaria (assembly GCA_025667525.1). NCBI lineage: Eukaryota > Viridiplantae > Streptophyta > Magnoliopsida > Asterales > Asteraceae > Glebionis > Glebionis coronaria. Next base: position 181,235 of record JANFOE010001710.1, on the reverse strand, counting down.
CCTTAGATTATTGCGATCAAATCCCACACACTTGTACTTTTCGATGGTAACACTTGCTTGAATTTCGGAATGAAGAAAAACCAGAAATTTCGCAACTTTTTGATCCAAAAAAATTTGTGTTTTAGCCAAAACCAAGGTACCTAAATCACTACTACTAGTATGTAGATGATTTGTATCAAGAAAAGACCATAAAAACACAAAAAGAAAAATGGGACGTGAGATATGGATCAAAAAAGCCATGAAAAATCAAGAACACCACACACGAATCTTCAATCACCTGTCCACTATAGGCTCTTGATACCAAATGTTGTTCCCATTCAATCCATAACACAAGATTTAGAGAGAGAAATAGTAGAAAAGTAGAAAGATAAAGTAGAGAGAGAAGTGGAAGGTTTACACTAAAACTAGGTGTTTTATGAAATGAACCAACACCCCTCTTTCACATGTGAAAGAGGGTGTTGGAAATACGTTTTACGTATTAAGAAGGATCGGTCACTCCAACGATAGTCCATGTAATAGCTCGTAGTTTAGTTAATATCTTTATTAAACAAACAAAGACAAGCCTAGCCTACAACATGTGTAGGCCGGCCCAACATTGTAAGCTCAAGCCCATCACAAGGCCTTGGGTATATAAACCCTCTCCTTTGATGGAGAGGGTGTGTGGTTTCATTATTTACACATAGTAAACATTGGTTTCTCTCTTTAAAAGTGTGAAATCCACCATCTTTCTATCTCTTTCTCTCTCTAAAAACATAAGCATAGATTTACAATCCTACAAATGGTATCAAGAGCTTGGGATGAAATATAGGTTTGTTTTTTTGTGTTGCGTTTTGTTTTCTAAACATTTCGTAGTGTGTTGGTTTGTTTTTGCCGAAACTTCAAATTCTTTGGTGATTGATCGTAGTCTTAAGTAGGTGTGACATAGGGATTCGTGTTTAAAGGATTCTTGGTATCTTGGTTTTCTTTAAAACATCATCTTTTTTGGATCAAAGGTGCAAAAAAGTTGTTTGTTTTTCATTCCGAAATTCAAGCAGTAACATCCATCGGAAAGGACAAGTGAAAAGTGAGCTTCCATCGCAATAACCACAACCATCGGAAAGGGTTTTGGTTTTACATTGCGATACGTGGATTTCTTTACTTATTCCGATCTGGGCATTCTGATCGTACTTTGCGATCTGGGATTCCGACGGGGTATAAGGAAGTTTTGTTAAGTCGTTACTCTGCTTAAATTTTGTCAGCTACTTTGCGATCTGGGTATTGAGATTTGAGTATTCCGATAGGCTTTGCGATCTGAATCTTTCCGATAGGTCATTGCGATCTGAATCATTCTGATAGGTCATTCCGATCTGGATATTAAGATAGTGTGACATTCCGATCTGGACTTTCCGATCTGACATTCCGACAATGCAAAAATTATTCCTTAAAAAATTTCGATCGTGTGTAATTTTGACTTGGAATTTTTGGTTTATCGAGAACATATTTTAGGGGATTTTAACATTGTTTCTTGATTTTAACTCACAACAACACAAAAATACTTAACCTTATTTCATTGTTCGATCAACTTTGTAAATCTTAACTTATTGAAATGGAGTACACATCTCTTACGAATAAGTACATCCTCTCGGGTACGGATAATCGTCCACCAATGTTGGTGAAGACTATGTATGAGGAATGGGCTTCCCGAATTGAACTTTATATGTTGAAAAACGAGAATGGACATCTAATTTGGGCATCGGTGCTCAATGGACCATTAGATTATGGTACTGTGACGGAAGGTACGACCACTCGTCCTCGCACAACGGGGTGAGTTGACTGGAGATATGAAGATTCAAGATAAATGTGATAAGTATGCTACAAAGATCATTCTCCAAGCCCTTCCTCCAGATGTCTACAAACTCGTCAGCAAACATAAAGTTGCCAAAGAGTTATGGGATAGAATTCGGGTTCTAATGCAAGGCACCTCGTTAACTAAACAAGAACGAGAGTGTAAGCTTTATGATACTTTTGATAAGTTTGCCTATGTGCCAGGGGAGACTCTCAATGATTACTATATGAGATTTACCCTATTGTTGAATGAGCTCAATATCTATGGCATGACAATTCCTACCTTTCAATTGAACACCAAGTATTTGAATACTCTTCCTTCAGAATGGAAAAAATACGTGACGGATGTTAAATTGGCTAAGGACTTGCATAACACCAATGTGGATCAACTTCAAGCTTTTCTTCAACAACACGAATGCCATGTGATCGAGGCTCGGTTGTCTACACCTCAAGTTCATGATCCACTTGCAATGTATGCTTCTCAACAAAACATGGCTTATACTTATCAAAACCATCATACTTGCAGCAGCCACCACCACACATCTATCAGCAACCATCTTCTCAACCACCAATGATGCCACAGCAAGAATATCAACAAAGTGTTCATCAACAATGTTTTCAACAGCAACCACCATATCAAACATCACCATCACAACCCAACACTTCTCCAATGGGCTATACTCCTCAGCAAGGATATTTTCCTATAGAAGCACAACCAGCACAAGCTTTCTACTCTAATGAACTTCCACCAATCCAAGCACCGGTCTTTACTCCAAATGATACGCCAGCTGATGTTCTTAACCATCTCACAGCCTATTTGTCAAAACTTGTTGCAACTAGAGGATTTCCACCAACAAACAATCAGCTCCGCACCTCCTCAAATCCTCGACAACAAGCTACTGTTCAAGATGGTCAAGTAACAGTGCAACCTATTCAGGGAAGGCAAAATTCATATGGACCTCCTATAAGGACTGGGAACAATCAAGCTGTGAATTCTCAAGCTAGTGGAAATGGAAGTCCCATTGGTCCTAAAAAGGTTGCGACTTGCTACAATTGCCGAGGACAAGGTCATATGGCTAGGGAATGCACTCAGCCGAAAAGAAGGAGGGATGATGCATGGTTTCGTGAGAAGATGTATTTGGTTGATGCTCAGTCTAAGGGGAAGATTTTGGATTCAGAGGAGTTGGAATTTCTTGCAGACCCAGGGGCAGCAGATACTGAAGGCATTGCAGTCGTTTCTACTTCTAATGCAGTGATTGTAGTAAATTTAGATAACTTGCTTTAGGAAAAACAAGCAACTAAATATGAGCGGTAAGTATCGAGTGATGATTTTAGGAAAAATCAACACTAATGACCCTCAATCACTTAAAAAGAGATGAAAGATTCGTTTCCCAAGGAGGTATGGTGTTGTGACTTAACTTGTATTTCTTTGAGATTAATATTGAGAAGATGGAATGACGGTTTCTTGGAAATTACACTATGACGTAAAAAATGAAAACGTAAAACCGTAGAAAAACCACTAAAATTAAAAATTATTGAAACCAAAAACAAATCAAGAAAAAGATTAAAAAGACTAAAACAAGTCTAAAATAATATAAATAAAGACAAAAATCCAATAAAGATATTTTAAAACCTTTTATTAATTAAATAATTAATTTTAAATGCTAATTAAAGCCCTAAAATTAAATTTAATTAATTCAAATGTCAAAAATATGATTTTATTGAATAATTACTCAACTTATATTATTATAAGACTAAAAAGTAATTTTCTAAAAATTAAAACCTATTAAAACTATTTTTTAAAACTCTAAAAATGATTTAAAATAAATAAAAACTAATTAAACTTAAAATAATTATAAAAATAAATCTAAAAGCTAGAAAATTATTCTAAAAATGGAAATAGTCCTAATTAATGACAAAGAACCTAAGAAAAATGAAAAAGAAAGAAAAATAAAATTTGAAAATTAATTAATAAAATAATATTAAAACACTACAAAAAAAATAAAAGTCACCCAGTTGCGCCGCAACTAATGGGGTCTTGCGCCGCAACTAGTGTTGCGAGATCACCAAGATCAGCAGCACCTTCAGTTGCGCCGCAATGCTTCTGTCTTGCGCCGCAACTTGTGAAACGGGCACACCAAAATCTGCAGCTCCTTGTGTTGCGCCGCAACACTTTGGTCTTGCGCCGCAACTTGTGAAACGTGTCTGGTTGTTTGTGCTGTTTTGCTTTCTCCAAGTATGATACAAGCCAAGAGGACTTGGCAATGTGCTTGTTTGATGGTATTTTGGATCAATTGGGGCACCCTTGAGCTTATTGAAGCTCAAGGAGTCAAGTAACACACAAATAACAACAAGAATCAAAGATCAACAATCAAAGATCATGCACAAAGTTCATCACAAATCAAGTAAATTAGCAATATGCAGATTTTTAACACCCTTTTTACCTTTTAAACTCAACAAATTTGTTCAAATCTTGTTCCAAACTAATTAACTACTTACTAATAACCTTAATCAACCCTAAACAAGCAATCTAACACCTTTTAATTATCAAAACAAATCTAGATGTCCTGCTTAAACCTGTTGCCAAACACCCTTTTAAAATCTAAAAACCAACTTTTAACATACCAACATGCTTACAAAAGCTACCGAATTGATTCCAAGTGCATCTAACATGTAAACATACACACTAGAACACAAATCATGCAATATAAACACACTTAATCACCAAATCACTTAAGATCATACAACTAGCTATTTTTGAACTTTTTCAAGGTAAAAGGAAGATACCTTAGGTTCTTACATCCAAGAACCTAGAGGATGAAAATCCTCCTCCAATCCAACCCGGGTTGGAGCTGAACTAAATCAACAAGCCTTCAACCTATTTGAACACAAAACAAACAAACAAAATGGATAAAACAAGATATATCAATATTTTGTTTTTATTCTCTTTTTTTTTATAACTCTTCCAAAACCTTTTTAATCTTCTTAAAATGTTTCTATAACACTTAAATCATCAACAAACATGAACTCCTAACACCAAAAACCTTTTGAGAAGATTTTACCAAAATCTCTCAAAATCTCAAAACCTTAAACAACTTTGAAAATCAAAGTTGCTTAACCAAATAAAAGTGGAACTCAGAATCAATCTCCTCACAACACACAAACTTTTAAAAACAATAAAAAAAGGAATTACACTTGAATATTTCAAAAACCAAACTTTTTATTTCTTTAAAAAGGAATTACATGTGAGAGACTAGAAACTGGAACAAAGGGATCACCACAACTTGGGTCTCCTTTTATAGAGCCTATAGAACATCCTAGAAGCATAAAAACATAAAACCCTAATACATAGAAAATCCCAAATGTGCCCTTGAATGATTTTGAGTGCATTTTGTCCTCTCTTGATCTTGAACGTTTATTTTGCTTTGGGAGGAAGCAAATAATCTTGGCCATTGATTTAAGCCACGTCATGAGCTTGGGGGCTAAGGAATGATGTGATTGGTGGATTGGGGAATTGGGGTTTTGGTGCACATGAGTGGGATGCAGGTTTTTAGGAGTGGGATAGGTTTTGGCATGTGTGAATCACTTGTGTGCAAGTTTAATTGAGTTTTACCCAAGGAAAAGTGAAGGTAAATTCTGGGTGGTAAGAACAATGAATAGTAACCATTTTGATCCTAAAAAGGGGGAAGCATATGTGTTAGGCGCCTATTTTGTTCAAATGTTTCAGGTTTGTCACTTTTGGTCCTTGGTTTTTGGTTTTTTTGGCCTTTAAGGTTTTCCAGCCCCAAATTCGTCTCTCCCTTGTATTTAAGTTTCACCACTTGACAATTTTGGCACAAACTTTCCATAAAGATGTTTCAAAGGCAATTTTTGTCATTTGGTGATTTTTCAAGGACTAATCTTGGACAATGTTGATCTTCAAAGGTCTTCAATGAGTCTTTCACTTTATGAGGGACCATTGTTGGCAATTTGAAATTGTTGAGGGACTAATCTTGCCATTTCTTCAATCTTGAAGGACCTTTTTGCAATTTTGACAAACTTAAGGGACCAAACTTGTACTTATCAATATACAAGGGTTTTAAGTGTCATTTCTTCATTCATTGAGGATCAATCTTGTATTGTCTTCAAGTCTTCAAGGGTATTTGATGAAAATTCCATGATTAGGGCCCGGTTCATTGCACGGCTTCGTTTCTCGTGTTCGTTTTTCCTTGTATCTTGTGATCTTTTGTCTTTTTCACGATATCCATACCTAAAATACACAAGTAAACAAACACAAGCATATATATGGTATTTTATGACATTTTAGTGCATTTAAAGCCCGAAAAGAACGATGAGATCATGTATAAATGCCATCTCATCATGCAGCTTATCAAGCGGACGATCTTGATGTATACGATTCGGATTGTGATGACATTCACTCTGCCCAAGCTGCTCTCGTTGCTAATCTCTCTCACTACGGTTCTGATGTCATCAGTGAGGTACCAACCACATCTAATAATATTGATGATAACCAACATCAAGTTGGGCATGAAAATGACAACCTCGAACAGCATTCGGGAACTAGTAATTCAAATGATGTGGTACCCAAACCTACACATTTGAGTGAACCTCAACCAAATGCTACGACGGGTATGGTCATGGTGCCTAAACATATTATTGATCAAATGCATATGGCCCTCAGACAATCCGTAGATACGAACTCCACCCTAACTGCTGAGCTTGCGTTGCATAAAGAAAAGGTCAAAGCTTTTGAAATGGTCCCTCAAGCAGAGAAAATAACATGTTCTGAATTTGACCAATTTTGTTTTGAAAAGATTGAACACTTGAAAGAAATAGAATCATTAAAAGCTAATCTTTCTAATGAATTAAAAAAAAGGAGTCGGTTGTCAATGATTTTCAGAAACTTAAAATGGATTTCGAAACTCTCGAGTCTAAAAAGGTTGAATCAGAAATTAATGCTACCAAACTTCTTAAATTGAAAGAACAACAACTTTTAAAACAATACGCTTCCACAGAAAAGGTTCATCTTTTAACTAAATCATTTAAAGAATTCGAACTTAAGCGTCTTCAAGATTTACCACCTAATCCCGGTTATGCAAAACAAGCTCAGGAATATATTCCCGGTCTTTAAGATATGACTATTATTGGCAAATCGAAAGAAGCACCTTATGTTCGTAGTACTAAGGAGACAAAATTACTTGAGGATGAAACTCATTCTAAAATGCTTTCAAAATTCCATACAATTGATTATGATCAACATAACAAAGATCAATTTTCGAAAAAGACACGCATTCGCTTACAAAAGGAATTAGCATAATTAACAGTCTTTGTGCCCCAAAGTTTTTCAAATGAAAACCTTCCTAGTACGTCTCCTACACTCGTCAAAAAGGATTTAACGAAGTTAATTCCACCGGTAAGTAAGGCGTCCGTTAACTTAAATACGGTTCACCAACACTTAGCCGATTTTGACAAGGTCATTTTGGAATGTACGACGGCCACGGCCATAACGGAAGGTGAATGGAACTTTGAGCACACTAGAGCTGCGTTTCGAGATGAAATTGTTCCGTTCGTAAACAATGTTAAAGCTTGTTTTCGTAATATTGATCAAGATTTGTTTTTGGAAATAGAAGAAGTTAGACATGTTTTCAATGAATGGAAGATGCTTATGAAAATAGTTTACTTGAAATAGAACGGGTTTCACACCATAATGATCCGCTTCTGAATCAAGTGATGTCTCATGATATAGTTTCTGTCTGTGTGAATACAAGTGTTGATAATGATTCTATTGTGCATAATGTTGAATCTGTGGATACTGTGGTAGATAGTACTTGTCACGAATCTGACGCTGAATTTTTAAAGCTTCAAGATTCATATTCTTCGCTTTCAAAACGTTTTGATGAGATTCAAACACATTGTATTTCGCTTGAATGCAAGCAACAATTTATTCAAGAAATCTTTGAAACGTCATTCGAAGGTGTTAATATCGATGATGCAAATTTTGAAAAGAATTTTCGATTGAATTTACAATCAAAACAGCGTCAGCCAAGTGACAAAGTTGCTAACTCTTTGCCGATAGAAATAGAGAAATCTAAGGAGCTTAACTGTGTGAACGTACTTGAGGCCGCTGAGAATTTTAGACTTGATCTAGATAATCGAGTTTCCAAGATTTTGTCTAAAGTTGATAACTTAAAACAGAAAAATACACGACTCTTCGATTCAGTACAACCCGCATGTGTTGATACCACTGCACAGAATCAATCATTGATTGAACAATTGAATCGAAAGTCGATGGAAATATCTGATTTGAGGGAACAAATTTATGATAAGAATCTGGTCTTGGCTGAGTTAAAGGAAACACTTCGTACTCTAAAAGGTAAGAATGTTGTGGATAACGCAACCACTATCTCGGCATCGTCCTCTAGTGCAATCAAAGGGAACCTTATAGCCGTCACACCACTTAACAAGGGCCCTAAGACTAAACCATCTCAAACTTTGGTCACTAAAGATAAGGCGGAATCAAAACCAGCTTCTAATATTCCCGTGTTGCCTTCTACAGGAGTAAGCACCACTACTAAGGCTCAAATATCTAAGCTTAAAAGAAACAAGAAGAATGATAGGATCTTGCCCCCATCTAGTAGTCAAGTGAAGAAGAAAGTAGAAGCCCATCCTAGGAATGTTATTTCTGTTTTGAATAAAAAGAATCATGTAGCTAAACCTAAAGGCTCTGCGGTTGTGCAGCGTTCTAAGCCTACTGTGAATTCTAATTTGAAATGTTGGAATTGCAATGAATGTATGTTTTCTAGTCGTCATGATTCTTGCCTTATTGACCATGTGAATGAGATGCATGCCCGGAAAAATGGATTAGAATGGAAACCGACTGGGAAAGTGTTAACCCAAGTTGGTTGGATGTGGCGCCCCACTGGTAGAACTTTCACTATAGTAGGAAATACGTGCCCTTTGACTAGGATCACTCCCATTGAAGTGAAGAAAGCGTGCCCTTTAACTAGGAGTACCAAGGCTACCAAAACACAAGCGTGTCCTTTAACTAGGAACACCGACACTACTGTAGGAACCAAGTGCCCTTTAAATAGGTCTACTCCCACTGTAGTGCCCGCTAATAATCCAAAACCTAAGAAAGTTGGAACAGTAAAACCTGTTAGTGCTAAAACTCACACTAGAAAACGCAGGAAATCTAAGGGTCTAAAAAATGTTAGCAAGTCTGATAATTCTATATCTGTATCTGCTAACACTCCGGAACCAATAGTTTCCAATGCATTGTCTACTGTTGTTATTGAAAACAGGTGGTCCAAATTGTTCTCTGGTATTTGGACTCTGGTTGCTCCAAGCATATGACCGGAGATCGCTCTCAGCTCAGAAATTTCGTCAGCAAGTTTCTTGGTACGGTTCGATTTGGTAATGATCATATTGCAAAGATAATGGGTTATGGTTAATATCATATTGGGAATGTTATAATTTCAAGAGTGTATTACGTGGAAGGTCTCGGTCACAACTTATTTTCTGTGGGACAATTTTGTGATGCAAACCTAGAAGTTGCTTTACGAGAGCATACCTGCTTCATTCGTAATTTAGAAGGGGTTGATTTATTGAAAGGTACTCGAGGGAATAATTTGTATACTTTGTCTCTACAAGACATGATGGCCGCTTCTCCCGTATGTCTTCTCTCCAAAGCATCGAAGACTAAGTCATGGTTATGGCATCGACAGTTATCTCATCTTAACATTGACGCTATTAATCACTTGGCGAAAAACGAACTTGTTTGTGGTCTTCCTAAACTATCATTTCACAAGGATCATTTGTGTTCCGCGTGTACAATGGGGAAAAGCACTAAGAAATCATACAAACCCAAGACGGAAGACACCAACCAAGAGAAACTTTATCTGTTGCATATGGATCTTTGTGGACCTATGCGTGTTGAAAGTCTTAGTGGCAAAAAGTACATCCTCGTCATTGTCGATGATTACTCTCGGTTTACATGGGTGAAATTTCTTAAAGCAAAAAATGAGGCACCTAAATTCATCATCGCATTTCTCAAGATGATTCAAGTGCGTCTCAACACTACTGTCCGACGCATTCGTACAGATAATGGAACCGAATTTGTGAATCAAATATTGCGTGATTATTATGAATAAGTTGGCATATCTCATGAAACATCCGTTGCACGCACTCCACGACAAAACGGTGTCGTTGAAAGTCGAAATCGCACACTTATGAAAGCTGCTCGAACGATGTTAATTTACGCAAAGGCTCCATTGTTTTTATGGGCAGAAGCAGTATCTACAGCAGTGTACACCCAAAACCGGTCACTAATTCGTAAACGCCATGGTAAAACACCTTATGAGCTTCTCCATGGAAAAGTACCAGATTTATCATATCTTTATGTATTTGGTTCTCTTTGCTATCCAAATAATGATGGTGACAATTTGGGAAAACTTCAACCAAAGGCTGATATTGGTATTTTCATTGGTTACGCCCCCGCAAAGAAGGCATACCGAATCTACAACCGTAACTCTCGCAAGATCCTTGAAACTATGAATGTTGATTTTGATGAGCTGACAGCAATGGCTTCTAAGCAAACCAGCTCTGAACCCGCACTTCATGAAATGGGACCCAGTAACATTAGTTCTGGTCTTGTCCCAAACAACCCTACTTCATCATTTATACCACCTACTAGGAATGACTGGGATACGTTGTTTCAACCGTTCTTTGATGAATTTTTTACTCCTCCAAGTATTGTTGCTCCAGAACCTAAGGTAATAGCTCCGGTAACCGAAGTTGTCGCTCCAGCAACCGTTGCACAATCAGATACATCTGCACCTACAATTGGTCAAGATATACCTTCAACAAGTAATTCTCAACCAACACATGTTTCAACTACCCACGTCATGCCTATTGATGATGAAGAGGATGATGATGATCACGATTTGGAATTCGCTCAAATGCGTGAACTTCCATTCTTTGGTGTACCAATTCCCGACCCTAATCAAGCCGGGTCGTCCACCTCAGAGGAAGCTCCTAGTACGGTTTATTCCAATCCACGGATTCGTGAACATGACAGCAAGTGGACAAAGGATCATCCTATAGATTCTATTATTGGTGACCCTAATCGTCCGGTATCCACACGAAGTAAGTTACAAGAAAGTGCAATGTTTTGTCACTTTGATGCTTTTCTCACTGAAGTTGAACCTAAGACATGGCAACAAGCTTTTACTCAATCCTGTTGGATAGAAGCTATGCAAGAAGAACTTAACGAATTCATACGTCTTGACGTTTGGGAACTTGTCCCATGCCCGGATCAAGTGCAGTTACTCACTTTGAAATGGGTTTACAAGGTGAAACTCGATGAGTTAGGCGGAATATTGAAGAATAAAGCTCGACTAGTAGCTCGTGGATACAAGCAATTATTGGGCATTGACTTCATGGAATCCTTTGCACCTGTTGCCCGTTTGGAAGCTATTCGACTATTCCTCGCTTATGCAGCCCATATGAATATGGTCGTCTATCAGATGGATGTGAAGACGGCATTTCCGAATGGTGAACTCAAGGAAGAGGTGTATGTTCAACAACCGGATGGTTTTGTGAATCCTAATTATCCTAATCATGTGTACAAGCTTAAGAAGGCTCTCTATGGGTTGAAGCAAGCTCCTCGCGCATGGTATGATCTTTTGTCACAATTCCTCATTACGCAAGGCTTCACTAAAGGCAAGGTGGATCCTACGCTGTTCATTCAGAAACGAGGTAAAGATATGATTATGGTCCAAATATATGTTGATGATATTATATTTGCAGCCTTGACCCAAAATTTATCCGACGAATTTGGGAAACTCATGTCTTCCAAGTTTAAGATGTCAATGATGGGCAAGGTATCATTCTTCTTAGGACTTCAGATATCTCAGAGTCCCAGAGGCATCTTTATCAATCAATCCAAGTATGCTCTTGAATCGCTTAAGAAATACAAGATGGAATCTTGCGACCCCGTGGATACTCCAATGGTGGAACGAACTAAGCTTGATGCAGATCCACATGGAATTGCCGTTGATTCGACACTTTATCGTGGAATGATAGGTACTCTTCTGTATATCACAACCAGTCGACCTGATCTTCAGTTTGCTATATGTATGTGTGCTAGGTATCAAACTAGGCCTACTGAGTTACACTTAGCTACTTTTAAAAGGAACCATTAATCGGGGACTTTGGTATTCGAAGGACTCTTATATTGCACTAATGGCATATGCAGATGCGGATCACGCGGGTTGTCAAGATACAAGGCATAGCACGAGTGGAACATTGCAACTACTAGGAGATCGATTAATCAGTTGGGCATCGAAAAGGCAGAAAAGTGCTGCAATTTCAAGTACGGAAGCAGAATACATAGCTATGTCCGGTTGCTGTGCTCAAATTCTTTGGATGAGATCGCAATTAACCGACTATGGTCTAGGTTTCAATAAGATTCCGATGTACTGTGACAACAAGAGTGCAATTGCCTTATGCTGCAACAATGTTCAGTTCTCCCGGTCGAAGCATATTGACATTCGCTACCACTTCATCAAGGAGCAAGTGGAAAATGGAGTAATCGAGCTTTACTTTGTCCGATCTGAGTATCAATTGGCGGATATTTTCTACCATTTAAAATTTGATGTTTTTTACACCTCGTATCGAAATTTGTTAGTCCCAAGTCTTTTCGAATTGAAAACCGGTCTTAAGTGCGACTCAATCGTCTTTTGGTGAATCAATGGTTTGGTTTGTTTGTCTAAATTAAACTATTAGCAAGTAATTAAAGTGTCGTTGAGTAAATTTGAAACTTGGACAAAATTAAAGTTATAGTTTAAATAAGAAAGTACTTGAAACTTAAAGTTTTGAAAAACTTAAAAACTTAAAAAACTTAATCAATCGGAATAAAACAATTCATGTCCATCGGAATCATCAAAATAGCATCTATCGGAATAATTATCAAAATCCATATCGGAATAATTAAGATCAATACCCATCGGAATACAACTATGCAAGGTATATCGCAATGAGTATCTATCGGAAAGCTTATTATCGCAATGTGCATCAATCGCAATAACTCTATCGAAAAATGGGCAGCACTTTGTCTTAACCAAGACCTTGATCCCGTCAGAATATGCGATCGCAATAAGCGATCGCAGCCCAGATCGGAATAAGGGGTAATTACCAACCGATCGCAAAGTAGAACCCTATTGGGTTATTGCGATCAAATACCAAAACCTATCGGAAAGTGTATAAGCCGTCGGAATGTGTACCAAAACCCTAGGATTGCGATGGAAGGTAACTGTTTCCGAAATTGGTGGCAAGAGTGAATCTCAATAAGCAAATGCAATAAGCTACTCTAAACGAATTCAAACAATTCAAAAAGCGTAAATTTGATGACTTTTCAAAACTTAAAATAGAGAACTTTATGAAATGCACTTAAAACTACTAAAAACCTTGAAGAAATCCGAAAATCAATAAGCTAGAACTCGAATAAGCCAATAAGCATTATGAGGTTATGGCCTAAACGTGTAAGAACTTATGTGTAAACCGAGAAGAACAATCCTTTAATCACGAAATCATAAAATCACACGCATGAAGTAAGCAATTCGGATCAAGGGTAAGATAAATCAAGAAGTGTAGAATGAGAATAAGGATTTAAAAGCTTAAAAATGGAACTTGATTAATGAAAATAAACAATACAAGATGTTTAATCTTCAAAGATTAAAAGAGAGAATGAAATCTAGTGAGAGAAAGTTTAAGACTTTCTCTCTCTAAAAACTAGAAAGAAAACTTGAAAAATAAAAAAAACTAGCTAACCCCCCTCCTAATGTGATTAGGAGGGTATTTATAGGGAAGTGGGAGGCATGTGTGGTGCTTTCTTCTTTCTTTTCTTCTCGACTCGATTAAATTCATTTTGGTCTTTCTCGATGTCGTCTCGGGATTAATTAAACTCGTCTTAACATTTCTTCATTTATTTAGACTCGAGTTCTTCGACTTCATTAAACTTTCGTCTTTAGACTTGTTCTTCGATAAATTTTCAGAATAGGTCTTGGACATCCGTTCTTTAAGCACTCTTGATCTTTTGACTTCGTCTTTTCCCGTTTTCTTCGATAAAAGCCCGTGAAAGCCCGTGTTTTCTTCCTTTTTCATCTTTTGGTCCTAAAACACAATAAAAACACAAACCACGCATAATTCCGACTTTTACGACATAAATCACACGTTTTGGTCTTGTTATTATTGGAAATAAGTGGTAAAAGGATAAGTGTTTTCACACTTATTAAATCCCCTACACTTGACCATTGCAATGCCCTCATACAATGCATTAATTTTAAGCACGGTTTACATTCCCCATCATAAATAACCTACCTTGGCCTTTATTAAATACTAAAGATAAAAAGATAGAAACAAGTAAAGAAATTAAAAACTTACATTGGTTTTGGCATCCATGAACGTTTATCATCCTCAAGTTTCACGTTCCCCATGCCAAGATTAAAAACGAGATCATTGTTATTATAAGTTAGCAAACTATCACGAACTCATGTGGGCCAATTATTCACTTAGACTCCCTTATTCCTATGGGTATCTCTTATATTTTATTATTTTCTTGAATGATCATGAGGATGCATTGTTTGACTTATTTCGATAGGTATTTAGTCTGAAAATAAAGTGCACGATTTAATCAATAGTTAGCTAAAGGACCAAATCTTTTAAAACTGCTTCTCGGGACCTCATAAAGTTCATATCTTGGCATAACTCGCTTCACGATTTGAGACCTTTCTCGGACCGATATTTGGCATCGACTTCATACTTCGAATCTTCGAGAGACGTTCTTGAAATTATGGTCTTCTCTTCATAATAGGAATTTCTTCACTTGAAGTTTTTGAGAGATTCTTCATCTTTGGACCACGACTTCTTCATTTTTCTCCAATCTTTATTCTGGACTTTGATATACAACGATCCGCCTCCTTTTAGGACTGGGATCTATTTATCCTCATACCTTGTTAGGGTCTTTTCGGATAGACTTCTCCATGACTTTTGGGGAGTTTTTGCTTTTCGTCGTGTGTCTCGATCCTTCATATTGATTTTCGATAAATGATTCTTCACATCACTTTTGGATCTTTAGTAACAAAATGTAGCCCTCATGCCTTGTTAGGGCCTTTTCGGACTCGCCAATCTTCGCATCCCGCTTCAATAAGTTATGCCTTGGCTATGAACTCTAATCCGTACCGAGCAACTTTTAAACGATTTGGGGCTAGAAGCTAAGTAACCTTTCAAATCGTACAACCTTACTTATTAGCAGATAAATTATTTAGCAAGCGGAGGGAGAATAGGCTCATAATTAACTCACATAAATTCACGAAAGAATACCGAACTTATAATTGACTCTATCATCTCTCGTTCTCCACAGTTTAAAATCTCAAGGAATGAGACTCGTGGATGCTTAGCCTATTAAATCAAAGTTTTGGGTTTTCGAGTCATCTATAGGATCTTGCAAATTCTTGGACTTTTTCAAGTTAGAAATCGCATTTTAAAGTTCCCTTGATAAACGACTCTCTAGGATCAATTATAGGAACTTGCGAAAAGTTCTTGTTCTTAACCCGTGAGAGTTAAGACTTTCGCGTTTTATAGCTCCCTATATAAAAGCCTAGCAAAACTTGACTTAAACACGTTAAGGATACTAGCTAGAGTAAACTCGGGTTGAGTCAAAATGTTCACGACTAAGAAAAATCTAAAACCACTTTATTGAAAATTTATTCTAGCAATGGGAAGAAAATAAACATATCAACGGAAAATACAACTATACAATAGGCCAAAATAGATTAAAAATTTTGAAAAATGTCGAAAAATCAAATTTTCCGGTTAAAATGAGGGCAAATTCATGGAAAAGACCACTTACTTCGATAGAAGTCCCCCCTACACTTGAGATAAACATTTTCCTCAATGTTTGAGCATGTGGGATTAAACTCCCCTACACTTAGGACATTGTGCACTTTGTTTAAATCTTGCTAAGGAAAGGACAACTAAAGTGAATTCAATGTGAACATATAAAATATGAAATATTGAATCACAAGAGTTTAGGATAGAACCGGGAAGATGGGAACACGGTATCACGGTTCGTCAAAAGTCATCAAGGTGGATCTTTGAAGCTTTAATCCCTGCACAGCACAAGAAACAAGACAACAAACACATACGGGGCTCCCCCTACACTTATTATGAAAGCAGTAAAGGATAGAACACGGGTTGCCTCCCGAGAAGCGCTTGTTTTTGTTCACCGAGTCACGAGCCTGACTCGACCCAAATTTTAGTTCATGGGGAACGTGGTGAGGGATGGAATCATCTCTTGGGAGATGTCCTCACCAAAGTACAGCTTCAGACGCTGGCCATTCACCTTGAGATTGGGCCCATTTGGCTGAGAAAGCTCAATGGTCCCATATGGAAAGACTTTGGCGACAGTGAATGGACTAGACCAGCGGCTCTTCAACTTGCCAGAGAAGATCTTCAACCGAGAGTTAAAGAGTAAGACTTGATCACCAACGTGGAACTCTCGGTTCTTGATTTTAGCATCGTGGATAATCTTCGTCTTCTCCTTGTAGATCAGCGAGTTCTCATAAGCTTCATTCCTCAGTTTAGTTAGCTCGTTGAGTTGTATCTTGCGATGATCACCGGCTTTGTTGATGTCGAAGTTTGCCCACTTCAAGGCCCAATGCGCCTTATGTTCCAGCTCGATTGGGAGGTGGCAGGCTTTCCCGTACACAAGACGATAAGGTGTACAACCGATCGGGGTCTTGTAAGCAGTACGGAAAGCCCACAGAGCATCATCTAACTTATCGGCCCACGCGGCGCGATGCTCTCCCACACTACGCTCCAAAATTCTCTTCAAGCCACGGTTGGATATCTCGGCTTGCCCATTGGTTTGGGGATGATAGGCGGTGGAAAGACGGTGATTGACACCATACTTAGCCATGACTCTAGCAAATTGATCGTTGCAAAAATGAGTCCCGCGGTCACTGATGATAGCACGAGGAACGCCAAATCTAGCGAAAAGCTGCTTTAAAAAGTTCACAACAACCCTCGCGTCATTCGTAGGGAGAGCCTTAGCTTCAACCCATTTAGAAACGTAGTCGACGGCGACGAGGATATACTTGTTCCCTTTGGAGGATGGAAATGGCCCCATAAAGTCGATGCCCCATACATCAAAGATTTCACATTCCTGTATGAAATTTTGAGGCATCTCATCCTTATGTGTGATCTTGCCTTGGCGTTGGCAAGCATCACAATGCTTAACCATTTCGTGAGCGTCACGATAAATGGTGGGCCAATAGAATCCAGAATCAAACACTTTCTTAGCGGTGTAGTTGGGACCAAAGTGACCACCGGTGGGTCCTTTGTGGCAAGCTTGCAGGATGTCAAAAGCTGTCGGTCCGTCAACACATCGACGAATAATCAGATCAGCACACTGTTTGAATAGATAAGGGTCATCCCAAAAGTAAGTCTTAACATCATTCAAGAACTTCTTCTTTTGTTGGGATGTTAACCCTTTGATGAGAATACCACCCGCTAAGTAGTTTGCAATGTCCGCAAACCACGGGGTGTCATCAAGATTGAGATTTATAGACATTAAGGTCTCAAGGGGGAAAGAGTCATTGATCTCTTTGTTCGGATGATCCCCTTGATATGGATCCTCAAGTCGACTCAGATGATCCGCGGCCAGGTTTTCGGCTCCCTTCTTGTCACGAATTTCAATGTTGAATTCTTGAAGGAGCAAAACCCAGCGAAGAAGTCTTGGCTTAGAATCGTTCTTTGTCATCAAGTACTTCAACGCGGAATGGTCCGTGTATACGATGGTGGTGGATAAAACAAGATAGGGGCGAAATTTTTCAAAAGCATAGACAACAGCTAAAAGCTCTTTTTCGGTTGTCGTATAATGCAATTGAGCCCCCGTCATTGTTTTGCTAGCGTAGTGGATTGGTTGGAAGTGTTTATTCACTCGTTGGCCCAAAACCGCATCAATAGCAAAGTCGCTAGCATCGCACATCAATTCAAAAGGCAGCTCCCAAGTAGGGGTGATAACCTCCCGTTGGATAAGTGCCGTATGCTGCATTAACGTTTTCAGAATAATTGCCGTGGGTAGAAGGACAATCATTATAAGAATGAGGACCACCACATGTGTCACAAGAAATAGCAACGGCTTTGGCTTGTTGAAAGTTGTTTGTGGCTATGTTCATGAAATCTTTGTGCATCATTGCGATTTGTCGGGTAAGTTCGGATATCTCGGGATTGGAGGTATTAGAAGAAACATTGACTCTCTGATTAGATCTTGAGGATGCGGATGAATCCCAATTCTTGTGGTGAGTAGTCATGTTTTCAATCAACTCTCGACACTCCTCCGGTCTCCTTTTCATAAAAGTACCACCGGCGGCGGCATTGATCGTGTCACGATCACGAAAAGTGAGACCATTGTAGAAGGTGTCAATGAGAGTGACGGGGAGCATATTGTGATTAGGACAGCGGTCGATCAAATCATTGTAGCGTTCCCAAGCATCGAAGAGTGATTCATCATTCTCTTGCATAAATCCACTGATTTGGTTACGAAGGCTAGTGACCATGGATGGGGGAAAGTAGCGCGATAAAAAGCGTTGAGTCATGTCGTTCCACGTATGAATAGAATTCTTAGGAAGACGGTCAAACCATTTTTCGGCATGGTGAGAAAGCGAGTGTGGAAAGAGTTGAAGGCGAAGGTCATCCATAGAAACACCGGAGCACTTCATGCTTTGGGTCATGGTAATGAATTTGTCGAGGTGTTTGTTGGCATCATCATCCGGAATTCCGCGAAATGGGTTCGTTTGCACTTGCTGGATCATGTGATGCTTCAACGAAAACTCCTGAGCCGTGACGTGCATTGGCGCAATCGGGCCTCCGCGTCCGTTCATGGTGGGTTGGCATAGCTCCTCCATGGTTCGTAAATCAGGTAGGAGGACATTGTTGTTGTTGTTGTTGTTATTCAAATTGTGTTGAGGTGGGTGATTATTGTTGTTATTAACACTAGCCATATCTAAATCTTCACGAGTCTCGGGCTCAGAATAGTTCGAAGATCTAGTACGCATACACCTGCGGAAGAAAAATATACACAAAGAGAATATCTATAATCTTTTTGGTGCAAAACCTTTTGAAAAGAATTGCTTCTTAATGATTTTTCAATGTTTTTGTATTTTTGAAGAGTTTTATATTTTTTATGGATTTTTGAAAAATTTTTAAAGCAAGGAAAATAACGTTCAAAGAACGGATCCCAAAATTCAATGCGTCTCTCACTAGAAACCGTTTAGCATAACGAAAAGAGCCGGCAGCGGCGCCATTTAATACTTGATGTTTTTTACACCTCGTATCGAAATTCGTTAGTCCCAAGTCTTTTTGAATTGAAAACCGGTCTTAAGTGCGACTCAATCGTCTTTTGGTGAATCAATGGTTTGGTTTGTTTGTCTAAATTAAACTATTAGCAAGTAATTAAAGTGTCGTTGAGTAAATTTGAAACTTGGACAAAATTAAAGTTAAAGTTAAATAAGAAAGTACTTGAAACTTAAAGTTTTGAAAAACTTAAAAACTTAAAAAACATAATCAATCGGAATAAAACAATTCATGTCCATCGGAATCACCAAAATAGCATCTATCGGAATAATTATCAAAATCCCTATCGGAATAATTAAGATCAATACCCATCGGAATACAACTATGCAAGGTCTATCGCAATGAGTATCTATCGGAAAGCTTATTATCGCAATGTGCATCAATCGCAATTACTCTATCGAAAAATGGGCAGCACTTTGTCTTAACCAAGACCTTGATCCCGTCGGAATATGCGATCGCAATAAGCGATCGCAACCCAGATCGGAATAAGGGGTAATTACCAACCGATCGCAAAGTAGAACCCTATTGGGTTATTGCGATCAAATACCAAAACCTATCAGAAAGTGTATAAGCCGTCGGAATGTGTACCAAAACCCTAGGATTGCGATGGAAGGTAACTGTTTCCGAAATTGGTGGCAAGAGTGAATCTCAATAAGCAAATGCAATAAGCTACTCTAAACGAATTCAAACAATTCAAAAAGCGTAAATTTGATGACTTTTCAAAACTTAAAATCAAGAACTTTATGAAATGCACTTAAAACTACTAAAAACCTTGAAGAAATCCGAAAATCAATAAGCTAGAACTCGAATAAGCCAATAAGCATTATGAGGTTATGGCCTAAACGTGTAAGAACTTATGTGTAAACCGAGAAGAACAATCCTTTAATCACGAAATCATAAAATCACACGCATGAAGTAAGCAATTCGGATCAAGGGTAAGATAAATCAAGAAGTGTAGAATGAGAATAAGGATTTAAAAGCTTAAAAATGGAACTTGATTAATGAAAATAAACAATACAAGATGTTTAATCTTCAAAGATTAAAAGAGAGAATGAAATCTAGTGAGAGAAAGTTTAAGACTTTCTCTCTCTAAAAACTAGAAAGAAAACTTGAAAAATAAAAAAAACTAGCTAACCCCCTCCTAATGTGATTAGGAGGGTATTTATAGGGAAGTGGGAGGCATGTGTGGTGCTTTCTTCTTTCTTTTCTTCTCGACTCGATTAAATTCATTTTGGTCTTTCTCGATGTCGTCTCGGGATTAATTAAACTCGTCTTAACATTTCTTCATTTATTTAGACTCGAGTTCTTCGACTTCATTAAACTTTCGTCTTTAGACTTGTTCTTCGATAAATTTTCAGAATAGGTCTTGGACATCCGTTCTTTAAGAACTCTTGATCTTTTGACTTCGTCTTTTCCCGTTTTCTTCGATAAAAGCCCGTGAAAGCCCGTGTTTTCTTCCTTTTTCATCTTTTGGTCCTAAAACACAATAAAAACACAAACCACACATAATTCCGACTTTTACGACATAAATCACACGTTTTGGTCTTGTTATTATTGGAAATAAGTGGTAAAAGGATAAGTGTTTTCACACTTATTAGCGCTCGAATTGAATTTTTGGCCGACAAGATAGGAATGAGAACTTTCTCGCCTGAGACTCTAAAGGAACTAGCAGATGAAGCGAAAGAATAGTGGTGGTAAAACTATTCTCCGTATCCTTGGTGATCATCTGTATATATTGTTTATATTTTTATCCACAAATGCAAAATACAAAAATATAAAACCATATAAAAACCATAAATTTGAAAAATTCATAAAAATCCAAAAATATTTTTTACTTTATTTTTCAAAGGCATGTCTTTTGGTACGATAATATTTACGGCCTTAGAAATGTTGATTAATATCGACACGGCGCCATAAATAGAGTTCGTACAAAAGTTGTAAATATTTCAAAAAACATGCCTAAATGGCTTGTAGTTATTTCAGACTGCAACCCGTTTTTCATTTTAAAGTCAAGTATTTCTTATGAAAGCTTTGGCTACCAACGGGAATTAATTTTCTCGGGCAAGGTTTACTTTAAAACCTTGTAAGGGATCAAGCTTACTTTATAACTTGGTCTCATACAAATCTATGTACGTTTCAGTGCATTTATTTGTTAAAACAAGAGAAGTCTTGTTTTTATGGAGCTATCATCTCTACAACCATAGCAATATACAATTGGTATCTACATACTCGACGATGCGACTACTCAACCGACGACTACAGCTCTTTCAATAGAACACGGGTCAACAATTGAGGGGGAGCACTTGTCAAGCATTCAGAATCTTCGATGCCGAACGTGCCAAGTTCACAAGTTGGTGTCAAGACAACAATACCAATCGTACACGTGGTGACAAGAGATGACTTCAGACATGACGAGGCGACCAACATATGCTGACAAGAACCATTTGATCTTATCATATGATGTTCTCATCTATCAGGTCCAACCTTGTCAATTCTTTTCTAATAAGGTGAATATGTGATCATGTTACAAATCGATATCATATCTGATACGTTTGATATCATGAAGATAAAATGGACTTGCATTTTTCTTCCCAAAACTTTTGTTAAAACTTCATTAAATCAATTGATATTAAAAACATCGATTGGATTAATATTTTTTAATATGGGGGAGAAAATGTGATTTAATATGGGATATTATCACAAATGGATTGACTTAATGTACTGGCTCATCCCGACATGTGCGAAATGTTTTCGAATATCGTGGCATATGTTAAGGGGGAGCAAAACGGATTTGCATATAAAAATGGATTTCATGGTGACATATACTTACCCAAAACCCATTTATTTCACGACGATGAAGATTGTGGTGACATAAGGATGGTAGGATAGGTTAAGTCCTATGATTCTTCCAGAACCGGAGGAATCTTCCCAAGGACTTTCCATAGCTAGAAATAGTAGTCCTTAGGAAAGTTGGAGAAAGATTGTGAACGTAGCTGAATGCCGACCAAGTACTTAAGTTAGCACTGGAACAATCACAACAAGGTGCTAGTTATGACGTATTGGTAAGCATTAAAGGGGTTGAAGAATGAAAAAGAATTGTAAAGATAAAGGGTGTAAAGAAAGAAGCCCTCCTTACAACCTTAGGCAGAAACCGGGTCAACACATATGCTATTGAGATCATTTTAATGATTCTCGATATTGAAGACAGACATCATGGACCCAGTGATGCAATGCACAACCCATCCCAGCTAACTCAGATATCTCTTAAAAGATATTTGTTTTAATCACACGGAGACAACACATTATCTATTGATTTATTCACTCCGAATAAATTGGTATTGAAAAGGTGGCACTCCTCTCCAGCCTCCGATCACTAAATTCCAAAATGCACGATCGAGTCTAGAGCCAATTGAGATCATCAAATATCTCATTAGGACACACTTCCATATTTCCTTGCTTCTTCACACACTGTGAAAAGTAAGAAAAATTTTAAGAGTCCTACGCAAAATCTTCATGATCTTGCCTGAACATCCGAGTAATACGAAAGTATTTATAATGAAGATGGAAATCCTTCTTGAGCAAATATCAAAAAGCTCATGGTAGGTGACTTGTGTGATTCTTTATGAATCAAACTTGTGATAACTGGAAAGCAACAGCTGTTTTATTCTTAACTGAATTTAAACACGTTCCAGGCCTCTACGCAATATCTTAGTGATCTTGCCAGAACACTCAGAGTGATACCTTAGTGTTCACAGTGATGAGTGGAAATCCTTCTAGTGTTAACCTCAAACAGCACTTGGTAGGTAACTTGCAAGATTCTATACGAATCAAGCTCGTGACAACTGGAAAGCAACGATGGTGCGGTTCTTAATTGAATTTCACTTGTTCCAGGAACATGAATTGACGGCTTCAAATCATGCGGATATTATTATCCAAATGATTCACTCTTTATGTTCGCAGTCAGCTTTGGACGGTCGAATAAAGAGAACGGGTTTACCCGCGAAATCCTGTCAGGAAGTTACTTAGGTGAAACTATCCGTCACGGGTACGATATCTAATATCGTCCAACGGTCTTCACCGACCGGAGGTAAAATGCTACCGATTTAGAATGAAATGTTCAAAGCCATTTCGTTCGTGTCTACTTATGTTGCGGCATTTGAAGACGGTGGCATTGCGGAATCCAAGAAGAAGTCGTCCCCGCATGCTTATACTTTATGCACTTAATATCTCATTTAATTCAAGAAAGCCTAAAAGTTAAGTCTTCCGCTGTATCGAACTCTGAAGTTTTCAAGAATTACGAAGGTATAAGTATGTGGGACGTGAGGTCACGAAGAGGCTAAGATCACAAGTGATGGATGCACGAGATCAAGGCAAGAGATTAATTCTCAAGATTGATATCAAAAATGACATCAACATGTTCACCTGAAAAGAAAAAGAAAAGAAAGACGAAGACTACGAGCTCAAGACAAGCATAGTATGCTAGGTTTATCTCATTATTGTAACTTGGGTAATGCCCTTGTTTGGAGTGACCTCCCTTAGGGGGAGATTGTTGGAAATACGTTTTACGTATTAAGAAGGATCGGTCACTCCAACGATAGTCCATGTAATAGCTCGTAGTTTAGTTAATATCTTTATTAAGCAAACAAAGACAAGCCTAGCCTACAACATGTGTAGGTCGGCCCAACATTGTAAGCCCAAGCCCATCACAAGGCTTGGGTATATAAACCCTCTCCTTTGATGGAGAGGGTGTGTGGTTTCATTATTTACACATAGTAAACATTGGTTTCTCTCTCTAAAAGTGTGAAATCCACCATCTTTCTATCTCTTTCTCTCTCTAAAAACATAAGCATAGATTTACAATCCTACAGAGGGTTATATATCCCACGGCTCTAAGGCCTTTGTGGGCTTCATCTTGGGCCGGGCTTGGCTTTCACTTGGGCATATAGCCCCTAACAAAGACAATATTAGCTTAATGTCCAAGCCCGCTTTTCCCGACTAAACTATTACTATACAAGACCAATAACGACTAAGATGACCTATTACATTCTTATTCGACTATATAAAATATAGGGCTAACAAAATTTAAATACACATTACGCTGATGTAAAAACACATTTCCAAGAGCTATGTTCAAAGTGGTTGGAAGTTGCGGCACAACTTCAGAGTATAGCTTCAGATTGTGAAACCTGCAAAAGTGGTAAAGAACAATAATATGAAAGAATCACAAGGTCATGAAAGAAAAGTGAAATAGCTATATCAAATTCACCCCATGTGCATTCTGCTAACTTAAATTGAGGTGGCTATCACTCGCTGTGCATTGTTAAAACACAAATGTACAACTTTCTTGATGACAACACTCAAGTCCTCATTTGATACTCCACACATAAACAGCCCATGAATGAGATTGAGTTGTAATAAATTTTAAAAATATAATAATTGCGATTCAACTTATGTTCTCTCCAATTACGTTGAAAATTATGTTGAAAATTTCAGAGCAAAGAACTTTATCAATCCTTGCGGTTCAACTTTAGTAATATATATGTGACGACTGATTGGTGTCCCAGCACCTTATAAGTAAAAGATTTCACACTACAAATTGCTTCTACCATTCAAAGGCTAAACCACAATCAGTATGCTTCCTTTTGGGATAGTCATAGATGCTGCTCAGAACCTGGAACAACAATCCATAATCAGTTATTCTATCAGACTTGCAACTCAAAAGTGATGGAAAAAATAAACAATTTGAGAGGCTAAACCAAGTGGCCATAGTTTTGATATAGGGAAAATATGCATATAAAATTTTAAATAAATAGTAATAAACATATTTTTCATATGCTTACAATTTTTGGGTCTGCCATATGATTTCGTCTTCGTCTAACAACTTGTGAATTTTAGAAAAATATGATACACTAGTATCCTAAGGAAAAACGTTATGTCCATAATGCAAATACAAAACAATCTATTTGCATATATAAAACAGACACATGCCGTATATAATTAAAGACACTTGCAGAAAAATACAGAATAATTAGTGCCTAAAATCGAAGTTGATGATACAAGTTGCATTGCACTTCCGATGATTAAAAGAATGAACTAATGAGTCTACTTCATTGGGTTGATATGAGTAATACCTCTGCGAGTTTAGTGGACAGCTACCTCAAAAAGAGCCTTATCTTGGCTTTAGTTGTTGGTGAAATCGCATTTGGGAATACACCCTTTTCTTTCACAATAATCTGCATGAAAAAGAGCATTCATACGGAAAGAAAAGACAACTATGTTGTTTCTGTATTCTTACATGTACATCCACACTCTAATTCTAGCTTGTTTATTTCAATTTGCGTATTGGTTTTGAGAAATAAAAGGTACTAATCTTCTATTTCCAAATGCATTTTAAATCTTAAATAAGTAGATAAACACTAATTAGCAGGTTGGTAAAAATCTTATATGGATAAAACTGCATATATTTGGAATATGCACCTCAATAAGAACATTATAATTAATGGTAGAAAAGAACGTATCAAGAAGGGGCATAGTTGATTGGAATCTCACTTGCTAAAATAAATAAATATATTGGTTTATAATCATTCTTTGTATCGAATAGTTTAATCAAGCCGTATCACCATCTCATATCATATTTATTACATCACCATGTACTCCTACATTTCATATTGTAAAGTGATATGATAATTTGCAACTTTTACTTTCTTACGACAGTCATAGGGGTTATTAAAATTACCAATATATGCAGCGATTTCTTGTTCTATTAATTCACGACCCAACCAAATAGTTCACAGAAATTGAGGGAGCAAACCTGCATCTTAATTGGCCTTCTTCATATATGTAAGCAGATTCTGACTTGTGTCAGTGCTGATGAAGTTGATGATAGACCAGCGGAAAAAAGCTTGTTGGTCAGGAAACGTACGCACAAAAGCTTTGATATGTTCTAAGGCCGTTCTTCTGGACCCTTGACCAGCTGTTCTTACGCGCCTGTTAGTAAGATGTCAAATTTATCTACAAACGGTGCATTGAACCACTCCTCAAAATTCTCAACTGAGTGCAAGTTAAAAGAATCCTTCTTCGAATCTGAGCTGCAAAATAACATTTCAATACGGTAATTAGAGGTATCATTAAGGGCAGGCGGCAGTTTGGATAATGGGTCAAAACAGGTAATCTTTGAAATGGTCAAATTAGGTTGAGCCAAAGTACTTCTTATTAACTAATGATTGTTTATAAGAACTTAGTAAGTACACATAAATGCTATCAGATAGATTGTTGATAGATCAACTAACACACAACCCGATTCCACCCCATTTCAACCAATTACTCTAAACATGATCGCAAATGAGCAACAAAGTAACCTACCCTATCACCTAAGATGCCTAGCTGATTTCTTAATTTTAAATTAGAACTGAGCATGACACATCTAGAGCTGATGACGCATCTTAACCTGCTTAATATGTTGAAATATATATAAGCATTAGGTCCATTTCTACCTATTATCCTAATGATCTAGGAATGCATAATATTGTGGCTTTAAAGTCACACCCAAGACTTCATATAAAAATTATCTATCCGATATGTTGACACACAT
The DNA here is from genome assembly GCA_025667525.1 of Glebionis coronaria. Classification (NCBI taxonomy): domain Eukaryota; kingdom Viridiplantae; phylum Streptophyta; class Magnoliopsida; order Asterales; family Asteraceae; genus Glebionis; species Glebionis coronaria. The sequence goes on along the minus strand of JANFOE010001710.1, from coordinate 154,405 downwards.
ATCAGTGTAAGTACACAAGTTATTTAGCATATAATATGAATAAAATATAACATAAACATAAAAAACTTTCACTCATATAAGCACCAAACAAATCAAGGTCACGTTAAGCCTAAAAGATACAGTCCCTATAATTATTCCTATTTGGAATAGCTTTATTAAGGATATTGGCAAAATAATCATTTGTATAATTAGCTTTGTGGAATTTGATATAACAGAAGATCATACTCAGATTCTTAAGCTGTGGTCTTCATTTTTCAATTGGTAATGGGATGTCGCGACCCTATTTGGTAGACCATCGCTATATAAGTTAAATAATGCAATAAATCATACACTTACCACAAGCATTGCTGATTTGACTTTGAGTTTACAATCCAACAGTCACGATGATGCAAAGAACCATATAGATCCCATTTATAACTGGAATATTTATCTGTGAGAGAAATTTATTTACAACATGAGTGACCTTGACTCTTGGAAATCAACCAAATGCATTTGCTTGCTTATTAGAAACAGTGGCATGGCTTGCAACAGTGGCAGCAAATGCCGAATTAACAAAACTCAGCAAGTATATACCATCTGTGAAATCACAAAAATATATTAAAGATCTCATAATCAACTTTAGACTAGTCGAGAATCCGTATTAGTGTGCACATGATAGCACGTTGTTGAAACAATTCATGTATTTCCTCGTCCAATGATGGATAGTCAACTAATACCCTCTCCATAGGAAGTTTTGGTGCCCATGTAGAAAAAAAACACCTCAGCAATCCATATCCCGGATAACTTCATGGTTACAAAGCCAAGTTCATTTACGGATGGTCTTTCCTGTATCATGTCATTACCAGAAACTTTTACTTGATTTTCTATAATAATAAAATACCATCCATAATATATAGACACAGTTAACTATGACTCAGTGCGGCTTCAAATGCCTTCAAGATCTCTTCTTGAAGGCTCTATGTCTCACCTTCCTATATCACAAATCCTGTGCCATCATCTTAACTGTGTAACTTAATATGTGAAATAACTAAAAAAGAAACATGATAATGTTTACACGTTCATAATAGACTTGCATCGGGAACTGCAAAGTTAACCTAGAATAATTAAGGTCTATTCAAGTAAATTTACTTTTTGTGTTTTACATTCAGATTTTAGAAAAGAAATATGTGTTGCCCAATAGAAGTAACCTGCATGTTTACGAAATAAAAAGTATCAAAAAAGGGCAGGAAGGCCGAAGAAGCACATAGGGACAAATGATTAGCAAAGTTTTAATGAATGATCATATTTAGTTGCATAAGCACGCTAATAAATAAAACAACAACAATTCTTGCCTTTTAACATAAAAGTCATTGACTAACAATTGTTTCTAAAAAAACCCTTTTTAATAAACCATCTTTCCAGGAAGATCATCAACAAATAAGACCCAACTTTATGAATCACTGGGCATGGCTGCAATCACACTCTTGGTGTGACTGCCAAGCCAAGATGCGCATCTCGGTGAGCCAAGCATAGTAAACAAAAAATAATCATCATCTCCAGTACAATAGTCTACGTAACACAAAACCAAACTAATTAGGCTAATAACACCGTTAATAGACTGGAAAACGGGCTGGACATAGAAACTGGACGATGTACGCAGTAAAGAAGAGCGGTACGTATGAAACTTCAATCGCATTGAATAGGAGGCTCAGGTAGGCTAACAAAATATAAAATAACACACGTCTACCGTGGCTGAGACCATTGTTGGTCCCTCTACCAAGATTCAGAAGGCGAGAATTGCCCATCCAAAATACATAATAAGTCGTGGCTGCAAGTATGGTTGCAAATACTATCTTTTGAAGTAGCAATTTCCAACCGAATTGCTCAACCAAAATGCATAACAGATTTTCAAACATCGATTTTCCAACATTTATATTACATCGTCACAGATTGTTTCATTCTTACCGGGCCATCTATCATTTATCATCGAAAGTATTCAAAATAATAATGTTATCTCCATTTTTTTGGAGCCTGAAGGGAGGCTCAGACTAAGGAGGATAACGTTGTATTCAGGGAACCGAAACGGCTGGAGCCACATGTATGACATGGCTACCTCGCTAGTCTAGGTACACCATGAAACAACTCGTCGTTAGTGATAGGTGTCATCATCGCCTAAAGTAGACAACATACGTAGGTACCTCTGAACCACTGAGAATACAGGTCACACCAAAGAAATAACCCACTTAAAATGATTTATTCAGTTTAACTAAACATGAGAACTCACGCAGATCGATGCTTGCACAAACTCAGTATATTAGATTAAAAAACTTCACCCTCCCTCACTCATTCCTCTCGTGTTAGGGGTTTTATGTGTTGGAATGCATTCAAACTAAGAATACATTGATACTTTTTAACAAAGCAAACATTCCATCCCCCACTTAAGTTCTTCCCTCACATGTCTTATGGCTATCATGTGATGGAACGCGTGTCAGATAAACAGGCATATTCTATATGTGTCTCATGTGGTTGCCATATCTCCATATTCAGATAAAGTTCTATAAGAATCTGGTATAAATTTTGTCTTGTTTGAGTAGGCACATGCGTTTACAATCCTTTTTTAGTAATAGTCCATGTTTATCCATTATAATTGATTAATGTCTTATATATGAACCATAGTGTGCCTAAACAATTTGAGACTTATTATATGTCACTTAATAGTACTGGGTCAGTTTAAGAAGTTTGTTGTTCAGGTCATTAGGCCAACTAAAATGCTAACCTGATGACCAGTTTTTCATGCGAGATAAAAAACACAATTTTAATATCATGACCTTGTTTTTTGTTCAGGCTTATGCTCTTCAAATAAACATTAAAACGTTTTTAATCAACCTGATTCTACCAGATTTTGAACACAGAGGTAGGCTTGGTTATGCTGCTGATTTTATCCACCATTTAGTAAACTGCATAAGCTAGTTTTGATAAAATTTTGAACTAAAAATTATGTTTAGGGACTTTGATAGATATCACTATGTGATGGTTTAATATTCTGGTATTACATGTAGTTAGAAACAAAAACGTAAATCTCTAAATAAGTGCTACAACGTGCAATGAATAACATACCTACTTTAATGGTGGAGGACATACCTTCTGGTATTTATGCAAGTGTCAAAGAGAGTTTTTTTAGTGCTTCAGATGTGGAACTTAAAGTAACCAATAAGGAAGTGGATATGAATATATTGACCCATTAGCAATAAAATATAACTCAAGTTGACCCAGTTTCATATTAAAACGATTAATCTTACTTGAAGTAGGAGAGCTGAAGGCATTCCAACGATGTTGCTTCTATCAATCACCACTGATCTTTTCCATTTGATGAATATAATATGATACGAACCTATCCCATACTAGGCTCGTAATCGGTTCATAAGTCCCAAGTGTATAACTCACTCAAAAAGCTAGCTTCTTTGAGGAGGGGACACCTGGTCATTATAAACCATCAACCATTCCCATACATGGCCGATGTGGGATCATAACATTACCTCACCCTTTGAAGAACCAATGTCCTCGTTGGTCATGGCTGTGTTGGTCACGGTTGGCACCCCCTTTTGGTCCAAGCCACCACTCCATAGGCCACCACTCCGAGCTCATTGGTCACGGCTATGTTGGTCACGGTTGGCACCCCCTTTGGGTCCAAGCCACCACTCCATAGGTCACCACTTCGAGTGTTTGAACCTCGTAAGGTAGGGCTAGCTCTGATACCAATTGATACGAACCTATCCCATACTAAGCTCGTAATCGGTTCATAAGTCCCAAGTGTAGAACTCACTGAAAAAGCTAGCTTGTTTGAGGAGGGGACACCTGGTCATTATAAACCATCAACCATTCCCATACACGGCTGATGTGGGATCATAACATAATATTCTGTATAAGGCGGGGTTTTTAATACATCAGAAGCAGTGAGTAATTCAATTTATTGGCTCAAACACTTTAAGTACTGCATCTCTCTGCAAAAGATTAAACCATCATTTTCCAGGGCGTTTGGAAGTGCGGCTATCTTCTTATTGCCGCCTGAATTGCAGAAAATTAGTGTTAGCCTTTGGGTTAAGTGACTCCATTTACGATTATCTAATAACTAAAAAGTCAAATAACCAAATTTGCATCAGAAATGATCATTGAAGAAAATTTAGTTATTTGGTTTTTTTCTGTGAACCCGTCACCTAAAACATTGACCAACCCTTTAGGAATCATTTACCATTTTCATTAGACAGATAAGAGAATAGTATGAAATAAATAACATGGTTACATTACGGTCAACATCTGCCATGTCATTATTTAGACGTGGTAACTTGTAAGTAACTTGTAAGGGTAACCTTGAGTCGGAAATTTCGAAAGTTTATTAAAAGTATTCAGAATAAGTGATACAAATATTTAGAATAAGTGAGTATTGATAGGTATGTGTGAGATTAGAAAGGGTACCCTGAGACATCTGTCCTTTTTCCTGGGTTTAAGAGAGTTTCCATAATGAAAAGTTGGTTAAAATTTGGCTTCATATGAAAGAGCCAAAGTTGGATATTAAGATTGAATTATATGGTATGTTGTAGGGGTTACAAACGATTTTTTAAAAGATATACTTTAAACATCAGACTACTTGAAATGAAAATTTCCTTCAAGTTCATTGCTGTGTTGACGTTAAGTCTCATACAGAGGGTCCCAAGTCCTACTTTAGCCATGTGCGACCTTCAGATATTGGTCTGCAGTTTGTGGAGCTTCTAGAATGTGGAAAGGGAACCAATATATCTTTTGATGTAAATGGGGAGACTTTTGTTGCCTATAAATTGGTGCTTGTAGCTCGCTCTCCTGTTTATAGGGCTCAACTTTTTAGTCTAATGAAAGATTAAAATATCCAGTGTATCAAAGTTTAAGACATAATGCTTTACTTGTGACCCCGTCTTCACATCAGAAAGTTCAGTTTTACCCGCGAGCATCTCATCAACTTCATAATATGATCATCTTCCTGGTCATAATTACGATATACAAAACTTTTAAAAATAAAAAAAAATTGATAATATATGAAACAAATGATCTTAATGTACCTCAAAAGCTAGAGTTGCCTGCATAGTAAGATCTCTGAAACAATGAGGTTTCTGAAGTAAGGGTGTAAGCTGCAGTGACTGAAAGGTCTTCTCGGTAACCTGATAACAACATCATAAACCAAAATCAAATAACCAATAATAATATAATTCCCTTGTATGTCAAACGTGAAAGTGGGCCACTCCTTGTATGTCTCGAACAATGCACCGTTGGCACCTCCATTCGATCCACATTATCGTTGGACTTAACCAATGACATCAACATTTTCAGCTAATGGGTCCTTAACTACAAGTGCAGTTAATGAAAGTGTCGAAAATCTAGGATCTAAACCGCACCCGACAGGTGAAAGAGAAAACCAACCACTTTTACTGTTTATATACGACGGCTTCTTATACCATTCAAACTCTTCTATAAGAAAAGGATGACATAGCAATAGAGGGATCCTACTGTTTGCTCCAATATGTGGGCCCTTACTAATGAAGACTAATAAATGGATACTCCTTTTCCCGTAGTTGTAAATCCATTTCTTTCATGAATTTAGTCCACACGTTGTGATATTTTGCAAGCATGCATATTAGCATGAGACCTTGCTGGGTTTCCATGAGGGCAGTCAGTTTTTGAGACGAGAGAGATGAATTAAGGTCTTATTTTTTGATACGTGTGAAAATATTAGGGTTTTTTATGAACGTAAAATTTATTTAAAAACTATAATTTAGGAATAGATATGTATAAATTCCAAAATTATAGATAAAGAAATTCTTGTTCAATATCTATAAATATACAAAAAATACAAAAAAATTGTGTTTATCTTTTATAGAGCTTATTATTAATGTATATCTCCTGCGTTTATATTATATAAGAATTAATTTTATCTATGTTAATATTAGATTTCGAGGAGCTTATTATCTGTGTTTTGTATTCAGAATCACAAATAATTGGTTGGATTAATTGGTAAAGGTGCATGCATTTGAATGAGAGGTCATCAGTTCGAACCTTGCAAAAGTCATCATATTATTTTTAAATAATCTGGAATTAAATTATTTTCGATTGAAAACCGAAATTAAACAAAAAAATCAGCTTCAATCCGGTTCAGATTAGACCCAGGTCGGCTTGAGGCGGACCGGTCCAGAACATCAAAACGTGATTTTCAAAAAACAGTTTTCAAAATTGTGTTTCCAAGACGCGATTTTCAAAAATTGCGGTTTCAAATGGGATTTTCGTGGGATTTGGAGATTTTATAAGAAATTCTAAAATACTATTGGCTAAAAGATGTGACTGGGATATGACTGGATTAAAAAGTGTGGTTTCAAATCATAATTATACCTATATATATATATATATATATATATATATATATATATATATATATATATATATATATATATATATATATATATATATATATATATATATATATATATATATATATATATATATATATATATATATATATATATATATATATATATATATATATATATATATATATATATATATATCTTTACATTATATATAAGAGGAGGGATATGCCACATAAGCACTCATAAATCCACGTAAGCATCATTGGGCCTTAATCTATTATTCGGGTTGTGTCCCTATACCCGGTTTATATTTAATATTCAACCTAAATCTTCCCATCTTTGTATTCATTTTTATATATCTTTACATTATATATAAGAGGATGGATATGCCACATAAGCACTCATAAATCCACGTAAGCATCATTGGGCCTTAATCTATTATTCGGGTTGTGTCCCTATACCCGGTTTATATTTAATATTCAACCTAAATCTTCCCATCTTTGTATTCGTTTTCCATACGTAACCTATATAATTTTCATTCCATAACAAAAAACCTTATATCATCGAAACCCTAATTTCTAATACCCAATTCATTCAATCTATGGAATCAAGCCGAATCTGTTTATATAATTTTTTATTCGTTTTGAGGGGTTTGTGGTCAAATTTATAATGGTTTATCTTGTCATTGATTTTCTTGGGCTTATTCATTGTTTGTATTCAGCTCGGTGATAATTGAAGATCCATGAGTTTTTGTTTTTTGTTGTTTGTTTTTTGGTGTAGGTTTAATAAAGAATCCAATGAGGTACGTGGATTGCATGTATATTTGGATCCTTATTAATTGTATATCAAAGCTAATTGTTGATACTATCACAATGAATCTAATGAGTCTAATCTTTTATTTTTTAAACTCGTGAATTGTAACTGTTATTGATGTTAAATGATATAATAGATCTATCTTTTTGTCCAACTGTATTACATTTTGACATGATTCAAATCGATATCCGATATTTAGTAGCTTAGTATCGGTTGTGATTTGCAAAGAGTCACACTCATGAAGTTAGAAGAGTGAATATTTGTGTTTTTAGCTATATAAGTTCTTAAAATGTTACACTGATTGAATATTAGGTTTCTTTATGTACTAATACCTACACAGGAAGAACGTGTTGATATATTATTTTGCATGAAAAGCATGTTCTTATGGTTGGTGCAACTTTTTGTTACAGCAAAAGAGGGACCGTGATCACGAACCAGTGTGATTGCCGTTAAGAGAACTTGAAGAGGAGCTTGGAATTTCAGGTCAGATTATCTCTTTTCCTTGGCTATATTTTGTGAGTTGACCAAGAGAGTAGAGGACCTGGAAAGAAAGATTCATGCCTAATAATTTTAAGTTAGATCATGGATAATCTTTTTAGTATCAATTATATGAAGAACACAGTGTTATTGGCAGCAGCTTAGTTATTCCTTATTTCTTTAAGTTAAGTCAGTTTTTAATCAATAGTTAGTAAACTATTTGTTCTCAGCTGAATTTTAAGCCATTTTATTTATTTATGCATAAATGAATTTAGTCACTACATTATACTAAATTAAGCGTCATTTAAATTAGCTCTTCATAAATAAGTTTACTCATTAATGGGACATGGCTAGAGGAATTTGAGTCGCATGTATTGTGTGCGCTAAGAGTCTGTGTGGTCTTACTGAGTAGATTCATTAGTGCTACAAATTATATAGGGTACGTACTAGATATCACTCTCTTTTGTCTATATAGCTATATTAGGTGATAGTGGTAGAATGGGTAATTTATATATCTCAAATTGTGTGTCATGAATTACTTTGTGATTTAGGCTGCAGTGTGGTTAATTTGTCTATGACTGTAGGCTGCAGCGATTTTTATGTTAGCAAGGTCTATGTGGCAGCGGGTTAGGTCAATTTGACAAATATGTAATTCTTAGGATAAGTAGGCCTACAAATTTAGGTTAACTATCTAACACATCGATTAAAGCCTAGGCTTTTTACCCCAAAAACACACCAATTAAAGCCTAATCACTAATGTCACACTTAACCCTCAACAACGGACTATAGTTATAAAAGCCTTCAATAACTACATAAAAGGCATTGCTTCAAGCTCCATAATGACTCTTAAAAATGTCATCAAACCACTTATTACATAAGTCATTCCTAAATAAAATAGTTTCTCCAGCAAACTAATTTCATGCTAAATATATCATCTTCAACAATGCCAAAATTATTGCTAATGTGCATTTTAATCGAGCTCAATAATTATTTTCAAAAGTGTCCTATTTGTCAAAAGGAGGTGTATAAAGCATTTTAAGTTTCAAACATTGAAGTTGAAGGAAGGAAGTTGCTGTAAAAATACATAGGTAAACAAACTTCCAACGGGAAGAAGGATATATCCTTTTGCCCTGTTCCTAGCTCGCAAATCTGAGCCAACTTTTTTGTTGATTTGATCCTGATGTAACAACATATGATGCGTTGCCCCTACCTCTTCGTTGCCGCCGTGTGTGCAGTGTGACGTTTTTGGTAGGTTGGCGATGTTGTGTATGGGCTCTTACGCTCTAATCTACATATATCATCTTCATCTCCATCTCATTTGAAGTTATAATATGTGCGACACATACATCGGCGATCAAGCATCAAAATTAAAAATAGGTATAGGAAGCTCAATTAAATGATTGTTTCTGTATGATTGCTTGCGTGACAACCAAAAAGTGAATGTTTTGGCCTCTTATATGTGAGTTGCAGTAGTATTAAATTTAGTTCTAGAAAATCACACATAGGATAAAGCACACGATGACAAAAATAGGTCATAAAAGGGATTTACGTAGTGCATATACACCTAGAACTAAAATCACAGTAGTCCCTAGAGGTATACAAGTGAACAAGGGTATGAATTCTCAGATCATAACATGTTCTAATGATGCTAAAGTTTGAACTTCTTGCAAAACCATTATGTAGGTTCATGTAGAGATTGAGGCTGAGGGATGAAGCAGATGCTCTACAATGTTTGAAAAGAAGGGTAGATCCAAAAGTGCATTGGAGTATAAAGATAGATCATTAATGTTCAATACCAAGTACGTGAAAAAGCTAAATCAGAAGAAAACTGTTGTTTAGACATGTAAAGGTAGAAAGAATCCTCAAGATTTGAAAAAACTAATGCTAAGTGAAGTAGATTTGATTCAAATTGACCATTGATTTTCTACTACAAATATTTAGCAGCACATTTTATTTTGTTGATCGATAGGTTCAAGAAAGAAGAGGTGAAGATCCAAGATTAGGAGAATCCGAGATGGAAACGAGAAGAATAGAGGTAACAATTTCATGTTTTTTAAATCTTAACATGCTACTAAAAGTTACGTCTGCTTATTACATAGATAACCTCAGCAAGCATTACCATATCTTGATAATAGTTACTGAATTCTAGCCTATTTTTATGCTTATAGCTTATTTTTCATGTGCTTATTTAGCAACTTTTAAGTCATTATAAGCTTAGAGTTATAAAAAGCTGAATCATAAGGCCATGAAGCTTGATTTTTACCTGGACTTTGGATGACTTTCAACCTGTTTGACCCATCTCCCTATCATAAAAGAACTGATTTGGCCAGTTTGAGGTTGACACAACCCAATTCAACCAGCTTATAACTTATAAAGCAAGTTGCATCTCTAATAGTTTGACTCTATTATTCTTTTACTTTGCATTGTGTTATTATTTTTTAGCAAACATTAGTGAGGATAATCTGAAGAAAATACGAGGATGTACTTACTGGTGGTAAAGGCAATCCTCTGTTGATCAAAACAAATGGGGTATTCTTGGTGGTGTGATTCCAGGATGATTAAACTTGCAGGACACTTTATACATATATGTCCATCTTTTGAAAACGAGGTTGCATGACATATGATATGTTTCTGCTTTTGTAGCCTGATAGAAAAGATGACTGTTGAGAATCGAAGGACAAGACGGGAAAGTCGTATATGGGAACATGGCAAGATTATTATGAGTCCTTGCCATGTCGAGACCTATAGGTATCTCACACATAACTTTCCTCTATACAATGTGAATAAGGTCTGTTCAGAGGGTCCGAAGTAAATAATTCTCGCTAATAAAGAAACAAATAGGGGTCCATTTTTTACAGGTTATGTTTTTAAAAGTACTACACTACGAACAATCAAACCCTATAGATGTATGTTTTTTGAACTACCACCTTTACTTGCGAATGAGACTTTACGATTTGGGTTGTGTCTTATCTCAAATGGCTCAAATCAAGATTGAGCAAAAAGAGAACATTAAACCGATAAAATCTTGATTCTTATTGTAATCGTATTGTATTTTTACTCGGCATATACAGACTGAATATTCATAAACTTTTTAATTCTTGAAAAGTAAGTGTTTTGTGTGTCAGCCCGACCTGACCCGTTTCAGACATAACATGTTTTTACCCATGACCAAAATGCTGGTTTTGCAGTGTTTATAGCAGCTTTATTCTTTGCAATAGTGTTATGTCTTTATTAAGGCCTACTGCAAATATATCGAGAACAATTTTTTTTTCTCCACGGGAGTTTTTTTTTGTTATAGGGTTTCACCCCCGTAAATAAAGGGAGTGTTTATTTCATCTTTTTTTGGCTTGTTAACTTATGTAAATTTTAAGAGGCTCATAAGACCAATTTTTATTGGGTTATATGCTTATGAAGTTGAATTTATGCCTTTAAGTAAGCCATAATATCAACTTTATAAACTTATAAGCTTTCAAAATTTTAGTAACCTCATAAGCCAACTAAATAAGCCGAAAAAAACGATCCCTAGGAGAAAAAGCAACTACTGCAAAAGCAGGTCTTCCAAGCACCTCATTGGTTCAAGAACAAGTCATTCCAGTTACAACCTTTGGGGAGTATTTGGAGCCATAGTCCTGCGCTTGATAGAACAAAGATTGACCCAATTAAGTCAACCAACATATCAAACTTAGAGCCCACCTTTCCCCATTTTGCAGTTACTGACGTAGAACGGACATGTGCCTAACGTTGCTCAAACCCCAATAAACACTTAGACTATAGAAATTAATGAGCCTTTTGGATTGTATTCGTTAATCATTTAATTGCAGAAGGATTTAGTGCCAGAAGTCATAATCATACAGCAACCAAGTATGCAGAATTAAACCATTATCTGCGGTAGCTTCGACCTTTTAACGGAAATGCAAGAGCATACTCCACCTTTATAAATGTAACCATTAGAAAACAGTTTGTAGGAAACGGAATAGAAACTCTAAACTTAGATGAACTCGTCACATACGAGACCAAAAACGAACCACTTTAGTGCATCATACAAGAGACCATATGTAGATGCATGAGATTTATCATGGAAAATAGCAAAAAACTGAGATAATCTGATCTCGTGGAAAGAGTAACATCATTTAGCTTGTCACTCAAAAGTGTAACTTGGTGTTTCTCGAGGTGGTTTAAAGAGTAAATCTGAAAAAGTAACTAGGGCATGCAATTTCTAGTTGTTGTATTATAGTTTTCTTTATCTAACCATATGGCTAAAAAACTGTTAAAATATCATTCACCAAGGATTAAGAAGAGTATTAATATAAAGATAAGATCTGTTTCACCTTCAAACTCGCCTGATGACAAGAGAGAAGCCCGTATCGATCCCAAGACTTCAAAGGTCAAAAATGGACTTAACAAGCTATGATTTCAGCGAAAGCAATCCAAAGTGCATTCTGTTGTATCAGAAGTGAAGATTGGTACTTTGATTGGTGTGTTGCTGGTTTTAAGACCCATACACTTGGGAACAATCAGGTAAATATTCTGCAATTATCACCAAAAAATTTTGTTGTTCATTGTAAGGCATCGTTAATCTACAAGGATACATTTTTAAAGTATATTTGAATTTGATTTGGGTAATAAGACTTACAACACATAAAAACTGCATCCGTATTTGCAGATGGTCAACTACGATATAAATTAAGAGTTGCTTGGTCTCTGCCTGCTGAGAGAGTGAAATCCAGGGTGCGTATTACCCAAAGTCAGGTGTGCATGTTCTCTATGTATGCCAGCTAAAAATTCACTATTACAAATAGTAATTGGCATATATTCTTAACCTTTATAAATGAACAGTATGTCGAGGAAAATGAAAGGATGCGAGTTATACTAGGTACCATCGCAGCAAAGGCAATGATTGTTTTCTACAACACTTTACAAGCCTGCGATATATTCTATGTACCTAACTTGACATGCTGTTATTATGTTTTTTAAAACCTCGACGGTATCATTCATGATATGAGAAAAAAATCTATATTAGAAATCTAGGGAAGCAAACAGGTTCAAATTCTCAAGCACAGAAAAATTGATTTCAATGTGAAAGGTTTATTTATCAGTAGACTCTGTGTACTACCCTCTGTTCGTTCCAAATGACACTTACACTCTTTCTGTTAATAACTTCATCTCATGTCAATGCGATGTTGCCTACAGTTGGGTGTAACAAAACATCCCAAAGTCAAATTTCAATTTATGTTAACTGTTCTTGAATCATAATGGTGGTTTTATAGGTCTTCAAATTACAATGTGTGCCATCAGGTTTTAGTTCACCAAACAGGCAAACTTGTCCTTCTACAAACTTATTCGGCACAACATTTGATTTGGGCAACATATCCCCAGTGTGTTTTGTTAGACCTGATTATATAGTTAACTTAAAATAATATATCCTTTGATACTTCCCTAAATCCTTGGATTCATCTTACGACGCCTCGGTTTTTTTTTTCAAAACCCTAACGATTGTTATCTTCTTTGTTTGAGCCTTTTTTTTCTCTCTTTAATACTTAACGACTAACGATTGTTATCTTCTGCAGGTAATCCTTTGATCATTCATGTTTTACACAGTTCAAATTGTTAATTGTTCGAAACTTGCAAACTCTTTTTTCTAATCTTCTTTGGTTTCGTCTGATTTGTGGATAGCAGAGTCATCTAGATGTCGTCTTTCTTCTTTGGATATTAAAGATCGTAATAAATCAACAACCATGCGCGATATGTTATCTCGACAAAATTGGTAAGCTGCTTTCTTAAATTTAATGTTATTTAGCTATGTTGAAATTTTAATAGGTCTAGTTTTTACTGTGTATGTTTAAGAAATTTTTAAAAATTTATTATCTTAAAGATGGAGCATGATTGTGTGCGCAGAGCTCCAATTTTATCTTGCTGGTGTGTATGTTTTAATAGATTTACCCAAATATCGAGGTTATAACGCTTAACTAATTGTGTTAATTTGTTATTGGATACCATCAGGACCAACTCATGGAACGACATAAAGGTGGCATCGCAGAATGATAGTTGCACTTGACATTGAGAGGTATCCACAAATCTTCCAATTTTTCAAGTTTTTCACTAGAAAGTTGAGTTTTTGTTAGTTTACTCACAGATATTAACCCGTCAGAAGTTTTAACAGAAATAGATATATGAAGGTGTGGCAGATATGTGTCTACAAGAGGAATCAAACAGTAACAGATATATAATAAATTTTTTAAATAAAGCTCTGTGCACAATCAAGGTAAATTCTTTTTTTAAGTTGTTTGTTACTTGGATTTTTGGTTTTTAGTGAGAAAGCTTGAATATATTGTCTTTGAAAAGAATCTGATATGTCCCTTTCAATTTTTGACTATAAAGGCCACTTATGAGTCTACTTCGGCTGACATAAGAAACCAACAAAAAATAATTTTGGAACGCTCATCGACAATATATGTAAAAAACTACTCAGAAAACCAACAGTTTTAGAGTCGCTGTGAACTGTGTAAAACATGAAATTTACTGAAACTGTAATGGCCACTTATGAGTCTACTTCGGCTGACATAAGAAACCAGCAAAAAATAATTTTGGAACGCTCATCGACAATAAATGTAAAAAACTACTCAGAAAACCAACGGTTTTAGAGTCGCTGTGTGAACGACCCGACCAGCTGTGCCATTGACACTAGCCAATCCAGTTCCAGGTGCAACGAAGGTTAGTACTGTTTCTGTTAGTGCGATCATCCATCTGGTGTGCGGCTATACTTTTCGGGTCTGAAAATGGATTTGCTATTTGATTCTCCGTTTATGTTATCGAGTGTGTTTTTCTTCCGGAACCTCAGCTTTTGTCCAATATCAACATGTTATATTTTAGTTTAGGTTTTTTAATAACACTGACCCAACCCGTTTCAACATATACTTTTGATGTTTTTAGGTGATCGTTATGGCGATTATTTGGTGTGCGACTATACTTTTTGGGTCTGAAAATGGATTTGCTATTTGATTCTCCATTTATGTTATCTGGTGTGTTTTTCATCCGGAATCTCAGCTTTTGTCCAATATCAACATGTTCCATATTTACGGTCAGACTTAGGGGTGTTTGGATTTGCGCTATACAACTGATTTTTTTTATTCTTTTATAGACATTGTGGATTTTAAGATAATTCAGATGCTTGACAAACCAAATGAGACTATTTGGTCGGGAACCTCTAAACATCCTCGAGACAAGGTGAATATTGTCAAGCATCAGTAAGTGTCCAGCTTCTGATATCGTCTACATTTGATACTATGTACTTGAATTTTGTAACTCAATTGTCAAACTTTAAGTAGCTTCTAACTCAGTTGTAAGTAGATTGAACTTAACCATTTATATGTTTAGATGTGTTATCCGACTAATATACATTCACTTCACTATTTATCCCACTAATGTTATTCAGTGAGTTCAAAAGCGTAATGTATTTTCAAAAATCTATTGATCTCCATGATCATAGACAAATAACTTTTAGAGATGTTGTTTTTGATGTCACACTTATTGAAAATTCTTAGACCATATTTCATTCCAATATCAGATATACCTTAAACCACAATCCATAAAGTAATTAATTAAGCACTCAAGAATAAAAGATATACCTTAAACTAGAATAATTAAGCCATGCATCTTAGGTGATTTGTCCTTTGATCTCTTCTAAACTAAACCAAAACTATAAGCCCATGATGAATTTGTGGTTTTAGGTTTTTCTCATAAATAGATATATGAAGGTGTGGCAGCTATGTGTCTACAAGAGGAATCAAACCGTAACAGATATATAATATAAAAATTTAAATCAAGCTCTCCGCACAATCAAGGTAAATTCTTTTTTTTAAGTTGTTTGGATTTTTTATTTTTAGTGAGAAATCTTGAATAAATTGTCTTTGAAAAGAATTTGATATGTCCCTTTCGATTTTTGACTATAATGGCAACTTATGAGTCTACTTCGGCTGACATAAGAAACCAGCAAAAATAATTTTGGAACACTCATCGACAATAAATGTAAAAAACTACTCAGAAAACCAATGGTTTTAGAGTCGCTGTGTGAATAACGACCCGACCAGCTATGCCATTGACACTAGCCAATCCAGTTCCAGGTGCAACGAAGGTTAGTACTTTTTCTGTATTGGCTGCATTCTGAAACCTTTGCATTCTCTTACCCTTCAGTTGCTGATTTACTTTGTACAAAATGTCGAACAATCTTAATTTGGTTGGCCCCATGATATAGAAGCTGTTGGATTTTCTTCTGGTGAGTCGGTCTCAAAGAAGCTTGAGGAGCTTGAGAAGATTTTGGAGCAGTGTGCAGCTAAACGAATCCTTATAGTGATTGTAAATCCAGACTTTATGACTGTTGAGGCCAAAGAACTAAGGTAATTTTTAACACTCTTTTTATTTTGATTTAAGTAAATTAGGTTAGCCGATCACTTTTGGTGTATGATGAATTAGTGATTATTGTAGGTTTGTTATTTCTATCAATAACAACTAACTTGGTTTGTTAATTAGGGATATTAGATAAATTAACTCAACCTATTAACGATTTATGATTATTTTTTCCCCTAACTTTTTTATCAAGATAATTTGTAAATTGATTAATATTTAGATGATGGTTTGCAGAAACTATAGTTGTGGTGACTGGGGCAAATCAAGGAATTAGATTTCAAACAACACATCAACGTACGACAAAAGCGGTGAAGAATCAACAAAGTTTCTACAAGAACCAATATTAGCTTGCGACACAAGGGCTTGAATGTGGTGTTTCATCAGTTCGATATTTTGGATGATGAATATATTATTTCCTTTTATGATTTGGTAAAAAGTATAACGATGGCGTATAAAAGAGAGTTTAAGACAGTTAGTAGAGAGTATGATAAGAAAGGAAGTTGCTGAAATGGAGAGATTGAGAGGATTCAGGCCAAGCATAGAAATGAGAATTGAAAATATATTGTTGCGCTCGCACTTGCGGATTATTAACTCCTTTTTATCTTATCACAGGAAACGCAAGCGAGCTGAAAATAAAGACAACGGTAACTCACTGTGTTCTTTTATATGCACTATACATTATACACTATATGTATATTTCATGCTTTTTAATTAAATATCATGATACCTAAAATGGTTGCCATAGGTATTCATTCTCATTGGATTTTGTGCCATCGATAATATTATTACAACAAAAGGGTATGTTTTCTGCAACTCTATCTCATTGATATTTGTATATGATGAACCTATAAACTGGACAAAAGGTATAAAGAAAGAAAACGCAAGTTGAAATTCCATCTGAGTACTTTAGTGTTTGGATCTAAAACGTATGCTACTTATTTAAAATATGTTTTCTTTATTTGGTATTTGGATCTATTAATGCGCGCACATATTTATGTGGTTGTGACAACAGAGACACATGCAGGGGTATGCACCATTACTCAGTACCATCTTATATATCAAATGACAAAATACAATCATATGGTTATAGACGTGTTTTAAAAAATTTGTATATCCCGGTGTTGTACAACGAAAGATTTTCACACACGTAAAAGTTTGTCGAAAACTTAATTGATGTTTTCATGTTTCCAGTATTTATTGTCTGGGTGCTGTTGAACCAACGGGTGAACCAACTATTTTCTCTTATGTCAGTAATGGTTCAGTAGATGACTCTTAGGCATAGACCTTTAAAGTGCACCATTTACATAAGCTTGCTTTGTGTAACCACCAAAACTCCTGAATGTGTGCATTTCATAACCATTTTAATACATACAACATAAAGTAACAACTTGCTAAATGTTACTTCAACAACATAGTTACCGGTTTGTACGTTATTGCTACAACCAGGACGTAAAGAGCCAAATATACACTCTGTAAAGGAACACATTTAATGTAACCTGATTTTCTTTGTTAGGGGTTTGATTTGGATAGCTATATTGATAGAGTAGGTCAACTGAGTTGTAGTCAAACTTGAATTGTCATTCTTTTTTATGGTTGAATAAGTAGAAACTGTCTACATGTGGAATGGTTCATTGTGATGGTTGAATTGACAAAACCTAAATGGATTTTGTTTCTTCCAGCCTACATCACTTTAGAGAAAAATCCGTCTCCAACAGATTCTAGCATGCACCGTAAAAATGCATCATATTTGTACTAAAATTTTACAGCACGCATATTGGAGTTTGGAGTACTAATTCAGTAGTACGTATTAAAGAGAACAATGTGTCTCCAATAGATTAAGACAATTGGTCTAGCCACACGGCACATATCATGTACTACGTACGTAGGATAGACTTTGGTTTAATGATTTAAGTGTGATTTTTATACAATCGTCACCATTAAATCAAAAGAAAAAATAGTCGGTTTGAATTTGGCACTTACCGACCTGCAACTAAATTTCTTCTCTTTTTCTCGGTACCAAGCTTCAAACAGATGAGTTGAGGTTGTGATTCGACCTGGTATGATCCAAAACACAATGCTCGATATCTTATTTTTATCTCTAGATACATATTGACTAAACGTGTGCCTCTGGAGTTAAATTACATCCTTATCGCAAACACACAGTAGCCGGACGAAAAAAGAAGAAAGAAGTAGGTCATGTCTTTCCTTTTTTACTTATTACTATCGTATTTGCTTGTACACTCACGTGTTTTTTTTACCTATTCTTTGATTTCTCATATCTTAAAGTAAATACGTAAGACTATTGTGTGTTATTGTTTGTTTTTTACTTTTTGTGAGGAAAAAGTAGGACTATTTTTAACAAAATACGTACTTTTAAGTTAGGCATATTGTCATTAACTGTGTTTTCAAATTACATTGTAGTATACTTTTTTTAACTTCTATTTTATTTTTCACACTTAGTAGTAATCACAATAAAGAAAACTTCAATAATATACCCTCATGAGACTGCTTTTATACATAGTCTCATCGTCCAAATCGGGCTTAAAATGCATTAAATATCATTAAAACTGCCAAATATATGCTCGTGTTTGTTGCTTGTGTATTTTAGGTACGGATATTGAGGAAATGACAAAAAGATCACAAGAATCATTCAAAAACGAACACGGGAAACGAAGCCGCACAATGAACCGGACCCAAATCTGGAATTTCCAAAAATGACCTTGAAGTTTTGAAGATTGGCAACTTTAGTCCCTCATTTTTGAAGACTTGGCAATTTATACCCTTGGAAAACTCATAAAATGCATTGAGGTCCCTAAATTATCAAGATATTACAAGAGAAGTCCTTGGAGAATGAAGAATGTGCATGAATAGTCCTTATTTAAAGTTTGGAATTACATTGGGCCAAAATCAGCAAGTTGTCCAAACTTGTTTTCAAAGGATATTGAAGTTATTGCTGTTAATTAAAAAGTAAAGAAAAAAAGAACCTTTGGGGACCAATTCTGCCAAACATCTAAACCACTCTCAGCCAATCATGTGTACACATCACCCACCACCACCAATCACAAACCTCCACTTCATCATCCATCCCCACGTCACCTTCCACTACTGAGTTTATTAAATAAACTCAGTCAAACACCCGGTCAACCCCACTTAACTTTCCCACCTAAACACTACATTTAAAAATCCTTTTGCCCAAAATGGATTAAACATGCACTAATCACCCTATAAACCCTAAACCCACCCAGAATAAATTGGATTAAAAACAAAGGGGTTTTACCCCTTATTATCCAGAATGGTAATTTACCATGTTGTCACCAAAACCCACATAAAAAACCATCCACCACTCAACCCATGTGACCCCCCTGGCCCTCCCTGCTCACGTCCCTTTCCACAAAACCCTAGGAGGGGACAATTTAAACGACTAGATGGCACTCCTTGGTCCCCAAGTTCAAATTGGATGCTCCTGATCATTCATCACAACTGTCATATCACATGAGAGCTTATTGACCAAGATTCCAGTCAAAGAACAAGGGCAAATTCGAATTTTCTAGCATTAGGGTTTTAGCTCTTTAATATTTTATTCCTAGCACTAGAATGTTCTCTTAAGCATTATATAAGGAGGCCCTGGTTGTGGAGTACCCCTTGTTCCAGATTTTTTTCCAAGCATTTGTAATCCCTTTTTTTCAAATTTATAAGTTGGTATTTTTAATTAAATTGTAATTCCTTTTGTGGTTTTTAAAAGTTAGTGTGTGCTTGAGAATAGTCTGAGTTCCATATTATATTTGCAAACACTTTGTGTTTGAATTTTTCAAAAAGGTTTTTGAAAAGGTTTAGCAATTTTCAGAAACCCTAGGTTCTATGAAGTGAAAGTGGATTAGAACCTTGAGTTTCTGATATTGTTCTTGTTTCAAGAGGTGTTCCAAGTTCAAGGTTATTTGGATTGTACAAGTTGGTTTTAAAAAGAGAAAGTTTTTCAGAAAAATCAGATTTATTGGATATTGTTGTGTTGCTCATTTGATCTTAGCAGGTTATTGAAAATTTGTTGTCAAGGGTCTGCACAGGTCCGAACTTGTTAGGAGATGGCAATGCTGCCATTGAGGGGCCTGGATGTAGGTCCCTCTAGGTAAAATCCTTTGATTTTCAGTTTTCAGTTTTCAAGTTGTTATTTTGTGAGATTTGCATGCTAGATGTTTAAAGGTTTTTTTATTGGCTTGATATTGCTTGTTTGAAGTCATTATGCATGTTTAGAGTGATTAGAGTCAATTTGGTAAGGGTTTAAATAGATTTGCTTTGAAAATTTGATTTTCAGAAAGTTAAAGGGGTGTTTGGATTAGGGTTTAAAATTGGTTAATTGTTATTAATCTTGAGTAAAAACCTGTTTAAAACATTCCTTAGGATAGGTGAAGTGTATGTGTTAGTTTGGTTTTCTATTTGGTAGAGTTTTGAACAAATTGGTATGCTAAAAAATTGAAAACATAGCCTAAATCAGTAAAGCCTCTTTTCTGCCTATTTTCTTGGAATTTGTGCACCAAATCTGGCAAGTTGTTAGATTATAGGTTATTTGAGGATTGTGTGTTGGTTGTATGCTATGTTGTGAGCTTATGTGCAAGTTATGAGCATCTAAAATCCATTTGTGTGCAAGTAAACTAGGCCTATATTCATCAGTCAACATTCAGCTTAATCAGAAACTTATTTGGCTTATTTGGTGCTTATTTTGTGAAGTGTTTGTGTGTTTTTTGTGTTTACTCGGACTCCCCACAACCCAATTGGTGTGGGGGTGCCTTGTGTTCCAAAGAACAAGCTTCCAAATAGCTTTCCTAAGCTTAAACATCCACAGACCAAAAATTAACACTATCAGTGGGAACTCCTTTCCCACTGATAGTATCATTTTTACCACTGTTAAGCTACAAGACAAAACTTGTCAACATGTCACTATCAGATTTTGGATTTTTTGTCTTTTGTGGGTGAAATTAGAGTTAGGACTTGAAAACAGTTCCATTATTTTTCTTATTTTAATTAGGATTTTTTTGTTTAGTTATTTTTCATTTTACTGTTCATTTAGTATTTATTAGATTAAATAGCATTTTTTATTACTTTTTATTGTTTCTGTTTTTGGCATTTAGTGCCAAAAATACATATTTTTCAGTTTAAACATTTTTCCTAGACTTAGAATATTATTTTAAGATTTTTGGTTAAAAAGTTTCTACTGTTCATCTTTTTATATAATTTTTAGAATTAATTTAAGTTAATTACGGTTTAATATTAAACTGTTTTTGTCTTTTAGTGGTAAATTTAATATTTTTCAATCTTTTTCATTTTTCTACTGTTCATTAGAGTAAAATAGGATTTTTAAAATTGGTAAATTATTTTTAGCATTATTTTATTATTTTTTATAATTATTTTAGTTTTAAAATAGTTTTTAGTGATTTAAAAATAGAAAAATAATTTTTAAAAAATAGGAATTAGTCTTTAGATAATATAAGTAAGTTATTTGTTCAATAAAATCATATTTTGGACATTTTGATTAATTATATTTAATTTTAGGGCTTTAATTAGCATTTAAAATTGAATATTTAATTAATAAAAGGTTTTAAAATATTTTTATTGGATTTTTATTCTTATTTATATTATTTTAGACTTATTTTAGCTTTTAATTAATTCTTAGGTTTTAAAATTTTTAATTTTGTAGTTTTTTCGGTTTTACGTGAACGCTTTTCGTCTTAGCTCGATCCGTCTTCGTAACCGTCTTTTCTTTCTTATTTCTATCTTTTCTTTTATTCTCAATATAAAATCAAACATTAATCAATTCTTAACACAACACACGTGCCTCCTTGGGAAACGAACTTGAACTTTTCTTAAGGGTCATTAGTGCTCGGTTTTCCTAAACCGACACTTCATACTTGCCACTTTTGTTGCTCTTTTTCCTAAAAGGGTTTACAAAAAGTTACATCATTTTGGTGAATAGATACTTGCCTTGCCAAACCTTCACGCTTTCCAAAGTTTATCTTTTTGTTTTTCGTTTTTTTTTGCAAAATAAGGCTAAAAATGGCCAAATTTTAAATTTTTCTCATGTTTTATAAGTGTTTGAAGACACGAATGTAGGTTTTCCGATGGCGAGAATAAGAGTAATTTTTGACTCGATCGTGCGTGTTGAGCACTTAGCTTTGATTCCTTAACTACACATTAGGCTAAGTCTCTTAAATGAGGACGAGAAATGATAGAGTTAATTATAAGTTACTATGCTAAACGTAGAGTACTCGTATTCTTTCAAAAACTCATGTGTTCTCGTTATTTGCTTATTCTCCCTTCGCTTGTAAATATTTTTTGCTTAATAAATATTGACTTAGCGGTTTATTTAGGATTGTTGGGTTTCTAGTCTTTTCTAGTAGCTTCCGTGTAATTAAATTGGGAAGACATTAAGGTATCGCCAGCGTTACGGTTTTGAAGTATTGGCACCCGAATAATCGAAAGCTTCACCCAATAATAAGATTTCAAGTGCTCACCTAAATCTAGCAAACAATTTGAAGCCCCACAAGGCGAAAAATCTATGCAAAATTGAAAGTGAATCAAGCCTTAATCTTCGAAGCTTTAAAGATCTAAAATTCGCTTTAGCGTGAGGATATACGTCTTTGGCTAATAAAACCACCGATGAGGCGGATAATAAAAGGCAAGGCAAGACCGAAGTCATAATAAAAGCTTCATGGCGAAGTTGAATAAAAAATGGAGGTAAACCAAAGATAATAAGGCCCTTCCGTTAGGGGGCGTATAAAAGTCTTGGTAATAAGTCTCATGTTCAAAACCGTTATAAAACCGTGTTTATCGATTCTTCTTGTCAACTTAATTTTTTAACATCGTTGTCTATTAGGAGGGGTTATTGATTTGATGGTCTTAGTTACACCGCTAGGACTCTATTTTTAGACCTAAATCTCTATTATCGCATAAGTCAATGATGTATCCTCGTGAAACATTCAATACAAAATAAAATATAAGAGATACAACTTAGGAATAATGGGAGGATAAGTACGTGATTAGGGCATATGAGTAGTGTTAGCATTACTAACTTATAATGACAATGATCTCGTTGCACGCTTGGCATGGAATTAGGGTGAAAATCGAGGATGATGAAATTATTTCTAACGAAGCATTCACGTGTTCTTATTCTATGAGCCTAAACGTCCATTTTGCGATGAAAATCATACATTATGTCTAAAACGCAATTAGTAGTAGTAATAGTAGTAGTGTAGCTAGTTTATCATTTCAATAAAGTGAATAAAATTAAATTTTAGAGGTGCTACGATACTTTATTCTAGCATTGCGTGAGGGCACGGCAATGGTTTAGTATGGGGGAGTGATGAGACTGCTTTTATACATAGTCTCATCGTCCAAATCGGGCTTAAAAATGCATTAAATATCATTAAAACTGCCAAATATATGCTCGTGTTTGTTGCTTGTGTATTTTAGGTACGGATATTGAGGAAATGACAAAAAGATCACATGAATCATTTAAAAACTAACACGGGAAACGAAACCGCACAATGAACCGGACCCAAATCTGGAATTTCCAAAAATGACCTTGAAGTTTTGAAGATTGGCAACTTTAGTCCCTCATTTTTGAAGTCTTGTCAATTTATACCCTTGCAAAACTCATAAAATGCATTGAGGTCCCTAAATTATCAAGATATTACAAGAGAAGTCCTTGGAGAATGAAGAATGTGCATGAATAGTCCTTATTTAAAGTTTGGAATTACATTGGGCCAAAATCAGCAAGTTGTCCAAACTTATTTTCAAAGGATATTGAAGCTATTGCTGTTAATTACAAAGTAAAGAAAAGAAGAACCTTTGGGGACCAATTCTGCCAAACATCTAAACCACTCTCAGCCAATCATGTGTACACATCACCCACCACCACCAATCACAAACTAAGCATCACTTTTACCATTTTTTCTTGGCCTTATCGTATGTCATTTTACTCTTCAAAAAATATTCTGACGCTAGCCCAGTTTATTAGTGTAATACTGTAATGTAATAGACATATATCACTATAAAATTTATAACATTTCTTTACTAAATTAAATGTGAAAAAGTAAATAATAATCGACTATAAAATTATTTTCTATTAAATTCTTTAAAAAAAATCACTATAAGTTATTTTTATCAACTCTTATTAAAAAGAAAAATAGTAAGTAATAGAGTGGATCACTAAAAATCTATTTTTACTCAATATTTAGCAAAGGAAAAGTATAAAACTTTTAATAACTCTTTTTTAATAATCAAAATAGTAAACAAAAGTTGTAGGTTTTTTGCATATTTTTTTATTTATTGTGTTTTATTAAGGAAAAATTATAAGGACTTAAATAATTATTTATTTTATTAGTTGCAAAAACTATTACTAAATAAATGTCATTTATTTTGTAATGTATGTTTTCTATTTGTACTGTTTCATTATATATCACGATCTTTACTTCTCGAACCTTTCACTTACTTCTCAAACATTTCACCATTCTTATTTTTTTATATTTTTGGTTCTACGACGTGGAGTTCCCACCGTCATTAAGACGAGTTGAATTATCTCCCGCGGGAGTTTGCTCGGTATCTTGATTGGTAGTATCCCTCCCAATTGAGATTTTTTCATTTCCAAGACTCGAATTCGATACCTTTGGTTAAGGGGCCCAATGCTTTGACCAATTGTTCCAACCTCAATTGGTCAAACATTTCACTTTGACTCATCAACTAAATGCCAAAAAAACTATTGGCATTGTCTTAGTGACCCAAGACAACTGTGCTATTTATGGCGCAACCGTCATCCTCTAGATAAGGTACTCGCCAATCTTAAAAAGCAGTGTTCATGATATATATTTCGATACATCAAAATTTGTACGTCAGTCATGTTGTTGTAAACACGTTGGAAAACGAGGGGAATTAAAACATGATGAGATGACAAGCTAAGATCAGACATTATCGCAAGTTGGTTTGATCCTACAAAGGCTATCCTTCAAAATTATAAATATTGAAACAACAACCTTCCAAAATAAAAAACGTAAACGAAAATCATAAGTCATACTCGCCCATAGGGCGGGTTTTGCAACTAGTATATATATATATATATATATATATATATATATATATATATATATATATATATATATATATATATATATATATATATATATATATATATATATATATATATATATATATATATATATATATATATATATATATATATATATACATATATATATATACTAGCGGCGTAACCCGCCCAACTGGTGGGTTCGGTTCATGTATTTTCTTTTTGAAACAACTTTTGTCGATCAATTTTAATGGTTTCTCTTTTTGTGTAAACATATAACGTTTATTCCTTTATTTATTTTTTGGATTGTTCATAGTTGGATATATAACTGTCCGAGTGAGAATATCGTTTTTATTAATGTAAACCATCCTCTTATAGTCTCTTGTCTTGGCTCATTGGATTGACGGGTTTTGTTTACAAAATATTTTTAAAAGAACTTTGTCGATCAGTTAAATGATTTCTTTATTTTTGTAAGCATAGAAGATTCATTAGTTTGTTTTTTTCGAGTCATAGATTGTAGTTGCAGGTCTGAAAATATATTGTTTCTTGAATGATAAATCTATGCGAATATAAGCGGTCTAAGATTGAAGATAGTAACTTAACCGAGATGGTCTCACTTCTTTTTACACTACATTTGTTGTAATGTTTAAGTATTCACCGTTCTTGTGGAAACCAAACACCTTTCAGACATTTTTCGTCTTTCATTGATAAGCAGTCACATTAAGTTTTCCGTGTGAAAATAGTAATACTGGCTTACATAGAAACAATCCAACTTGAGAGTGTTTGCTAATTAATTTTATTGATTGTTATACACACACATAGAACTGTCTTTGGTTGAACTTAAATGGGGTCTTATTGTCGTAAAGATGAATGATCATTCTCATTATTGTAAAAATATTTCCAGAAAGTGGGGCTATGCAAAAGCTTAAAATCAATTAGTTTAGCATTTGACATATATGTTCACCATCTCATTAAAAAGAAACAAAAAGCTAAGGTAGATTGTAAAATTTTGTTATATTAATGTCTAATCTTTGTTTTATATAATTATATGTTATTATGTTAAAAGGTTTATTTCTAAGAAATTTCGTGATATTTAGTTTAATACTCCTTCCATCTCAAAATTATTGTCCACCGACATAAAACACACAATTTAAAAAAAGTATCATAATTATAATAATTATAGCTTTCGTTCTCTTACTTTTTGCATAAAAACAGTTTTACTTCTACCCAATTAATTTAAAACTTTTTTAAATTCTATAATTATAACTTCAAGTGTGTAATAATCTCAATCTGTATTTATTACCTATTTTTAGAAATAAACAATTAATTTGGAAGAACTCGAAAAACAAAGATGAACAATAATTTTCGGAGGTAATATGTATTTTCCTTGAAATAAAGGGTGAGTAAAAATATGTGAACGATATTCAAAACTTAGGAAGTCCGCATTACGCTTACTTTCTATGCTATTATGGCAAAAAGGCTTAATGTATTGCATACAATTTAACATATAAAAGGACAAACATATGTCATCCACCATTGATTTTTCACTGTTAACTCTAACACTACAAATATGAACAATTATACCAGCAAATCTATTACTTTCATCCTTCGTTACAATAAAGTCAAAGAAACCACCAATTGTAAAGAAAATGTTGGCACTAACTCATATGTTTTTGTAAATATACAATAACTTCTCTTTGCCAAACCAAATAAAAGCGCTAATGTTGGAATGATGGATCTAAGGTTGACCTAAATAATGACGAGCCTAGTTTTTAGATCGTACTTTCCACATTCCCACGTTGTCTAGTGGCATGTAAACAGCGTACCATGACTATGGTACACCTAGACCAAAGTACCATATCTTTAAAAAGCATGGTAACGTGTAGGGTAAAATATTTTTATGAATCCATGATTGGCATAAAGGGTCAAAGTCGATTAAGTCATAATTCACACGCTTCATGACTTTATGTATCAAAGTCTAAATATGTCATCCACCATATTTGTATGAACATATTTTTATGAACATTGCTTCTAAATGGCATGTGAACAATTAATGTACCCAAGTAGCAGAGCAGATAAACACCATGACATATGTTTTAAAGTCTAAATATATCAGGCATAAAAATAGTTGAAGAATTCAAGTGTTTCCTGATGCATATTGTCGAGCAGTTGACGTTAAACTTCGCTCCAAGTAACTGAAATCATGGAAATCTCCACACCAGAATCTCGTAAATGTGAGTTCTTGTTATATACTTCTAGTCATCTCCTTCTTTTATTCGTCATTGTCCTCCATTTCCTTGATTTTCTATTAAAATATGTCACCGCAATAAATAAACCAAGTCACTAAGTTAGTACTACAAAACAGCTATGCTATTCGAAAATGGATGACTAAAATTAGGGATTAGATAATGGGTCACATTGGTTTCTACTAGTATTATAGCAGCTCTAAACAATGGTTCAATCTACATCAAACAACGAAGCATCTGTTCAAGGTAACAGAAATGCTAGTTGAAGATAAGTAGGAGACTTACGAATACGACTCTGCTATCATGCCAACGTCAGTTCCTCCTCCCGTTAATACACCTCCACTTTTCCCTTATGGGCTTGTAACTGAGCTAGACGTTTCTGCTTTTGAACCCATACAAACATGAATGTCTTCTCTTTCACTTGGCCCATCAATTAATACACCGTTCCAGCGCTTTCTGACCCCACCACCACCTTCACCAGTTGCTTTTTGTGTTGGACTGCCTATATTAATCTCATAAAATCTAGAGTTGCTGAACTTAGTTGACCGGTCCATGGGTTTAGAAAAAGAAATGTTATTGGTTTAGGGGTGTGCGGATCAAAATCTTTCAAAGAGAAAATAAAAAATATTAAAAAAATCTAGTAGAAAACATAACATTGCAAGCGTAACAACCCCATCAAGTGAACTCTTGCCTAACTGCAGTTGTTACCCTAAAAAATTGAGTAACAGGGATTGGTTTTTTTAAATTCCATTATCACAACATTTTAGCAACATGATGTAGTTATAACATAATCGAGGTACATTGCCAAATACAAACACTAAATAAATTATATGATGAGAAAAGCCACCGACATAACAAAGGCTAAAAATGGTACCTTGTATAATCTGTGATTCTTCTTTTCCTGACCAAAACTCGAGAATCAGCCCCATGGAAAAGAACTCGACACAAGTTATTCTAACTTATATTAACAAAGTATATATCTTCTTTTTGACAGCTATACTAAAGCTCATGTGATTTTTTTTATCATGTTGGAAATACGTTTTTCCAAAGAAAGTCTCGGTCACATTATTGTTAGCATAGATCACGAGCTATAGACTATTTAGGACTTTGTAACTTGGAGTGACCTCCCTTAGGGGGAGATTTTTGGAAATACGGTTTTTTACGTATTTATGAAGGATCGGTCACTCCAATAAGATGTATCTAGTATGGGCTCGTTATCTAGTATGTAAACATATAACCCATCAAGCCTACATGTAGGGTGGGCTATATATACCCCCTCCTAACATGTTAGGAGGGGTTGGTTCACACATTTCACACACATCTAATCTAATATTCTCTCCTTTCTCTCTATACTTTCTCTCTCTAGTTTTTCATCTCTCCCTCTCTCTTTTAGATCATTCCAAGGTTTAGATAATACAAGGATTTCGTAGGCCTTCAATTGGTATCAAGAGCCATGGGATGATTGGTTTCTTCTTGTGTTTGTTTTCTTGATTTTCGCGAGTTTTAGATCAAAAAACCCAAGATCCAAAAAAACTTTTCTCGTCTTTTTGGTGTTCCAAGTGATCTACTTATCTCCTACATTGTTGTGGTAGAGATTTGGGTGAATTGGATTGGTTAAAATCACGGATTTCTAAGCAAAAATCTCATTTTTTTCTTCAAAAGTACGAAACAGTAATTTTATTGTGAAACTTTAGCCTAAAAATCCATCGCAATATACAAGGGTTTTGTTATTGCGACAGATAACATTTCGCAATACACTAGGGTTTAGTTGTTGCGAAGTAGTATTCCTTTGGGATTGCGATGAGTTTTTGCACATTGCGAATTATTATTCTTGGTATTGTGAAGATTAAGTTTGTTTTGCACATTGCGAAGAATACATTGTTCTGACATTGCAAAGACTGGTTTGACATTGCGAGATCTCTTCTCAAAGACATTGCGAGATCTTCAACTTCCTGGATATTACGAAGTTTGATTCCCAGACATTGCGAGATCTGTTCTCAAAGACATTGCAAGATCTGTTCTCAAAGATATTGCGAGATCTGTTCTCAAAGACATTGCGAGATATGTTCTCAAAGACATTGTGAAATGTTTTAGGATTGAAATATTCTGAGATTTTCAAAAAACGTGAATTTGAAAAAAAAAGTTTTGGTCTTGGAATATTTGGTTTCTCGAGAACACATAATTAGGGGATTTAATCAACTTTTCTTCACAAATCAAGGAATCAAGAACTTTTGCGGTTTATTCGGTTGTTTGTAAAATCCCGCAAATTTATTTTTCAGTTTCTCCACGAATTGTAAAACTCCGTATTGTTCTTTCGACAACAACAAACACAATTACTTTCTTTCATTGCTCGATCGACAAGTAATCCTTACTTTCAGTTTTCATCGAACATCAATGGAACCGTTGAATTCGAAATCTCAAGAGGGAGACTTGCATTTAATTCAAGACAAAGCTAGGGAAAGTGGTATATGTAACACTCTCATTTTTCATATCGGTACAGCGGAAGGGTCTTTCAGAGTGTTACGGGATAGCACAATAACTCCAATCATAGACAACACATAAAAATGGTTGTACAAGGTTTAATAAACATTCATTCGATAAAAAGGTTCAAAAGCGTACAACAGGTCCCAAATTATACAGGTCATTAAGTTTACAAACACAGATCGAATGAACATTTTTAATATTAAGTGTGGGCCATCAGAGTCGATCTCCATCCGGATTACCTTCAAGCACCTGAGATAGAAAACATGCAAAAATCATATCAGCGAATGCTGAGTGAATTCATAGAGTTTAATGAAAACCGTTATATAAAAACAATCATTTACATTCATTTAAAATCAGAACACAAGTATAATATAGGAAGTAAGTCCCATATTGCTAGTCAGGCAATATATAAATCAAGCATACATCTGAAACCGTCCATGAGACCGTAGTCTCTATATTACCATGATAGGTAATATATTCATCGTTAATAGCGTCATATCATATCGTTTATTTAGATTATATAGATTGAATAGATTATAGGATTATTATTAGCCGCATGACATTGTTACCTTACTGTGAAAACAGCGGGCCGCGAACCCGACAAACAATTTGCCCATCTAAGTTAGCGTGTCGTCACAAAAATCACGCTATGGAATCTTCTCATACATAAATTCGCTTACCAATCAATGTGGTACGACGGGGATCAACCGTCAAGGCGCGAACTGGGGTGATCGTCCCCAAATAGTACTATCAAATGCATAAGCGTCTACCAAAACCCGGTAGTTCACAATTCATGCTAATGGGACTTTAAGTGACATAACCTAACTACTAATAATCCTTTTAGTCTCGAATATAGGGTCATAGCATCATTCGCGTCCATATCATTAAGCATACAATCGGGACTACTTGTGTTCTATTTTTATAAAAATCTAGCATGTTATCTCCCTCGCGGGTTTACAAATCATTTTATAAAACATTTAAAAGAGTGCGAGGCTATGAACTCACGTTGTTAATGAAAGGCGGATTATCGGCTACGAGCGTGCTTCGGTCACGGAAACCTATATAAATAATAATCGGTCTTAGACTCGGTCCAATGACTTTTATCAAAATAACAATATAGATATGATGATTTTGTACATATGATTATGATCAAGTGGGTTTATACATCCTTGTTTACTCATTTTAGCGTTTACGTTTTGGTAACGTTTTACTAGTTTGCTAGTTTTACCGATTTACCTATTTTAAGTCCATTAAGTCTTTTATAAGTTCTTTAACTTGTTTTTACCCATTTTATACCTATATTATCAGTATATATATACTTTTCATGTTGGGCTCAATGGGTTAAGCCCAATAAGCTCTTTTTATAAGTTTTTATCTTATTAAGTCCAATTATTAGTCTAATGTGTTTAGTTAGCTCGTAAATGTCCGTAATTCTTATAGTTCGGGTTTTATCGGTTTTTACTTGTCTTAGTTATCTATACATCAGTATATGACTTTTATAAACTTTACATTAGACGGGTTTGGTCGTCTAAGTTTTATTTGACGAAAAACGTTAATTTTACGGCGATAGCCGAAAAAGTCGTAAAAATCAAGTTTATAGTTTTTATTACTTATAAATATTATTTTACCACCATTTATATAATTTACCCATTTAATTAACCTTTTATACATTTATATAAATAAGTTTTATAAGTTAGTGGATTTATATTTTTACATTTTATACATTATAATGTGAGTGCTTATATAATAATAATAAACATTATTTCCAAAAATCTGATTTTTAACTTCATGTTCACCATTTTTAACATATCTAGAGTTCTATAATGACTTAGAAGCTCATTTATGGATGACATGTTCTTCATGATATGTGCTACATATAACTTAGTTATAGCTACTGCCCATTTTGAGTTTAAGTT
Source organism: Glebionis coronaria (assembly GCA_025667525.1). NCBI lineage: Eukaryota > Viridiplantae > Streptophyta > Magnoliopsida > Asterales > Asteraceae > Glebionis > Glebionis coronaria. The sequence goes on along the minus strand of JANFOE010001710.1, from coordinate 122,625 downwards.
GTCTTAACAGTCCCTACAAAACTGCTTATTCAGATTACACCACCTAACTTGTTTTGATCATATCTCACTCATTATTTTGATTCCATTGCATGGCCAACTCTCACATGTGTATAACATCATCTACTTACTGTAAATGGATCAAACCATGCAATTTTATCAGTTCATCTTTTAGTTATCTACTGTTTTTATACAGCCAACTAAATAGTCAAGATTTTAGCTTCATTTCTTATAGTTATCATTATTTTTAAGCATATTTATCAACACTTGATCCCCACACAACATTTTTATCATCATATATACATCATATACATATACAAAATGAAAGAAAATACATTTGTTCTTTACAAAATAATAAGAGAAAAATGTAGAGGATGATCTTCTTTACCAATCCAAGTGGATTTCTTGTTTTAGGAAGACAAGAACTTGATGAACACAACAAGTATCTCCAAGACCATCAAATATCAAGAACATAGGTTGGAAAATCAGCCCTAGGACACAAGCAAATCACCTCCAAAGTTGTTGATATGGCCACCAAATGATCAAGGCTTCAAGAGAACACCTTAATAGGACTAGTAAACATGTGGTTTAAGGCTAGAAAAGATCAAGGATGGTGTTTGTTGGCTTATTTGGGACGACACAAAGGAGAGTTGAGAGAGTTTTTAGAGTGGTTTGCATGTAGGAAATGATGTAAATGAAACAAGTTGCTAGTTTAGCTAGTAAGTGGTAAAGGTTAGCTTAATGTGTAAGCTAGCTTACACTTGGTGTAAGTTAGCTAATACTTGATGCCACATATGTGTTGTGGTGTCAAGTTGCCGTCCCATATAAGCTAGTGGGGTGGGACAAAGTGTTTTGTCCCATCTCACTAGTTTACGGGTATTTCTCGATTCTAGTTTTCTCGATTTGCGTGCCCTCGGGTCGTTTTACGAAAAATGTTTTTATAAATTATGAATCACCGTCACAAAACGAATCCAATAAAAATTGTCTCATCAAAAACGGAGTTCAAAAACGTAAATACGTAATCCTAAGGTTTCCGGTTTAGTCGTAAAAGACGCCAAATTATGCACGTAAGCCCAAATTTAAATCCGTAAATTGTGAGTTCGTCAACCAACACAAAAATAAGTTTCAAAATATTATACGAGAAAATATTTCACTACCTGAAAATGTTAGATTGTCACAGATTTTCCTCCTAAAAGGGATCAACGTCCCCGTGATCCATTTCATTTGGATGTCCGTTTCTTATTGAAATCGAAGAGGTGCGGATATTTCTTCCACATTTCATCCTCTCGTTCCCAAGTATACTCCGGTCCATGCTTTGAATTCCATCGGATTTTGACAATAGGTATCCGACTTTGTTTCAGTTGCTTTACCTCACGGTCCATAACTTCTACGGGCTCTTCGATAAAATGCAACTTCCCATCTATTCGAACCTTACCTAACGGAATTTTCTCATCACTCACTGCTAGACATTTCTTCAGATTAGATACATGGAATGTGTTGTGAACACCATGAAGTTCTGGGGGTAACTCTAGTTTGTAAGCTACCGGACCTACTCTAGATAAAATCTTAAAGGGTCCAATATAACGGGGATTAAATTTTCCTCGTTTCCCAAATCTTATAATGCCTTTCCATGGCGATACTTTCAACATTACTCGGTCACCCACTTCAAACTCCATTGGCTTCCGCCGCACATCCGCGTAACTTTTCTGTCTACTACGGGCAGTCAACAACCTCTTCTTAATCTGAACTATCATCTCTGTAGTCTCCCGGATCAATTCCGGTCCCGTGAGCTGGGTATCCCCAACTTCACTCCAACATACAGGAGATCTACACTTCCTACCATACAAAGCTTCAAACGGTGCAGCCTTAATACTAGAATGGTAACTATTGTTATACGAAAACTCTGCTAACGACAAATGTTTATCCCAATTCTTACCAAAGTCTAACACACAAGCTCTCAACATATCTTCCAGTGTTTGTATCGTCCTTTCACTCTGCCCATCAGTCTGGGGGTGATAAGCAGTGCTCATGTCGAGATTCGTTCCCAAAGATCTTTGGAGAGATTTACAAAAATTCAACGCGAATCTAGGATCTCGATCTGAAATGATCGATACAGGCACTCCATGCTTGCATACAACATTATCAAGGTATATTCGAGTCAGCTTCTCCAGTGAGAACTGCTCCTTAACCGGAATGAAGTGTGCTGATTTGGTCAGTCTATCGACAATAACCCAAATCGAATTGTTTCCAGATGATGTTCTAGGAAGCTTGGTGATAAAGTCCATCGTAATTCGCTCCCACTTCCATTCAGGAATCTTTGGTTGTTGAAGTAGTCCTGATGGTTTTTGATGTTCGACTTTAACTCTAGCACAAGTCAAGCATTGAAGAACATACATAGCTATGTCAGCTTTCATATTCGGCCACCAATACAACTTCTTCAAATCATGGTACATCTTATCAGATCCCGGATGAATGGAATACTTAGATTTATGGGATTCTAACATAACCAAATATCTTAAGCCTCCAAACTTAGGTATCCACATACGACCTCTTAAGCATTTCACTCCATCAGCTCTAACCTCTAAAGGATCTCCTTCTCCTCGGAACCCTTCATTAACAAAATTCTCCTTCTTACAAGCTTCTATTTGCGCATTTCTAATTTGCTCAGGCAAATTATTGTGCACGGTCAAGACTAGAGAACGCACCTTGATAGGCTCTCTATCTTTCCTACTCAACGCATCAGCAACAACATTGGCTTTTCCTGGGTGATATTTTATATCACAATCATAATCACTTAACAACTCTATCCATCTTCGTTGCCTCATGTTCAATTCCTTCTGGTCGAGAATATACTGTAGGCTTTTGTGATCGGTGAATACCGTACACTTGGTGCCATACAGATAATGTCTCCACAACCTAAGAGCAAAGACTACAGCTCCTAACTCAAGATCATGATTAGTATAATTCTCCTCATTCTTCCTTAATTGCCTAGAAGCATAAGCTATCACTTTCTCTCTCTGCATCAAAACAGCTCCATAACCTCTAAGAGATGCATCACAATACACTACAAAATCTTCACTCCCGTCGGGTAATGATAAGATTGGCGCACTACATAATTTTTGCTTCAATGTCTGAAATGCTCCATCTTCATCACTTCCCCAAACGAAAGGTTTATTCTTCTGAGTAAGCTTAGTCAAGGGTTTAGCTATCAAAGAAAATTCTTTAATGAATCGCCTATAATAGCCAGCTAATCCTAAGAACTGTCGCACTTCCGTTGGCGTTGTCGGTGCAGACCAATTCTTAATAGCTTCAACCTTTGCAGGATCAACATGAATTCCATCTCTGTTAATCACATGACCAAGAAATTGCACAGAATCTAACCAGAAATCACACTTCGAAAACTTAGCATACAACCTTTCATCCTTCAACAAATTCAAAACAATCCTCAAATGTTCGCTATGTTCATCTTCATTCTTAGAATAGATTAGAATATCGTCAATAAACACAATCACAAATTTATCCAAGTAGGGCTTGCACACTCGATTCATTAAATCCATGAAAACCGCAGGTGCGTTAGTTAACCCAAATGGCATTACTTGAAATTCATAATGTCCATAACGAGTTCTAAATGCAGTTATAGGAATATCTTCTTCACGGACGCGAAGTTGGTGATATCCTGACCGCAAATCTATCTTAGAATACACACTAGATCCTTGCAGTTGATCAAACAAATCATCAATCCTAGGTAAAGGATATCAATTTTTAATTGTCAACTTATTCAGTTCCCTATAATCAATGCACATACGAAAAGATCCATCCTTCTTCTTAACGAACAAGACTGGAGCTCCCCAAGGCGACGAGCTCGGTCGAATAAAACCTTTATCAGACAACTCCTTAAGTTGCTCAGATAACTCCTTTAATTCAGAAGGGGCTAATCGGTAAGGCGCACGTGCCACCGGTGCAGCACCAGGAATTAAATCGATTCGAAACTCTACTTGCCTTATCGGTGGAAGTCCGGGTAAATCTTTAGGAAATACCTCAGGAAATTCACAAATAATAGGTACATCTTCCAATCGTTTCTACCTAGACTCATTCCCGGTCACTTGAGCTAAGAATAACTCACAACCGTTCCTGATGTACTTTTGGACTTTAATACATGAAACGATTTTCAAACGGGATTCACTTCGACTACCATCAATTACTAACGTCCTATTCCTAAGAGGAATCTTAACCTTCTTCTCTCCACATAAAATAGTAGCATTATTCAACGACAACCAATCCATACCAATAATAATATCAAAACTACCTAATTCTATCAACATCAAATCAATCGGAAAGGAATGGTTCAAGAGATTTAGAGAGCATCCTTCTAATAGCTTATTAGTTTTCACTAATTTACCATCAGCCAATTCCACTTCGTAACTTGTACTTATCTCAACAGGTTCAATCTCAATAAGGGCACTAAATTTAGTGGATACAAAGCTCCTATCGGCACCCGAATCGAATAAAGCAACAGCATAATGATTGTTGAGTAAAAACGTACCGGTAACGACATTCGGATCCTCTTTCTTCACCTCAATTGTTCCAAGTTGGCAGATACCACCCTGGGGGTTTCTTCCAGGTACAATCGCTTTCAACTTGGGGCATTCCGATTTCCTATGACCTTCTTCATTACAGTTGAAGCAAATGGTTCCCTTCTTACACCTTTCAACCTTGTGTCCAAGCTTTCCGCAATTTCGGCACTTCCAGCAGTCGCGAGGATGCCTCTTGTTGCCACACTTAGGACATCTATCTTCGTTGCGCGGTGTGTTGTTGGTAAGAGCATTTGCATTCCCCTTTCTCTTGTTCTGACGGCGATTGAAATTCTTCCTATTATCACCTCTATCTACACGCTCATCGTCTCCCTTTCTTTTCTCACCAACACGGGCTTCATCTTCCTTATCCTGAATTATCTGTCCAATGAGTTGGTAAGCCATTCGAACAGCATCATCAATGGTCAGTGGTTTCGATGATGTCACGTCCCCCCGGATATTCCTGGTCAACCCTTTCACATATTGCTCAATTCGGATCTCTTCGGGTTCAACCAATCGAGGACATAGCAAGGCCAACTCATGGAATCGATTCGTATAACTATCAATGTCCACACCTTTCATTCTCAGATGAATCAACTCTTGTTCTAACCTAATGATCACACTACGAGGACAAAACTCCAAAGTCATCCACTTCTTAATTTCAGCCCAAGGAGTAGCATTAGCAGCATCAAGACCCATGAAAGCAATTCTCCCGTTCCACCAAGTCAACCCACGACCTTTAAGAGTAGCCATAGCAAAAGTCACCTTATCTTCCTCCTTACACTTACTAATCCTAAATACCTATTCAATCTTTTCAATCCATTGGCTTAGTCCTACAGCACCTTCAGTTCCATTAAAAGGTAGAGGTTCACACTTCATGAACGTCACATAAGTACAGCCACCAACTTCTGGTGCATTAGTTCCAAGTCCTCCTATATTTCCTCCAGCATTAGCATTCACATTATTAGCATTCACATTCACATTAGTACCGCCAATTCCACTACCGCCAGCTCCACTACCGCCAGCTCCACTACCGCCAGCTCCACTACCGCCAGCTCCACTACCGCCAGCTTCATTTCTAGCATTTGCCATAAATTCAGTCATAGATGCGGTAACTTGCTCCGTAATAATCCTACGTACATCATCCTCAGTCACAGCCTTCTTGGGCGGCATAGTTCTATAATTTCACAATTTCAAAGTATTAAGCATTCATCCAACAAAGGATTCATATAATATGGATCGAATTCATAATCAAGATACAAATAAGGCACAATATGGAATTCAAGACAAGATACATATTTCATTCGATCTGAAACAAAAGTATTGTCTTAGTACATCCCATATCAAAGTTCTAGCACTATATACACTCAAAATTCGTGCCAAGTCTATTACTAACAAGTCGGTTCAGTCAAAGCTACAAGCACGAAAGATATAAAGGTCACTACTAAACACAGACTGGTCTACTGAGAACCGCTAGATGGTCCATCATCCATCGTCTTCTGAATCTTCGTCGGACGATCACTAGACACATCTTCAGCTGGGCGCTTACGGATTACCCCTCTTTCAACCATGTCGGCATAAAATCTACTATTCCAACCCACGGATATATTCAACTCCTTTTCAGCTTTCTCACGCATCGCACGAGCTACACTCAACTGAATCTCCATAGAATTCACCTTTCTCTTCATAGCAGCATACTCACCACTTTCCAACACCGATAACCTCCTAAAAGCCTCATTCAAACCACGTTCTACATCACTCAAATCAAAACTAAGCAATTCTCGCTCTTTCTCGCCAACCTTTGTCTTCGACTCCAAATAAGCAACCTGAGTCTGAACAACACCCAATCCAACCTCTGTCACACAACTCTTAACACGGGAAGCATCTAGATCACGTCTCAAGGCCCATGGTGCAAGACCATCAATATGAGTAGCCTCTCGAGTACTAGACGACTCTCCTATCTCACGTCTACGAGTAGCAATACCATCAGTACCGTCAGGTGCATCATCATCCTCATCCTCCTCTGATTCAGAATTAGATTCAGACGATTCAGACATTTCATCCCTAGGTAACTCATCTTTAGAATCAGACAAACAAACTGGTGGGGGCAAAGGCTCGCCCTCTGGAACATCATACGGATAAATAAGCTCAGCTTCCTCATCGTCATCAACCTCAACATCTATACCTACATCCTCCTCGACATCCTCGTCGTCAATCTCATCATCTAAACTATCTAACCCAATCTCATCATCATTCTCAATATCCACATTCTCAATATCCACATTCTCAATATTCACATTCTCATTACCCACATTCTCAATATCCACATTCTCCATATCATTCTCTACTAAGTCAACCTGAGGGGCAATCTGATCTCCTAGTCCTAACTCGGGCTCGGGATCCTCAAATGGTTCCTCCTCATCATCAATATCATAATCTACTAAGTCTAAATAAGGATCATCTTCTATATTAGGTTCGGGAATAGCATGGTTTTCTACAGGAATATTAGGGTCAGCCATGACAATCTGCATTTATATATATATCTCGTATTAGGATAACATACTAGTTAAACAATTACATAATGAAATCACGATATATACATATATATAAATTATATTATATATATCAAAATATATATCTTCTCAATAGGGCTTGTTGGTAACGTCGGAGATCTCTGGCACCGTTATAGTCAAAAGATTTTTCAAATATTTTCTCAAATGTTCATTGTCAAAATATTTTGAAAAGTTTTGTTCAAAACCTTGGTTTTTAAAATCTTTTGTTCTCTACAACGAGAGCTCTGGTACCAAACTGTAACACTCTCATTTTTCATATCGGTACAGCGGAAGGGTCTTTCAGAGTGTTACTGGATAGCACAATAACTCCAATCATAGACAACACATAAAAGTGGTTGGACAAGGTTTAATAAACATTCATTCGATAAAAAGGTTCAAAAGCATACAACAGGTCCCAAATTATACAGGTCATTAAGTTTACAAACACAGATCGAATGAACATTTTTAATATTAAGTGTGGGCCATCAGAGTCGATCTCCATCCGGATTACCTTCAAGCACCTGAGATAGAAAACATGCAAAAATCATATCAGCGAATGCTGAGTGAATTCATAGAGTTTAATGAAAACCGTTATATAAAAACAATCATTTATATTCATTTAAAATCAGAACACAAGTATAATATCGGAAGTAAGTCCACATATTGCTAGTCAGGCAATATATAAATCAAGCATACATCTGAAACCGTCCATGAGACCGTAGTCTCTATATTACCATGATAGGTAATATATTCATCGTTAATAGCGTCATATCATATCGTTTATTTAGATTATATAGATTGAATAGATTATAGGATTATTATTAGCCGCATGACATTGTTACCTTACTGTGAAAACAGCGGGCCGCGAACCCGACAAACAATTTGCCCATCTAAGTTAGCGTGTCGTCACAAAAATCACGCTATGGAATCTTCTCATACATAAATTCGCTTACCAATCAATGTGGTACGACGGGGATCAACCGTCAAGGCGCGAACTGGGGTGATCGTCCCCAAATAGTACTATCAAATGCATAAGCGTCTACCAAAACCCGGTAGTTCACAATTCATGCTAATGGGACTTTAAGTGACATAACCTAACTACTAATAATCCTTTTAGTCTCGAATATAGGGTCATAGCATCATTCGGGTCCATATCTTTAAGCATACAATCGGGACTACTTGTGTTCTATTTTTATAAAAATCTAGCATGTTATCTCCCTCGCGGGTTTACAAATCATTTTATAAAACATTTAAAAGAGTGCGAGGCTATGAACTCACGTTGTTAATGAAAGGCGGATTATCGGCTACGAGCGTGCTTCGGTCACGGAAACCTATATAAATAATAATCGGTCTTAGACTCGGTCCAATGACTTTTATCAAAATAACAATATAGATATGATGATTTTGTACATATGATGATGATCAAGTGGGTTTATACATCCTTGTTTACTCATTTTAGCGTTTACGTTTTGGTAACGTTTTACTAGTTTGCTAGTTTTACCGATTTACCTATTTTAAGTCCATTAAGTCTTTTATAAGTTTTTTAACTTGTTTTTACCCATTTTATACCTATATTATCAGTATATATATACTTTTCATGTTGGGCTGAATGGGTTAAGCCCAATAAGCTCTTTTTATAAGTTTTTATCTTATTAAGTCCAATTATTAGTCTAATGTGTTTAGTTAGCTCGTAAATGTCCGTAATTCTTATAGTTCGGGTTTTATCGGTTTTTACTTGTCTTAGTTATCTATACATCAGTATATGACTTTTATAAACTTTACATTAGACGGGTTTGGTCGTCTAAGTTTTATTTGGCGAAAAACGTTAATTTTACGGCGATAGCCGAAAAAGTCGTAAAAATCAAGTTTATAGTTTTTATTACTTATAAATATTATTTTACCACCATTTATATAATTTACCCATTTAATTAACCTTTTATACATTTATATAAATAAGTTTTATAAGTTAGTGGATTTATAGTTTTACATTTTATACATTATAATGTGAGTGCTTATATAATAATAATAAACATTATTTCCAAAAATCTGATTTTTAACTTCATGTTCACCATTTTTAACATATCTAGAGTTCTATAATGACTTAGAAGCTCATTTTTGGATGACATGTTTTTCATGATATGTGCTACATATAACTTAGTTATAGCTACTGCCCATTTTGAGATTAAGTTGCCTTAACAGTCCCTACAAAACTGCTTATTCAGATTACACCACCTAACTTGTTTTGATCATATCCCACTCATTATTTTGATTCCATTGCATGGCCAACTCTCACATGTGTATAACATCATCTACTTACTGTAAATGGATCATACCATGCAATTTTATCAGTTCATCTTTTAGTTATCTACTGTTTTTATACAGCCAACTAAATAGTCAAGATTTTAGCTTCGTTTCTTATAGTTATCATCATTTTTAAGCATATTTATCAACACTTGATCCCCACACAACATTTTTATCATCATATATACATCATATAAATATACAAAATGAAAGAAAATACATTTGTTCTTTACAAAATAATAAGAGAAAAATGTAGAGGATGATCTTCTTTACCAATCCAAGTGGATTTTTTGTTTTAGGAAGACAAGAACTTGATGAACACAACAAGTATCTCCAAGACCATCAAATATCAAGAAAATAGGTTGGAAAATCAGCCCTAGGACACAAGCAAATCACCTCCAAAGTTGTTGATATGGCCACCAAATGATCAAGGCTTCAAGAGAACACCTTAATAGGACTAGTAAACATGTGGTTTAAGGCTAGAAAAGATCAAGGATGGTGTTTGTTGGCTTATTTGGGACGACACAAAGGAGAGTTGAGAGAGTTTTTAGAGTGGTTTGCATGTAGGAAATGATGTAAATGAAACAAGTTGCTAGTTTAGCTAGTAAGTGGTAAAGGTTAGCTTAATGTGTAAGCTAGCTTACACTTGGTGTAAGTTAGCTAATACTTGATGCCACATATGTGTTATGGTGTCAAGTTGCCGTCCCATATAAGCTAGTGGGGTGGGACAAAGTGTTTTATCCCATCTCACTAGTTTACGGGTATTTCTCGATTCTAGTTTTCTCGATTTGCGTGCCCTCGGGTCGTTTTACGAAAAATGTTTTTATAAATTATGAATCACCGTCACAAAACGAATCCAATAAAAATTGTCTCATCAAAAACGGAGTTCAAAAACGTAAATACGTAATCCTAAGGTTTCCGGTTTAGTCGTAAAAGACGCCAAATTATGCACGTAAGCCCAAATTTAAATCCGTAAATTGTGAGTTCGTCAACCAACACAAAAATAAGTTTCAAAATATTATACGAGAAAATATTTCACTACCTGAAAATTTTAGATTGTCAAAGCTTTTCCTCCTAAAAGGGATCAACGTCCTCGTGATCCATTTCATTTGGATGTCCGTTTCTTATTGAAATCGAAGAGGTGCGGATATTTCTTCCACATTTCATCCTCTCGTTCCCAAGTATACTCCGGTCTATGCTTTGAATTCCATCGGATTTTGACAATAGGTATCCGACTTTGTTTCAGTTGCTTTACCTCACGGTCCATAACTTCTACGGGTTCTTCGATAAAATGCAACTTCCCATCTATTCGAACCTTACCTAACGGAATTTTCTCATCACTCACTGCTAGACATTTCTTCAGATTAGATACATGGAATGTGTTGTGAACACCATGAAGTTCTGGGGGTAACTCTAGTTTGTAAGCTACCGGACCTACTCTAGATAAAATCTTAAAGGGTCAAATATAACGGGGATTCAATTTTCCTCGTTTCCCAAATCTTATAACGCCTTTCCATGGCGATACTTTCAACATTACTCGGTCACCCACTTCAAAATCCATTGGCTTCTGCCGCACATCCGCGTAACTTTTCTGTCTACTACGGGCAGTCAACAACCTCTTCTTAATCTGAACTATCATCTCTGTAGTCTCCCGGATCAATTCCGGTCCCGTGAGCTGGGTATCCCCAACTTCACTCCAACATATAGGAGATCTACACTTCCTACCATACAAAGCTTCAAACGGTGCAGCCTTAATACTAGAATGGTAACTATTGTTATACGAAAACTCTGCTAACGACAAATGTTTATCCCAATTCTTACCAAAGTCTAACACACAAGCTCTCAACATATCTTCCAGTGTTTGTATAGTCCTTTCACTCTGCCCATCAGTCTGGGGGTGATAAGCAGTGCTCATGTCGAGATTCGTTCCCAAATATCTTTGGAGAGATTTCCAAAAATTCGACGCGAATCTAGGATCTCGATCTGAAATGATCGATACAGGCACTCCATGCTTGCATACAACATTATCAAGGTATATTCGAGTCAGCTTCTCCAGTGAGAACTGCTCCTTAACCGGAATGAAGTGTGCTGATTTGGTCAGTCTATCGACAATAACCCAAATCGAATTGTTTCCAGATGATGTTCTAGGAAGCTTGGTGATAAAGTCCATCGTAATTCGCTCCCACTTCCATTCAGGAATCTTTGGTTGTTGAAGTAGTCCTGATGGTTTTTGATGTTCGGCTTTAACTCTAGCACAAGTCAAGCATTGAAGAACATACATAGCTATGTCAGCTTTCATATTCGGCCACCAATACAACTTCTTCAAATCATGGTACATCTTATCAGATCCCGGATGAATGGAATACTTAGATTTATGGGATTCTAACATAACCAAATCTCTTAAGCCTCCAAACTTAGGTATCCACATACGACCTCTTAAGCATTTCACTCCATCAGCTCTAACCTCTAAAGGATCTCCTTCTCCTCGGAACCCTTCATTAACAAAATTCTCCTTCTTACAAGCTTCTATTTGCGCATTTCTAATTTGCTCAGGCAAATTATTGTGCACGGTCAAGACTAGAGAACGCACCCTGATAGGCTCTCTATCTTTCCTACTCAACGCATCAGCAACAACATTGGCTTTTCCTGGGTGATATTTTATATCACAATCATAATCACTTAACAACTCTATCCATCTTCGTTGCCTCATGTTCAATTCCTTCTGGTCGAGAATATACTGTAGGCTTTTGTGATCGGTGAATACCGTACACTTGGTGCCATACAGATAATCCTCCACAACCTAAGAGCAAAGACTACAGCTCCTAACTCAAGATCATGAGTAGTATAATTCTCATCATTCTTCCTTAATTGCCTAGAAGCATAAGCTATCACTTTCTCTCTCTGCATCAAAACAGCTCCATAACCTCTAAGAGATGCATCACAATACACTACAAAATCTTCACTCCCGTCGGGTAATGATAAGATTGGCGCACTACATAATTTTTGCTTCAATGTCTGAAATGCTCCATCTTCATCACTTCCCCAAACGAAAGGTTTATTCTTCTGAGTAAGCTTAGTCAAGGGTTTAGCTATCAAAGAAAATTCTTTAATGAATCGCCTATAATAGCCAGCTAATCCTAAGAACTGTCGCACTTCCGTTGGCGTTGTCGGTGCAGACCAATTCTTAATAGCTTCAACCTTTGCAGGATCAACATGAATTCCATCTCTGTTAATCACATGACCAAGAAATTGCACGGAATCTAACCAGAAATCACACTTCGAAAACTTAGCATACAACCTTTCATCCTTCAACAAATTCAAAACAATCCTCAAATGTTCTCTATGTTCATCTTCATTCTTAGAATAGATTAGAATATCGTCAATAAACACAATCACAAATTTATCCAAGTAGGGCTTGCACACTCGATTCATTAAATCCATGAAAACCGCAGGTGCGTTAGTTAACCCAAATGGCATTACTTGAAATTCATAGTGTCCATAACAAGTTCTAAATGCAGTTATAGGAATATCTTCTTCACGGACGCGAAGTTGGTGATATCCTGATCGCAAATCTATCTTAGAATACACACTAGATCAATCACTTAAACCTAGTGATCCATCTCCTCAGGTCGCCTCTGGTACAAGCAAAGCAATCTGTGAACCCCCACATGGTTCTGAAATAGATATCGCTAACCCATATAAAAGCATACAAACTGTAGAAGTATGGTAATCTATGATTTATCAAGAGGGTTGTTGTTTCTAGAGAGAGAAAGTAGAGAGAGAGATGAGAGAAAATGTAAATGTATTATGTGTGAAATGAAAACAACCAACACCCCTTTCCATGGTGGAAAGGGGTTTATATACCCAAGTCCCTTAGTGGACTTGGGCCTCCGGCCTATGATGATGCTCATGGGTCGGGCTAACATAAACTTTAATTAAACTTCACTACGAGCTCTTAACTATATTGTTGGAGTGACCAAGACTTTCTAAATACGAAAAACGTATTTCCAACAATCTCCCCCAAAGGGAGGTCACTCCAAATTACAAAGTCCTAATCTAGCATGTTAGATCTTCGTTCTTGTCCTCGTAGTCCACTTTCTCTTTTACTTCTTTTTCATTACTTCATTCTTGTGAATATGTATTAATTACCATCAATCTTTAGCTTAGAACATCTTCCTTTTGACCTTTCACATGCATTCTTTCCCTTTTTGTGATGTTCGCCTCTTCGTGACTTCATGTCCCACATACCTATCCTTCGTTGAATTCTTGAAAGTTTTAGAGTTGATACAGCAGAAGACTTTTAGGTCAGACTTTCTTGAATTTGCTGAAATATTTGATACAGAAGGAATAAGTATGTGAGGACGACTTCAGCTGGTACACCGCAACGCCACCGTCTTCAAATGCAGCAACATAATAAGACATGAATAAAATGGATTTGACATTTTATTCTAATTTGGTAGAATTTAACCTCCGGTCGGTGAAGACCGTTGGACGATAATAAATATCGTACTTGTGACAGGTAGCTCTAGTTAAAGATCTCCTTGACAAGATATCGCGGGTAAACCCGTTCTCTTTATTCGACCGTCCAAAGCTGACTGCGAACATCATGAGTGAATCATTTGGCTAAGAAATATCCTTATGATTGAAGCCGTCAATTCATGATCCTGGAACAAGTGAATTTCAATTAAGATATTCACCATCGTTGCTTTCCAGTTGTCTCGAGCTTGATTCTGAAAGAATCTTGCTTGCCACCTAACGTAGTGCTGTTTGAGGTTGACACTGGAAGGATTTACACTCTTCACTCTGAACACTAAAGAGTGTCACTCTGAGTGTTCTGGCAAGATCACTTAGATTTTGCGTAGAGTCCCTGGAACAAGTTTAATCTCAATTAAGAGTCAAACCATCGTTTCTTTCCAGTTATCACAAGATTAGTTCTTAAAGAACCGCACGTGTCACCTACCATGAGCTTGTTTGATGTTGGCTCAAGCAGGATTTCCATCTTCATTGTAATACTTTCGTATCACTCAGATGTTCTAGCAATGTTGCAAGAATAGTGCGTAGGACTTATAAAATTCTTTCTTGTTTTAAAATTGTTTCATAATGAGACTTTTTATGATCTCATGGCTCTCGACTCAGTGCATTTTGTTTTGGTGATCGGAGGCTGGAGAGGATTTCCACCTTTTCAATATCAATTTATTCGGAGTGAATAAACCAATAGATAACGTGTTGAACTCCGTGACATTAAAACAAATATCTTTTGAGAGATATTTGAGTTGGCTAGGAGGGGTTTTGCATCGCATCACTGGGTCTATGATACTTTTTTCTTCAAGATGAGTTGACCTAGTTTCTGCCTAAGTTGTAAGGAGGGATTCTTTCTTTACACCCTTTATCTTTACATTTCTTTTTCATTCTTCAACCCCTTCAACACTTACCAATACATCATCACTAGCACCTTGTTGTGATTGTTCCAGTGCTAGCATCAGTACTTCGTCGGCATTCAGCTTCATTCACAATCCATTCCCTATCTTTCCTAAGGACTTCTATTTTCTAACTATAGAATTGTCCTTGGGAAGATTCCTTCGGTTCTGGAAGAATCAATGGACTACTACCTAATCCTACCACCCTTTTGCACCACATTCCTCGTGAGTTAAGTGTGTTTTGGGTAAGTCTTCGTCTTCATGAAAAATTCCTTAAAATCACTGAGGTACTTGTGATATAAATATCAAGAGTTTTTGTACCTTCAGTGTTTTTGACAACAAACATGCCCCCCTTAACATATGCGTAGCACATATCAAGTTGGATTTTCTATTCAGACCCTTTTTCATTTTTAGCCACATATGATTTACAAGTCTCCTTAATCCCATTTTCTCCCCTTATCAAAAATGTCAACCATTAATCTTTTGGATATTATTGGATTAACCGGTCTTTGGGTTAAAAATGAAATCATGCTGGCCATAGAACATATTAATGCTTCCCCTCAAATCAATGAGGGTTATTTGTAGTGCTTAAGTATGATATGTTTGAATGATTTGGAATCTCGTGAGAAATTCTTAAAAAATTTCATACTCTTGCACTACACTATGCCACAAAAGCCTGTTATACATATATTAACATATTCACAATAAATACATATGGAGTTCACCTGAGAGAATACGATCCATACTAAATAGATCGTTCTGTTTGCCTTTGGTGAGCTCCATGTGGTCTTCCACCTACGAATCGTTCCAAACTTCTTATCAACCGGTACTTCCGTAACATTTCCTAGATCTTCTTAATTGTGTAAATAGCACTTTTCTTGCATTGGGCTGTCCATGTGTACGTTACTGTTGGAAGTTGTTGTCCGACATTGAGAACAAGCATATCATCACGAACGTGTTTGAGTGTGCCATCACTGAGTTTGTGTAGTTCAGAAAATCTCATGAATTGCATGACTCCTGTTTCGTTCTGATAGAATACTCCTGCTTCCGGTTGCTTAGTCCCCATGTATGGTAATTTGTTTCTGTGATATTGACTGAGCGGAGTTGTGTGAGGATGTTGCAAGTTTAGCTTATGTTGGTAACTCTCCACACCAAGTTAGAAGTCTTCAACTCGACTTTTGATGACGACCTTTTGAGTAAATTGACGGATGTTTGAACTCAATGCAATGACAATTTCAGGAAGTAAATGAGCGACCTTTTCTTGAGACAATATCAGTAGAAGATCTTCAATGTCTTCAAAACTAAGATACTGGAGTTCACTTCATTGATTCGGTATTCTTTTTCGTTGGTGCGTTTGATAAAGATTAAATTCAAGTAATCATAACCGAATACCATCATAATGGTGGCTCCTTGTATGCTTTTAATACGAAGATCGGAGATAATAAGAGAACAGTATTTCTTACGATTGAAGTAGCTGCAAGATAATGTCTTCTTTGAATTCCAATGAGAAATTCCAAGATCTGCGAAGGGGTCGTAAAATTTTAGCAACTTTCTTCGCCATAAAGCATCAGTTACTTTGTCTTTAATCCAAGGTACATTCTACAGGTTTATTGCCTTGACCATGGTGAGTGATGTAGCATATTTTTGGCGTCGTTTTCTAGATACTCAAGATCATGACAGACAAAATATTCCATTGGAATATTTGTAGAACCAGCAATGACTGTAGGTGTGAGAGGCTGTAACACTGGAGTCTGAATCTCGGAAGTCGTCACTTTCATGGCCTTCACAAGCTCATTGATGTGATATTCAGCCTCATTGTTGTTGATCTTCATGGTTTCAAAGAAATCCACATCTGCGACTGACATTGTGAGAAGATCTGGAGTCATAGTGGGTTTCCCGTGAGTATACATAAGGAAAGCCAAAAAGTCGAGTTGTTGAGGAATTGAGTAAGCTCGATATCTGTTTCCGTAGAGAAGGGATGTTGTGGTGATGCATTGGTAATCTATAGTTGCTCCTGTACAGTCTCGTGTATGACAAGAGATTCAACAAAAGTCGGTTCTGGTATATTTAGGTCTCCGACTTCCATGTCAGAGTAATGCTGATCCGTTGTAGGAGGTGGAGAGTGGGGTATAGTAGAATCATCTTCATTCATATACACTGTGGGTTCGTCTTCATGCATAGACACTGGGGGTTCGTCTTTATGGATAGACACTGGAGGTTTGTCTTCATGCATAGGTTCTACATGTTCTATAGGAGAAACCGTAGTAGTAACCAGTTCAGTGGACATACC
Organism: Glebionis coronaria; assembly: GCA_025667525.1. NCBI lineage: Eukaryota > Viridiplantae > Streptophyta > Magnoliopsida > Asterales > Asteraceae > Glebionis > Glebionis coronaria. Next base: position 105,497 of record JANFOE010001710.1, on the reverse strand, counting down.
TGTGTCTTTAGTTTGAGATTCTTTGGAGATGAATGTACCATGGAGGTTCTTTTGACGATTTTCTCTATTGCCATCATCACTGGTTAGTGATATGCATAGTGAATCCTCCTTGCTGCTGTCAGTGGTTTCATCATCTCTTTCGTCTTCTTCTTGTTCACTCTCAGTTGGTTCTGCATCCACATCCTTTGCTTTGGTTCCAGTAACACTTTCTTCTTCTCCCTCATCACCTTTCTCAGATTCCTTATCATTTTCACCCTGCTTTGACCCTTCGCCAATTTTACCCTTATTCTCGCCCTTATCAGCCTTTCCAATACGATTCCCATCACTATTATCATCATCATCATCATCCTCATCCCCATCGTCCTCATTTTTATCCTCATTATCATCATTTTTACCATCATCTCTATCTTTATCCTCAATACCGTTACCCTCACCGTCTGCGTTCTCGACATCGTCTTCATCTTCATTCTCAGACTCTTCATCATCTTCAGGTGTATCTTTAATGATTGCCTTTTTTAGATAATGCAGAAGTTTGCATTTTGTCTTCGTTGTCTCAGAACCCATATTGATCAATCGGGTTCCAACAATTGCATTAATTGAAGATCAGATAAACCTGTGGTGAATATAGTTGGTATCTCTTGATCAACATATGGCTTCACTTCACGTTGAATGATGTTGGTAATGTGTTCATCAATGGAATTGATAAAAGCAACATTTTCTTTGTCACGTGTGTCCTTTTCTTTAAGAAAATTTTTATGATGTCTTTTAAAAACAACATTTTCCTTGAGTTTAGACTCGTCACTTTGCTGTTCTCCGAGGGCTTGTGTAGGATTAGGTATCCTTCCATTCAGCATTTCAATTTGTTTTGCCTGATCCTCCAATTGTTTTTGAAGGTGCTGAATTAGTGGATCATTGACCAATAGAAATGGATTGGAGGTGGATGGTACTTGTTGTACTGTAGTGGATGGAGGAGGTGTAACCACTAATGTTAGAGGGGTTGTGGATGATACGAGATGTTCGAGGATTGGTGGAGGTGTTAGTATAGTCACTTCGGCGGTGGTTTGCACTTGTTCTAGGATGATCGGTGGCGGTGTAGGAACAATCATTTGGGCGGTAGTTGGTACTGATTGTTCAACGAGTTCAGGTGTGGGAGTTGGTGTGATGACATTAGTGATTACTGGGGGAGTAAATGGTGGAATGGTAGTTGTTCTAATTGCGATTATAGGAACGTCCACCATATTCTCATTCGTCGAGGGATCAATATTCGTGACTTCAACGTCTTCCCCTTCAAGATTAAGATATTTCATTACATCATCAGAACCAGAAGTAGACTTACTTTGGATTTGAGTTGCTGGAATGAGAGTCGTATGAGCATCTTCTGAAATCAAAGTGCAAGTTGCTTCTAGTAATGATGTGTTGATATTAACATCATGGTACAGTGCTTCTATTTCTGTGTTGTCACTGCCACCACCCTCCTCACTATGCTCAAGACTTTCAAAGTTGAATGTACCAACTTCTTCATCATTAGGATCTTCATAAAGGTAAGTGTCTTCATCAGGTTCGCCAAATTCATTTAAGTCATCAGCTGGTGTGGAGCCTGAACCCTTGGATTTCGCGAAAGCCTCCTCTCTGCTGTGCCTAAGGGTGAGACGCAGCTGTTTGTCTTTCGAGATAGTTTCTTAAACTGGTTCATCTTATCAACACCTTTTTATTTACCTTTGTTTTTCTTTGGCTTCTTTGCCTTTTGAATAGGCTCTTGCTCTTCATCATCAGTTCTGATCATCTCATCTTCTTCTTCGTCATCTTCATCATAAAGTTGCTTTTTCCCTTTGTTTTTAACTTTAGATGAAGAAGTCTTTTGACGCTTGGCTATCCGTTTCTTCCGTTTACCGGTTTGCTGATCAGAAGGAACAACGTTTGCTCTTTTCATTTGTGCTTCAATGTCCCTGAGCATCCTTTTGTATGGTTCACTGTCCTTAATCCCTTCATTGATCAGTACATCCGGCACGAGAGCTGGACGTAGTGAGTACTTTGTAGAATGATTATCAGCAGTCATATGGTCCATCACATAGTCTCTATCTTGGGTATGGTAGAAAAAGTTCCCACGAGTATCAATGTATGGGTCACTCTTCATGAAATGATTGATTATGAGCTTTGTGAACCGTGGAAATGGAAGATGCGAAAACTTGTTCTTCGTGCCTGTGAATTGATAGCAGAATTCTTCCCAAAGTAATATACGTAATCCACTTTAGCTCTAGTGTAGAGTCCCCAAAATACATGAGCCTGAGGGGGTCTCATTGCGTCTGATCCACGAGCCTTTGAAGTGAGGCACTTGACGATGATAGTGACAATTACTTTCCATGGTTTCCTGATGTGTGAAGTGTTAAACTGAGATAAATTAAGAATTTCACCCTCAAAGTTCAGAGCTTTAATTACTCTAAGCAATTCATCTGTCTTTGGGTTAGGCACATACTTTTCTCCGTTTGCTAACCTAGGAAACTTGAATAATTGCCGAAAGTGACTCAAATCAAGCATCATTTTCTTGTTGTTGAGCATAAAGGTGATATTCTTCTTTGAGAGTTATATGCCCTATGAGATTTACGCAGTTGCCCAAAACTCGTGCATATAGACTTCAAGAACTGATGCGGTAGCTCGTAAGGCATCATTTATCGGTGACATGTCCAGGATATCCATTGCGACTTTGAAGGCTGCAAGAGATGGATCAAAGTCTTCTTTCAGATGAGAATTGTTCTCTGCAGGTGGCAACCGGGCACTGAGTGGAACAAGTGTAAGATCAAGTTGTAGTTGTTGTTCTTTGGTGATCGACATATTCCTACTTAGATAACATAGACATAATTGATATATACACACACACATATATATATATATATATATATATATATATATATATATATATATATATATATATATATATATATATATATATATATATATATATATATATATATATATATATATATATATATATATATATATATATATATATATATATATATATATATATATATATATATATATATATATATATATATATATATATATATATATATATATATATATATATATATATATATATATATATATATATATATCTCATAATCCATGTAAATAACACAACAACTATCACCACATATTATTAAATGTGACACAATATTACAGACATAGTTCATAGGAAATACAATCAGACATTCAGATTAACACCTAAATACATGATAGTATACCACAAACATTTCATCCGAATGACATAACGACCTAGCTTTAGTTCCTTGAAGATTTGGGTTTGCTTGTAGTCATTACCACTACTTCTGTGGGAGAACTAGTGGAAAAATGACGATGAAATTCAACCACCACCTCAGTAGGCCGGGGTATAGCTTCTACCTCAGTAGGTGTTGGTGTAACCAAAACCTTAGTAGGTGTAGGCAAAACCTCAACTTCAGTAGGTTTTGAGATAACCAAAACCTCAGTGGGTTTGAACTCAGGGTCAGATAAAGATGATGCAGTATCTTCCATGGCCTGAATGCAAAACACAAGACATGGAATAAGTAATTTTATCTCTTTTGTTTACAGAAATATCAACTTATAAAATAAGATGAATTTTTGTAATAAGAAACCGTTCAAGTATTCTTATAGAAAAAATTAATTATATCCAATAAAGTTTGGTTTCGTTTTAATGGCCCTAATTTTCTTAATGCCTAAAACCCTTGATTGTTATCTAAGTCGAATGCATTAGTGTTGTATTTGTTATCGTAACACGTTGAGAAGAAACTACACTTAGCATTTTTTATGTGAAGCAACTTTTAATCTAGAAATGTTCATTTTAGTTCCACAAGTCGCAATGTGTTAAAGTCTATGTATCGAAATGTTGTCAAATATTTCCATCACAATATTAAAGTTTCCATCGCAATCCTATTAGCCATCGGAATATTAGTAATGCCATCGGAATGTCATCGCAATATGCCATCGCAATAACCCATCGCAATGAGTCATCGGAATAACTCATCGCAATGAAGTCATCGGAATAACTCATCGCAATGAAGTCATCGGAATAACTCATGGAAATGATGTCAATGGAATAACTCATCGCAATGAAGTCATCGGAATAACTCATCGCAATGAAGTCATCATAATACTCATCGCAATGAAGTCATCGGAATAACTCATCGCAATGAAGCCATCGGAATAACTCATCGCAATGAAGTCATCAGAATACTCATAGCAATGAAGTCATCGGAATAACTCATCACAATGAAGTCATCACAATATTTGAGTGGGATATTCATCGCAATCTGGGACATATATTTCGATGCAATTTTTGATCATTCGATTTCGGGACTTAGGTGATGTTTGAAGCAAAACGATTCAAGACGAATGTTTATACATGCTAAACAATAAATTCCCCTCTATCAATTTCACGTTTTAAGCACAAATCATATCACGACCCTAATCTGATAATCAAGACCTATGATGCGTTTGAAATGATAAGCACTGGATAAACATATAAGTAACAAATATGTGATTAATACCTAGGATTATATGGTAGCAGATTAGCACAATAAATGAAGGTTGAGAGCTTCAACAATGGCGGCAAAGGAGTAATATGTGTTTGTGTTTGAGACGAAGTGAATAAACAGGAGAGGGGGGGGGGGGGGGGGGTTTGACTTAGGTCAATATTACTTTGCATAATTTGCACTTTTAGACCCCCTTGGTTGCAAGAGTTTGCAATTTGGCCCCCCAATGTGTAAGTTTGTGCATTAAAACTTGTATAAACAAGATAACGTACAAACGCACAATCCCGTAAACTCTTATCTTTTATGTTAACACGATCACATACAACTATCGCACTTATGGCATGTAATACCTAAGGCCAAGTCAAATCCACATGCGTCAGGCCCACATTGCACATAAGGCACACATAAGGTAATTATTCTAAAAATCCATTTGAAGACAAATTTGAAATCTAAAATGATTTTATATTTGCTCCCCCTTAAACACTGCCCTGTTTTCTATTTAAAGAGCTGTAGTCATTGTTTAAAGAGAAAAATATCCATGAAGACGTTTTCTGTTTAGTGAGTGTATGAAACAGTTCTGGTGGCAATAAGATTTCTCTTATTTTAACAAAATAAGTGCACTAAAGCGTACAATAATTTGTGTTAGACCAAGTTATTATGTAAACTTGATCCCTTACAAGGTTTTAAAGTAAACCTTGTTTGAGAAAATTAATTCCCGTTGTGAGCCAACGTTTTCAATAGAAATACGTGACTTTAATGCGAAAAACGGGTTGCGGTCAGAAATAACTAGAAGGCATATGTGCATGTTTTAAAATATGTACAACTTTTATACGGACTCTACTTATGGAGCCGTGTTAATCTTAATCGACATTTCTAAGGCCGTAATTATTACCGTATTAAAAGACATGCCCGATTCAAAATGAAATATATTTTTGGATTTTCTTGATTTTATATTTTATGGTTTTTGTAAGTTTTATATTTTGTATTTTTCTTTTTGTGGTTTATATATATACGATAATATACACGATCACGATAAAAGGATACTCTAGAATAGTTTACAATCACTTGCAGATTCTTCTACCACCTCCTTAAGAGTCGCCGGTGAAAATGATTTCATGCCTAGCTTTTCGATCAAAAACTCGATACGTCCTCGATATAAGGACTTTGTGAATATATCCGCCAGCTGATACTCAGTGTTGACAAAATACAACTCAATTACTCCATTTTCCACTTGCTCTTTGATAAAGTGGTAGCGTAAGTCAATGTGTTTCGCCTGGGAGTGTTGAACGTAGTTGCAGCAAAGGGCAATGGCGCTTTTGTGTTATCACAGTACATCGTAATTTTGTTTAATCCAAGACCGTAGTCAGTTAATTGTGATCTCATCCAAATAGCTTGAGCACAACAACCGAACATAGCAATGTATTCAGCCTCTGTACTTGATATCACAACGCTTTTCTGCCTTTTGGATGCCCAACTAATCAGTCTATCTCCAAGAAGTTGCACACTGCCAGAAGTGCTACGTCTAGTATCTTGACACCCAGCATAATCCGCATCTACATATGATATTAGTGCAATAGAGGAATCCTTCGGATACCACAGACCATGATGAAGTGTTCCTTTAATATACCAAAATATCCTTTTCACAACATCTAAGTGCTTTTCGATAGGCCGAGCCTGATACCGGGCACACATGCATATAGCAAATTGAAAATCAGGCCTACTAGCAGTCAGATAGAGAAGGGTGCCGATCATTCCATGGTAAAGTTTAGGATCGACAAAAATCCCATCCCTATCCTCATCTAACTTGGATCTCTCCACAATTGGAGTATCCACGGGGTCACAGTTTTCAAAATGATATTTTTTCAATGATTTAAGAGCATATTTTGATTGATTAATGAAGATGCCTCTGAGATTTTGAGAAATTTGCAACCCTAAGAAAAATGAAATCATTCCCATCATCGACATCTTGAAGCGTGTGGACATGATTTTCTCAAAATGGTCAGACAGTCTTTGAGTAGTGGCAACTAATATTATATCGTCAACATAAATTTGTACCAGTATCATGTCATTGTCCTCCTTGAGAATGAACAATGTTGGGTCCAGTTTGCCTTTGAAGAACCTTCCGAGATGAGATAAGTCGATAGGAGATCGTACCACGCACGTGGAGCTTGTTTTAACCCATAAAGAGCCTTCTTGAGCTTGTACACGTGATTAGGATACTCCGAGTTGACGAATCCATTCGGCTGGCTTACGTAGACATCTTCCCTTAATGCACCATTGAGTAATTCCGTCTTAACATACATTTGGTAGACGATCATATTCATGTGGGCAGCGTAAGCAAGGAATAGTCTAATCGCCTCCAATCGTTCAACAGGTGCAAAGTATTCTTCAAAGTCAATACCCAAAGCTTGTTTGTAACCTCGAGCAACCAATCTAGCTTTGTTCTTTAGCACTCCACCTAACTCATCGAGTTTAACCTTATATACCCACAAAAATGTCAGGATGTAAATGTTGTCGGGTAGAGGAACTAATTCCCATACTTCAAGGCGTTGAAATTCATTAAGTTCCTCTTGCATGGCATCAATCCAAGATGATTGTTTCATGGCTTGTTGCCAAGATGTAGGTTCCTTCTCACAGAGAAATGCATCAAAGAAGCAATATAATGTGTGCTATTGTAGTTGATGACGTGTCAAGACTGGCCGATCGATGTCACCAATAATATTGCGGATTGGGTGATCCTTTGTCCATTTGGTATTGTGATTTTCAATCGGTGGTGGTCTGGAGTAAACGATTGTAGGAGCTTCCTCTGAGGTAGACGCACCGTTAGGGTTTTCGGGTATTTGTGAACTGAAGAATGGAAGCTCTTGTAGGTAAGCAATTTCCAAATCCTGATCATAGTAATCCTCTTCAACATCATTAGGAATGAGTGGGGGTGATGATTCGGGTGTAGTTTGAGAATTGTTGGGGGATGGTGCATCTGGTTCAATAGTGACAGTAGATGCATCAGACTAATTTCCATTCTCTTGAGCAAAAACTTCAAGAATCGGAGCTACTGCTGCAGGTGCTGGAGAATCATCACTTGCAGGATCAAAGAATTCGTCAAACATAGGTTGAAATAACTCGTCCCACTCGGGCCTTGTAGGTGGTGTAAATGATGGAGAAGAAGGATTGTTGGGAATTAATGTGACAACCGTGGTTTTGAGGTTCGTCACTTGGTCCTATTTTTAGGTTAATGTATGTGTGACTATATGATTAGCGTGTTTACATGTTTATTTTAAGTGAACGAGGTTGGTGTGGATATCGTATATGGGTATAAAGTACTCATAAGTAAATCGAGGAACGGTTATTTCATGTTCATGAGCTCACAATGTTGTGACTATGAAATGAGATGGTGTTATTTAGTGGTTTTACGTATACGTATATGTATTATAGAAAATCGTATTTTTACGGTTTAGGGTTTAGTATTTAGAGGTCTCGGGTAAGGTGTTTAGTCATGTGAGTATTTTTCGGGATGGTTTTAAGTCATTTAGGACTTAGTTATAAAGTTTATTTCAAAATTTAAGATTTTTTTTAAAACTGTATATTTTACGTCCTTTACGGTATTCGCGTAAAAACTGACTTGTTTTACTGTTTTAAGGTTTTGGAGGCTTTAGGAGCTGAAATAAATTAAAGGAAAATTAAGGTAATATTAATAAGATATTAATTAATAATAAAATTAAAAAAATGCAAATTAAGGGGGTAATGGTCGGTTTTGGACGCAAGAAAAGGAGAAGAAAAAGGAAAAAAAATAAAAAAGGAAACAAGGCTTTTATAATTGGGTTTGGATTCTTTTGTTTAACCATATAATGTTTTAATTAAACCAAAACACATCATAATCCCTGGAGAAAACAAAAAAACACGATGGTTCATCAATGGAGTTTAGGATTTTCATAAAAATCTTGGTTTCCATTAATCTTAAGGTAAAACCTTCAAATCCCTTTTCAATTTAATTGTTTTTGATGTTTTTATAATCAATGTATGATGGATTTAGGGTTTATTCTAAATTAAAAACCTGAGTTTTTATGATTAAAAATGATTAGAATAATTAGGGCTTATGATTAGACATGATGAGGGTAATTAATTTGGTTAATTATGTTAAACCCGTTTTTAAAAACTGGGCAAAATTGTTGGGTCATTGTTTTGATCATATCTAGAGTTTTAAGAACATTCATGATGCGATCCAGGTACCCCTGGAAAGGTAATTGAGTTGGATTTATAAATCAAGAAACGAGAACTAAATTGAAGGTAGGGAAGTGGGTCAAAAATAGGTTACAACAGTCGGAGGTCAAAACAGTTTCTGGGTCAGCGGGTATTCAATTAATGTTTTAAGATGGTTAGGGCACTTAGGAGTACAATTGGACCTTCAAACGAACGTGAGGGTTAGTTTATATATTATATAAGATATCTGGAAGAGGGCTAATCAATTGAGATAGTAGAAGACCCTCTGGTCATAACAAACTTTTCATACATTTAAAATCGGTAAAATCTGGATAGGCGAAAGTATATATACATATATCGGGGCCTTAACAGTAGCTTTAAGGTTGGGGAAAAAGGGAGGAGTTAGCTAACATATGTGAGGGAATAAGTATTCCCTTTACAGATATCATGGGTATGTTTATGTGAGCGTTTGGAGACCTAAAAACTGGGACTGTTTTGGGTAAAATGTTAACGAGACGGGTTATGGAGTAAACTAAGTTAAGGGCTTTATAGAGGGGTGTAGTGAGATGTTAGAGCATATTAATGAGGTATATTTATGGGAAAAGGTTAGATGTCCATCATAGGTTGATGAGCCATGTTAGTATTTGGTTCATGTTTTGATTGTGTGCTTTTGTTTGTTAGCTTCTTGCTAGTGCGCGGATTTTTGGAGAAGCTCAATCAGGTGAGTTTCATAGTCCTATGTCTACTAATGATTTTGACTTCCAGATGGGATGGAAGAGACACTGTCTTATTTTTATAAATTATGCTGTGAATGTTTTGTGTTTGGTGATGGACTTGTGCATACTTATGTGATTAACTGCTAGTTGATTAATGATTGTTTTATGTTTTGACTTGGTACCAAGGGGATGTTGACAAGGCGGGGCCTTGGGGAGGTACATAGATGTGTGAGCATCTATGGGACCAATGGATAATGACAAAGCGGGGCCTTGGGATTGGTACATAGGTGTATGGGCGCTTATGGGACCATGATGTTTGGTAAGGCTGGGAGCCTTGGATTTGGTTTGGTTTGTTTAATCTTGAATAATAGTTGTTAATGCATGTTTGTATCACATTGTCCATATGTTCATAAATTTGGTTATTGTTCACAGCTTATGGTTTGTTTTGGCGTTGGGGTCTAAACCTATGACTCTCACCAACTTTATGTTGACGTGTTTTACTGTCTCTTTCAGGTGATAAGGTGGTTAAGCGTGAGAACATATGTGGCTAGGATTGGAGTCGCGTAGGAATGCGTTTAGAAGGAGATCCCCGTTCCTTATTAGTTTATTTTTCTGTTTGTTTCAATAAGTGATGCTATGAACCTATATGTTGTTTTGTTGGTGTTATTTGTTTGTCTTGGGTAAGAGGTAGGACTGTTACCTACTTACCTAGACTCCTACATTGTTGAGATATTATCATGACATTTGTGTCACCATTTTATGACATTTCTTATTTCATTTAGTTATCTCTATAGACACGCCATATTGTGATGATATCCATACGTCGCGCCCCATATTCCGCCATGATGGGGTGTGACAGAATGGTATCAGAGACAATGGTTATAGAGAAATAGGTTTCCTAGTCTAGTAGCCTAGTCTATTGCTTAAGGGTCCATGCATATAGGTGTCATAGGAGTATGTGTGCATTTTATATTAATTAAAGTTTTCTGGATGTTATTGGTTTTTACTTGCGATGTGTGTTAAGTTTTGGCTAGTATGGGTTGAACCATAGCAGTTCATACTTAGCCACATGTTATTTTCTTTTCGGGTTGTGACTAGTGAAGGTTGAACCATAATCATCCACGCTAGTCATTGTTGTATTTTTGCTTAAATTGTACATTATAGTACATAATTTGGTACATGGTAGTTTCTATCTTTTGTTGGGTTATTGTATGTACCTGAGGTAGAGTATTTTTCTTTTGATGTTTAAGTCATGTTCCCTAAGAATCATGTGGTGGTTTGAGTTACTAGGAGTAGGTGGATAGGAAGGATGTTAAGTTGTTACCACTCTTATGGGCGACATGACTTATAACTGATTATGATTTTGTTTTGGATTTAGTCTATGCTGTTTTAGCTAGACTATGGATATATGTATTTCAAGAGTTTGACTATGTTATTTTAATGGATGAAGTTTTGGACCTTATTGGTTATGTGGTTATGAGCTTATGTGAGTAGATGGATTTATGTGCTATATGTTGTATTGATTCTTATAAGTATCATCATATGAAGGAGTTCATTGGGGAAAGGGTAATTGTATAAGTATGGTGGCTAACATAGTTATACAAGTACCACAACTTCTATGGGTTCCTAAGTATGATTTCATGAAAGAGGGTTAGTACATGCTTGTATATGATGAGATGTGGATTTTGAGTATAGGTATAATATATGGGTTTATGTAACAGCTGCCTACGATATGGCTATTTTTTAGTGTGTTATAAGTTTTGGGTTATACTCATGTTGTGCGATTATGGGGTCACACGATATGGACTGGTTTTTAGTGATGGGTTTTATGCCTTGTGGTAAGATGGTGATTACTCGTATGAAAAAAACGAGTGTATGACGCGATTGATTGATCTGATACGTATGGTAACGAGTATGTTTTGGGTGATTTAATAGGTATATATATGCGGATGTATATATACTAGTGTGTGTTAAGCTATGATATATGGTCGCTCAGTAGTTATAATAACTTGAACGTACCTTGTGTTTGCTCGTGTTTTATGGTGCTAGAGTTTGATGCAGTTCCAACGATGTTTTGAGTCTTTTGATGAGTGTCTTCATTCGGGTATGTATTTTAATTAATGAGAACTACTAAATTTTCTTGCAAATAAGTCTGGTTAATTATAGGGTTGGAAAGTTGGTTGTATACGGTAACTGATGAGACTGTAATTATACATAGTCTCATCGTCCAAATCGGGCTTAAAACGCTTAAAATATCGTCAAAATACCCAAATATATGCTTGTATTTGTTCATTGTGTATTTCAGGTATGGATATCGTGAATTCAACAAAAGATCACAAGAATGAAGCAAAAACGAACACGGAAAACGAAGCCGCACAAAGAACCGGGCCCAAGTATGGAATTTACAAAAATGCCCTTGAAGTTTTGAAGATTGGCAACATTGGTCCCTTATTTTAGAAGATTTGTCATAATTTGTCCTTGGGGAAATCATATTTTGCAAGAAAAAACCTCCATGTTTGAAGAATTGACAAAGCTAGCCCTTGAAGAAAGTCCTCATTACATAAATAGTCCTTGTTTCTTTCTTTATAAAAGGGAGGGACTGATTTTGTAAGTGCATCAAACTAGTTATAAAGGGAAATGGGAAAATGCTGGGACAATCTTTGTTTGAAGAAAGGAAGAAACTTGGGGGGCCAAATCTGGCCAAACAAGAAACCTCCATCCACCAACCATAAAACGCCACTTCACCACCCCCATGCCACCTCATCTCACCAACTCAGCCAACCACTAACCTAGTTTATTATTATTAACTATTTTAAACGGGTTAATTAATAATAAATTTAGGTGGGAAACAAACCCTATTCATCCTCACACGCACTAATCCACCCCTAAATATCCAACGAACCCTAGTCAAGATTGAAACCAAATCAAAGGGGTTTTTGTTTATCTCCTCCAGAACCTTAATTAACTACCTTCTAATCCTAAACCCACCCTAATATCCATCACCAGACCACACCACATGGCAGTGGACCCCTCCCCTGCACCCTTGCTTGAACAAAAATGGCAATCTTCGAATCTTAACAGTCAATCAACGCACCACAACATTTTCTTGCTCTCAAAGGCTCCAATGAACGTTCAAGATCAAGTCAGGACAACTAGCATATCACATATTCAAGTTTGACCAGGAAAATTCAAACTCAAGGAGGGGCAAATTCGGATTTTTATGCTTTAGGGTTTTAAGTTTACTTGTAACCTAGAACTTTCCTTTCAGTAGTATATAAGAGGTGGCTTGTACCTCTTATTAGTTGTTCTAGTTTTGTAATATTTTTTTAATGAATAGCTAAAGTGTTTTAAATCCATATTGCAAGATGAGTTCCTTCTACTTTTATGCATTTTAAATTTAGTATAAAGTTACTGTTTTAGCTAATTGTGTTAAAAAGATTCAAGTTCTTTTTATTTTCAGAGAATCCGTTTAATGGTTTTTGTGAAATTGTTTTATAACCTTGGATAAATCTTTTTGAGGAAGTGAAAGTGGAATCAAAGGTTTTGCTTAGGTTTTCATAAAAGATTTCAAGTTTGTTGGTTTCAAAGATTTCAAAGAGTTTTAAGAAAGAAAAATCAATTTCAAGATTTTTTTTCACTTTTTATTTAAAGCAATAAGCTATATGCTAGCTTAATTAATAAGCTAGCTTGATAGCTTATTGACTATCGAATCATGTCACTTTTTTTGTCTCTTTCTTTTTGGAAGGTTCAAAGATACCAAGATTTGAAGATATATTGGGTGTTTGGACTGCTGTAGTCCCCACCCGTTTCTCTACATCAACACACTTCACAAGCTTCCTTAAAAGGTCTCAAATCCCTAAAAAAAGGAAGGCATCAGCTAAACCCTCAGGCTTGAACCCTTTTTTAGCTTTTTGGCATTTTTTTTAGATTTCTTGTGAACTTATGTGATTGTATGAGAATCTTGTCTAGTGTTTAATTTTCTTGTTGAATATTGCTTTTATATGCTTTATATGCATGTTAGATTAGATGGGAATCAGTTTAGCTTAGATTGGTAAGCTTTTGATTTGTAAAAAATTGGTTTCCAGAATTTAAAGGGGTGTTTGGATCTGAATATTAAGTGAAATTTGTGACAGATTTGATTTTGTAAACAGTCCAATCACACTCTAATAAGTTTTTATAGTATTATTTGTACTTTGTTTTCTTAGTTTGGTAGGTAAATTTACATTTGGTATGCTCTAATTTCTGTAAAACTGCCATAAAAATCAGTAGGGCTAGAATCTGCTCTGATTTAGCTTAGATTTTCTTAGGACTTTGGATTCTGCTAGAAATCAGTATAATCTAGGGTTTTGTTAACTTTGTTTGTGATTTGGTGATGTTGTGATTGAGAATTTGGCTTTTGAAATTCATACTTGTGCCATTTAATTCAGGTTACTGTTCACAGAAACATATAGACTCCCTACATCCCACTGAGTGTAGGGGTGCCTTATTCTCCAAAATAAGCCATCACAATAAGCTTTCCTAAGCTTATTAACCAACAGACCAAAAATTTGTACTAGCAGTGGGAACTGAGTTCCCCCTGCTAGTGTTAAAGTTCCGAATGCTTGGCTACCAGACAAAAAGCAAGCACATGTCACTTTCAGTAATCTTAATTTTTTGTCTTTAGTGAGTTAAAATAGGAATTAGGTCCTGAAACAAATTTTGTTATTTTTCTTATTTAATTTGTGATTTTTCAGTTTAATTAATTTTTATGTTACTGTCCATCTGGTATTTTTTAGATTAAATAGTTATTTTAATTACTTTTTAACTTTCTGTTTTTTGTCTTTTAGGGGTAAAAGTTCATAATTTTCAGTTTTAAAAATTTTCATAGATTAAGAAGAATAGTTTAATATTTTTAGTTTAAAAAGTTTTTACTGTTCACTTTTTAATTATTTTTATAATTATTTTAGCTTAATTAGGGTTTAATTGTAAACTATTTTTGTCTTTTAGTGAAAATTTTTATATCTTTCAAACTTTTTCATTTTTCTACTGTTACTTAGCATAAATTAGGATTTTCAAAATTGTCAAATTATTTTTGGCATTATTTTATTATTTTTTATGAGTATTTTAGTTTAAAAATAGTTTTTAGTGTTTTAAAAATAGAAAAATAGTTTTAAAAATTTAGGAAAAATACTTTTTAGTCTTTAAATAATATAAGTAACTTATTAGTTCAATAAAATAATATTTTGGACATTTTGTTAATTATATTTAATTTTAGGGCTTTAATTAGCATTAAAAATTGAATATTTAATTAATAAAAGGTTTTAAAATATATTTGTTGGATTTTTATTCTTATTTATATTATTTTAGATTTAGTTTAATCTTTTATTTAATTTTTAATTTTGTCGCGTTTTACGTATTTACGTTCGCGTTTTACGTTAAATCGTCGTAGTGTAATCGTAGTCGTAGCTCGTCTTTACTTTTTCTCTTCTAAACCAAAAACGTCACTAATCCAAACTTGATTTTATATAATTGGCACATTAATCCACACACCTCCTTCGAGAACGAACTTGGAATTTATTCGGTTTTACGTTTTTCCTAAAGCGTAACGCTTAATACTTGTCACTCATACGCGTTTTTCCTAAAACATGTACGAAAAACCTACATCAATTTTTGGCGCCGCTGCCGGGGAGGTGTTTTTAGTGTGCCATTATTAGTATCATGTTTGTGTGAGTAGTGCGTTTTTGCTTTTCAATTTTTGGAAAGCGTAAATATCGTACATACTCATTTTTGTTATTTTTCTCTATTATATTATAGTATCCAAATAAATCGTGTTTAGTTTTCCTAAATTAAACACAAAACAATCTTTTACTATATTGTAGATATATTGGTTTTCGTTTTTTGTGAATATTATTACTATATTGTATTTACGTAAGAACAATAAATATACAAGTACTCCAAAAGCGTGAAAACGCAACCTTGATTCGGGATTTCATCACTCGATCATTGTATTCGAATCCAAAGCAAAAGTTTAAAGGCAAAATAGATAAATACTTTCGTGAGACTTAATTTCAATTAACACAAACTATAAGGTGGGTATAAGGCGGTTGTATTTCACGACCTAAGGGAAAAAGGCTCTTAAGTGCTTAGCGCCGCCTCGTTTCCCCCGCTTGCTTGTGCGTGTTTTGAGAAAGAGCTAATCGAGGGTTTGCCGCCAAAGTATTATCTACGTATCATATATATTTCTTGTGTTTTCAAGATTAAACCCTCTTGAACGTTTTGGTGTTCCACCAACGTTCTAAAGTCATCGAGAACGTTCACTCCACGTGATCGTTTTCATTCTTTGAGGCTCCTTTAATCGAGAAAGTCGATCCTAGGAGAGATTTGTAGATTTGTGTCTACGTAATACATTCAAAAATCCAAAAAAATTAAAAACAATCAAAAACCAAAAAAAATTGAAAAAATCAAAAAGCCGCAAAAAGAATCTTCTTTGCTACCACCCATTCTACGCTTAGTGCATACGCACTCGATCGAAGGATTATTCTAATTATAGCGACGCTTCGAATCGACGCAATCGTAATCGAAGGAATCGACGACGTAGACGAGATTTAGAAACCGACGTTCCTAATATCGTTGTCGAAGAGACCTTAGACGAGATGGCCGACAATCGTTCGATGATGGAATTGCTCCAAGCACCCACCGAGGGTTATGGAGACGCGATCGTAGTTCCCGCTATCGAAGCGGAGAATTTTGAGATTAAGAGCGGAATGCTTTCGTTGATTCAAGCTACGAAGTTTTGAGGTCGTGAAGCCGATAATCCTCACGACCATATTCGGAATTTTGATCGTCTTTTGGCCACGAGAAAGTTTAAGAACGTCGACACCGATGTCGTCAAGATTATGCTTTTTCCATACTCGCTCGATGGTGCCGCCAAGGATTGGTACGAGAAAGAGCCACCTAATTTGATAGTTACGTGGAAGGATCTCGTCTCCAAGTTCGTTAATTATTTTTTCCCACCGTCTAAGACAACGTTTTTCAAAAATGAAATCACGAAATTTGAGCAAAAACCGAATGAATCTTTTAGAGACGTGTGGGATCATTTTAAGGAATTGCTTAGGTAATGTCCTCACCATGGTTTTTCCGAGTTGCACCAAATCGAAACGTTTTACAACGGTCTTAATTTTCAAGAACAAGATTCGTTGAATTCCGCGGCCGGTGGCAACTTTTTGTGTAAAACTCCGAAAGATGCATTGATAATTATCAAAAATCGATCCAAGGTTTACCAACTCCGCAACGCACCGAGTATTTCCAATGTCGCCAATGTTAGTAATTCTAATCACGACATTGAGAGAGTTGATGCGAAAGTCGATAAGTTGACGAATGTGTTTACGTCTTTTCTCATTGAGATGCAAAAGAAAGACGCTCCCGCTACGGTGAAAGCGGTTGAGGTTTCGTGTACGTTTTGTGGTGGACCTCATAATTATTACGAGTGTGCGGCTATGGATGGCCAAACGTCAAATGTGAGTACGTTAAATGGAAACAACAATTTTTCTAATCAAAATAACGCCGGTCCATCACAACAAGGCAATTATAACCAAGGCAAAAATTTTAATCAAAACCGAAACAATTTTCAAGGAAATAATCAACAAGGAAATTTTTCGTATCAAGGAGGTTATAATCAAGGTCGTAATATAAGTTGGCAAAATCGAGATAACAATCAAGGAAACAATTTTTTAAGTGGGAATCAAAACAGTTTTCAAAGAAGTAATCAAAACCAAGGGAACTTTAATTCAAATCAAAATAGTTCGTCAAACGATTTTCAAAATTACATGACATCGAATGAGGCTAATATGAGACGATTAGAGGGATAAATTGGTACTTTGAAAAACGACTTTACAAATACTTTGAAATTGCAAAACACGAAGATTGAGCAAGGACAAATTGACATTAAAAAGATGTTTTCTGCTATTATGAACAAAGCCTCGGGTGCTTCGTCAAGTTCGTTACCTAGTGACACCGTTGCAAATCCGAAGGAACAATGTAAAGCCGCCTCGTCTCGTGAGAAAGGTCGTATGATTACCCCTAACTTTGAAGGATTTCGTGTTGTTTATTCTTCTCAAACCTCGACTTCTAAGACGTCTTCTTGTTCTAAAGTCGATGGGGTGAACGTGGCGACCAAGGAAAGGAGTGCACACCCTCGTGTACCTCAAATTCCATCCACGGTTCAAAAAGAGAGTTTTATCGACCTTACCAAAGTAACCCTTGAAGAAACTTGTGCTTCAATCCTTCTTAAAAACCTAAAAGGCGTATGCCGAGAAAGGAAGAGGATCCGGGCCAATTTTTATTACCTTGTGATTTTTCCGAGATTGAGGGATGTTTAGCCCTTGCCGATTTAGGTGCTAGCATCAATCTCATGCCTCATTCTCTTTGGAAATTGATGAGATTGCCTTCACTTACCCCCACGAACATGACAATCGAGCTAGCAAATTGTACTCCACTTATACCAATTGGAATAGCCGAGGATGTCTATGTTAGGATTGGAATGTTTGTTTTTCCCGCGGATTTCGTTATATCCGATTATGAGTGTGACCCTAAATGTCCCATTATTTTAGGCCGACCATTCTTATCGACGGCTCGAACCGTAATCGACGTTCACGAGGGGAGACTTACTATGAGATATGGGGATGACAAAATAAACTTTTTCGCTAGAAAATCCCAAGTTTTTAATGATCATGAAAAAACCGAGGTTTCAAAACCCAATGGTTCAAATCCTAATGACTTCAAAATGTTCACTTTAGTGGAAAGAATGAGGCTTAATGCATGTTTTGAAAGAATTAAGAAAAACGGTTTTAAAGATGATGATTTTAATGATAAAGAGTACGTGTACCTAATTCAAAAGGGTATGTGTAAATTTATGGATGAAAACTCACTTTGGGATGTATTTAGCGAAACAAGTGAAACACCAATTCCGAAGGGCGACGTTAGTGCCATCACGACAATGACCAAAATGGGCTCGTCTTCACCACCTTCGAAGGACCACGTCTTTGAGGCTTCAACTTCTAACTCCATCGAAGTGCCTCCTTTGCCTAGCCAAACACCCGTTGAGGCGAAAGGTTTTATCGACATTGATCCTCTCGTCTTAGAATAGTCACCTAAGCATTGTCATTCGACTTGTATGACCATGGTTGTGAGTGCTCACATCGACTCTTTCTTTGACGATGACGATGGCGATTTTGCCGAGATTGATCACGTACTTCGAAATCCACATGCAATTTTTGATTCTCCTAAAAAGAAACATGTGAAGTACGTTGATTACGAGTTTGATCCCGAGATTGAGGAAATCATTGAACGAGAGCTAGCTCTTATGCCTTCACTTCCACCTACGAGTGAGGTTGATCTTTCCAAAATCGAGGATGAACTTAATGAGTTGGAACGTCTTATTTTCGATGACGAACCAACTCATGTGACCAAAAATCCCATTCTCGAGGAGTTACCTAATCAACACTCCTCAAATGAGAATTACGTTTACCACATTCGTGAGGATTTAACTTATCAACAATCCCCACAAAAGAATGATGGTTTCGTTCTTGATTGTGATCTTTTCGAGAGAGTTTCTAAGATACTGAAGGAGGGGAATGACAAACCTTGGTTTGACAAGCCTATCTTTGATGAAGAAATCGATGAGATCGACGTTCATGAGGATGACAAATATGTAGACCCCGAGGGGGCGGTGTTCTTTGTTGATCGACGTTTTGAGAATTTATACAATCCACCACCCCCTAACCGCGACTTAAATGTGAGGATTTTTAGCGCGACTAATTTTGAATTTGACACGCCAAATATTTTCGACATTATCAAATCGGGTTTTCATAAAGAGTTTTTAAACGATGAAAAAGGAAAGGATTTAAAAAATGTTTTAAAAGATTTTTCTACGTGTTTAACTCCGTCATCACCGCGTTTTATGAGGACTACCACCTCGTCTACTCCTTTTGACGACGGTTTGTGTGGTTTTAGTGTGGGGGAGGCCCCTTATGTTCCCTCACATTTCTCCACCGAGGACGAGATTTATGATCCCGGAATTGCTTGTAAAGGGAAATCTCGGTCTTCCACCGATGCAATAAATGGAAAATCTTTTCGTTTGCTTCGTGTGAGTCTACCTCGAGTAGCTCATAAGTTTGACTTACCCATTGCCCCACCTTTCTACTTCTCATCTATTTTCTTCTACCCCATTGGGGTTCTAGTTGGAGTGGCGTTGTTTCTTCTTTCATCCGAAAACGAGGACGCTATCTTTGACCCCGCTATTCGTGTATCGGGTTTTTAAAGTACTCCATGTACTTTTGGGCCTTGTTTATCATGTAAGTCCCACCAAAAATGACCAAACCAAGATTATCCCTAAATGATCACATTTATGGGGATTCGAGTCGAGCTTTTGACTCGGTTATCAAAAACAAGGTGCCTCATGGGGGATTCTCATGCTTATCCTTGTAAATATTATCGCTTTCTTAGTTTAATGTAACAAGGGGACTTGTGCTCTTCCAACCTTTGTTTCGTGGTTGTTTGTGATTGTGATTTATTAGGTTCATCGTCATCATTGAAGCCTCTCGTGTTCGTTTTATGGATCACTCGAGCTTCGATCGTTGCCTTTGGAGATTCTGATATCCGATGATATCCTTTTATATTCTAACGTTTATCTTATTAGCATAATTCATAAACGGCTTTTAGGTTATTCGTTTTACCCTTTCCAGGCTCGAGATTAAGCATTCGACTTCGTCTCTAGTATGGGGGTGTTTTCACCCCTAGACTCAAAACATTGAGGACAATGTCTAGTTGTAGTATGGGGGGGGGGGGGTGAGTAGATACTTCACCTTTCTTACGTCAACACGCTATCCAAAATTTCATCTTTTTGTTATCGTTTTGTTGCAAAAATAAGGCTAAAAATGGCCAAATTTTAAAATTTTTCTAGTTTTTCATAAGTGTTTAAGACACGAATGTAGGTTTTCCGTTGGTGAGAATAAGATTAATTTTTGACTCGACCGTGCGTGTTGAGCACTTATCTTCGATTCCTTAACTTTTTAAGGCTAAGTCTCTTAAATGAGGACGAGAAATGATAGAGTTATTTATAAGTCTCGTAATCGTCACGATCTCATGTGTAGTAATTATTAGCTTATTCTCCCCACGCTTTTGCAAAATAAATTGTTAATAAATATTGATTTAGCGGTTTAGTCACTATTGTTGGTTTCTAATTTGTTTTAGTAGCTTCCATGTAATTAAATTGGGAAAACATTAAGGTATCGCCAGCGTCACGGTTTTGAAGTATTGGCACCCGAATAATCGAAAGCTTCACCTAATAATAAGATTTCAAGTGCTCACCTAAATTAAGCAAAAATTTGAAGCTCACAAGGCCGAAAAATCTATGCCCAAATTGAAAGTGAATCAAGCCTTAATCCTTGAATCTTTAAAGATCCAAAATTCGCTTTAGCGTGAGGATATACGTCTTTGGCTAATAAAACCACCGATGAGGCGGATAATAAAAGGCAAGGCAAGACCGAAGTCATAATAAAAGCTTCATGGCGAAGTTGAATAAAAGATGGAGGTAAACCAAAGATAATAAGGCCCTTCCGTTAGGGGCGTATAAAAGTCTTGGTAATAAGTCTCATGTTCAAAACCGTTATAAAACCTTGTTTATCGATCCTTCTTGTTGACTTATTTTTTTGACATCGTTGTCTATTAGGATGAATTATTAATTTAATGATTTTGGTTACACCGTTGAGACTCTATTTTTAGACTTAATCTCTATTCACGCATAAGTCGATAATGTATCCTCGTGATCATTAAGACAAAAATAAAATATAAGAGATACCAAGTAGGAATAAGGGAGTTTAGGTTCGTAATTAACACTCATGAGATATGATCGTGTTGCTAACTTATAATAACAATGATCTCGTTACACGCTTAGCATGGAATTGGGTGAAAATCGAGGACGACGAAATTATTTCTAACGAAGCATTCACGTGTTCTTGTTCGATGATCCCAAAAGTCACTTAATCGTGATGAAAACATTATATTATGTCTAAACACGTGTAGTAGTTTATTTGAGTTGACATTTTCAATAAATGTCATCATAAAAATGAATTTTGGAAGTGCTACGATACTTAATTCTAACATTGCGTGGGGACACGACAATGGTTTAGTATGGGGGAGTGATGAGAATGTAATTATACATAGTCTCATCGTCCAAATCGGGCTTAAAACGCTTAAAATATCGTCAAAATACCCAAATATATGCTTTTATCTGTTCATTGTGTATTTCAGGTACGAATATCGCGAATTCAACAAAAGATCACAAGAATGAAGCAAAAACGAACACAGAAAACGAAGCCGCACAAAGAACCGGGCCCAAGTATGGAATTTACAAAAATGCCCTTGAAGTTTTGAAGATGGGCAACATTGGTCCCTCATTTTAGAAGATTTGTCATAATTGGTCCTTGGGGAAATCATATTTTGCAAGAAAAAACCTCCATGTTTGAAGAATTGACAAAGCTAGCCCTTGAAGAAAGTCCTCATTACATAAATAGTCCTTGTTTCTTTCTTTATAAAAGGGAGGGACTGATTTTGTAAGTGCATCAAACTAGTTATAAAGGGAAATGGGAAAATGCTGGGACAATCTTTGTTTGAAGAAAGGAAGAAACTTGGGGGGCCAAATCTGGCCAGACAAGAAACCTCTATCCACCAACCATAAAAAGCCACTTCACCACCCCCATGCCACCTCATCTCACCAACTCAGCCAACCACTAACCTAGTTTATTATTATTAACTATTTTAAACAGGTTAATTAATAATAAATTTAGGTGGGAAACAAACCCTATTCATCCTTACACGCACTAATCCACCCCTAAATATCCAACGAACCCTAGTCAAGATTGAAACCAAATCAAAGGGGTTTTTGTTTATCTCCTCCAGAACCTTAATTAACTACCTCCTAATCCTAAACCCACCCTAATATCCATCACCAGACCACACCACATGGCAGTGGACCTCTCCCCTGCACCCTCGCTTGAACAAAAATGGCAATCTTTGAATCTTAACAGTCAATCAACGCACCACAACATTTTCTTGCTCTCAAAGGCTCCAATGAACGTTCAAGATCAAGTCAGGACAACTAGCATATCACATGTTTAAGTTTGACCAGGAAAATTCAAACTCAAGGAGGGGCAAATTCGGATTTTTATGCTTTAGGGTTTTAAGTTTACTTGTAACCTAGAACTTTCCTTTCAGTAATATATAAGAGGTGGCTTGTACCTCTTATTAGTTGTTCCAGTTTTGTAATATTTTTTTTAATTAATAGCTAAAGTGTTTTAAATCCATATTGCAAGCTGAGTTCCTTCTACTTTTATGCATTTTAAATTTAGTATAAAGTTACTGTTTTAGCTAATTGTGTTAAAAAGATTCAAGTTCTTTTTATTTTCAGAAAATCCGTTTAAAGGTTTTTGTGAAATTGTTTTATAACCTTGGATAAATCTTTTTGAGGAAGTGAAAGTGGAATCAAAAAGGTTAATCCAAGGTTTTGCTTAGGTTTTCATAAAAGATTTCAAGTTTGTTGGTTTCAAAGATTTCAAAGAGTTTTAAGAAAGAAAAATCAATTTCAAGATTTTTTTTTCATTTTTTATTTAAAGCAATAAGCTATAAGCTAGCTTAATTAATAAGCTAGCTTGATAGCTTATTGACTATTAAATCAGGTCACTTTTCTGTCTCTTTCTTTTTGGCAGGTTCAAAGATAGCAATATTTGAAGATATATCGGGTGTTTGGGACTACTGTAGTCCCCACCCGTTTCTCTACATCAACACACTTCACAAGCTTCCTTAAAAGGTCTCAAATCCCTAAAAAAAAGGAAGGAATCAGCTAAACCCTCAGGCTTGAACCCCTTTTTAGCTTTTTGGCATTTTTTTTTGAGATGTCTTGTGAATTTATGTGATTGTATGAGAATCTTGTCTAGTGTTTAAGTTTCTTGTTGAATATTGCTTTTATATGCTTTATATGCATGTTAAATTAGATGGGAATCAGTTTAGCTTAGATTGGTAAGCTTTTGATTTGTAAAAAATTGGTTTCCAGAATTTAAAGGGGTGTTTGGATCTGAATATTAAGTGAAATTTGTGACAGATTTGATTTTGTAAACAGTCTAATCACACTCTAATAAGTTGTTATAGTATTATTAGTACTTTGTTTTCTTAGTTTGGTAGGTAAATTTACATTTGGTATGCTCTAATTTCTGTAAAACTGCCATAAAAATCAGTAGGGCTAGAATCTGCTCTGATTTAGCTTAGATTTTCTTAGGACTTTGGATTCTGCTAGAAATCAATATAATCTAGGGTTTTGTTAACTTTGTTTGTGATTTGGTGATGTTGTGATTGAGAATTTGGCTTTTGAAATTCATACTTGTGCCATTTAGTTCAGGTTACTGTTCACAGAAACATAATAGCTTAAACAGTCACCTTTTTGTGCCTTTTGTGTTTGATTTTGTGAAGAGACTTGTGTGTTTTTGTGATTATATAGACTCCCTACACTCCACTGAGTGTAGGGGTGCCTTATTGTCCAAAATAAGCCATCAAAATAAGCTTTCCTAAGCTTATTAATCAACAGACCAAAAATTTGTACTAGCAGTGGGAACTGAGTTCCCCTGCTAGTGTTAAAGTTCCCACTATTTGGCTACCGGACAAAAAGCAAGCACATGTCACTTTCAGTAATCTTAATTTTTTGTCTTTAGTGAGTTAAAATAGGAATTAGGTCCTGAAACAAATTTTGTTATTTTTCTTATTTGATTTGTGATTTTTCAGTTTAATTAATTTTTATGTTACTGTTCATTTGGTATTTTTTAGATTAAATAGCTATTTTAATTACTTTTTAACTTTCTGTTTTTTGTATTTTAGTGGTAAAAGTTCATAATTTTCAGTTTTAAAAATTTTCATAGATTAAGAAAAATAGTTTAATATTTTTAGTTTAAAAAGTTTTTACTGTTCACTTTTTAATTATTTTTTATAATTAATTTAGCTTAATTAGGGTTTAATTATAAATTGTTTTTGTCTTTTAGTGAAAAATTTTATATCTTTCAAACTTTTTCATTTTTCTACTGTTCCTTAGCATAAATTAGGATTTTCAAAATATTCAAATTATTTTTGGCATTATTTTATTATTTTTTATGATTATTTTAGTTTAAAAATAGTTTTTAGTGTTTTAAAAATAGAAAAATAGTTTTAAAAATTTAGGAAAAATACTTTTTAGTCTTTAAATAATATAAATAACTTATTAGTTCAATAAAATAATATTTTGGACATTTTGTTAATTATATTTAATTTTAGGGCTTTAATTAGCATTAAAAATTGAATATTTAATTAATAAAAGGTTTTAAAATATATTTGTTGGATTTTTATTCTTATTTATATTATCTTAGACTTAGTTTAATCTTTTATTTAATTTTTAGGTTTAATTTTTAATTTTGTCGCGTTTTACGTATTTACGTTCACGCTTTACGTTAAATCGTCGTAGTGTAATCGTAGTCGTACCTCGTCTTTACTTTTTCTCTTCTAAACCAAAAACGTGACTAATCCAAACTTGATTTTATATAATTGGCACATTAATCCACACACCTCCTTCGAGAACGAACTTGGAATTTATTCGGTTTTACGTTTTTCCTAAAGCGTAACGCTTAATACTTGCCACTCATACGCGTTTTTCCTAAAACGTGTACGAAAAACCTACATCAGTAACATAAGGGTAAGGTGTTGGAATCGTGTTTGAAAAAAGTTGTAACATAAGAATTCTTAATTAACAATCATTTATCTCAAAATTCTAAAAGACTTTTTTTAAAATAATGCGAAATAAAATTCTTTCTACTTACATAGTTTATATAACTGAGTTTAACCGATTACGTCATTTATAATTATTTATAGAAGGTTAAATTGAGTTCATGAAAATTTCACATACAATTATTTATTTCATTTAAAAGGATTGCATTAATCACTAAGTTTATTCTTTAGTTTTTAAAACAACTAGTATAAAATTGTGTTGGTCGTAACTTGTTCGTTTTTAAAGCTTTTTGGGTGATTCAAAAGCCTAAAATTATGTGCTCGGAACTTACTTTTCAAATATTCAGAATGTGTAGTCATGGGAGGTCAGTAGACAGGTCGAAATTGTTGTACAAGTGTTGGCTTCATGGTTGAGTTTTGAATGGTAGTTTTTTTATGATTTGGGATGCACGGGATACCTAGTCTTTGAGTTGAGTTTTGAGTTCGCCAAGAGGGTTGTTTGTAGATTGTTTGAGTCACATAGATGTGGGGAGGTAGAAAAAAGAATAAAAAATATTCTTTTGGAAAAGTCGATCTTGTGCACGGTTTAAATAATATGTCGCGGGGCGCAAGATGTTTTGGTTGCCATTAAGTGTTTCTTGGATCATTTTTCGTTGTCATGAGTCATTTGAATTGGTACATGTTTGAGTTTTCCTTTTGAGTTTTCGTGTTTTTGTTCTGTTTTAACTCGTGCACATGAAATGTCGTTAGTTATCCGTGGGTTTGATTCATTGATCGTATCTAGTGGATTCAGGATGTAGTTTTGGGTTCGTATTGATTTGGGAGCTTTGAGGTAGACATATGAAAGACTTGGTCGCGCCTACACGATTAAGTAGGTGGCCATGAAAGAACGGTCGGAATGCCCTTAGTGGGGAGGAAAGAAGTTCGTAGGCGAACTAATGTGGTCATGAGGTCTCTTAGGAGTGCCAAGGGAGATGAATAGATATATGTGTAATGTATGGATATTGGCACAAGTAACGTGCCATAGAGAGTGTTGGAAGGGGATATATGTGAAAATCCGTCAATTTATTGTTTATATTTTATTCTCAATATTTAATTGAAAACATTATTTTAATGTTATAATATGAACTCACTTATTTTTGGGAAGAAATTTGGATTTACGTCTTGAAGTAGCATCTGTTGGGAATAAATTAAGGCCAAATCACTTGAGCGCTGACAAGAGTAAAACAAGAGTTGACAAGAACAAAACAAGCGCTGACAGCTCAAGCGTTGACAAGATAAAGTCAAGCGTTGACACATTGAAGACAAGCACTGATGGGAAGATATACTCTACGCGTTTATTGTATTCTAGATTACTTCTAGTAAAGATAGGAACAACAATGTATTTTCTATATTTATCTTTACCTAGAATAGCTGATACGTAGATTATTGTACAAGGCTTCTTATGTCTATAAAAGAAGACCTTTAGGTTAATGTTTCATATAAGTTTTCATTCGTAAACTACTTTCATTGTAAGCAAGTTTGATATCATTAATCAAAGTGAAAGTTTGTTTATATCATTGTGTGTTCTTGTTTAAGTGTTAAATTCCGCATAACACTTAGATTCATACGCATATACAAAGGTTTCTCTAAGTGTATTACTTGATCTAATCTCGTATACATAAAGCTAAATCGATCTAAGTTTGGGATCAACAAGTGGTATCAGAGCTTGTTGAGGAACTTTTGATCTTAAAGAACACAAGAACCCTAAAAAATCACCAACACCCTAATTTTCTCAAAAACCCTAACAACATCATGTCTGAAACAATAACCTCCTCCTCCTCAGCTTTACCAAACATCAAGATTCCCATGCTTGATGCAATCAACTTAGATTTGTAGAAATTCAACTTTGAACAATATCTGGGGATCTGTGACTACACACTCTGGGAGATTATTGAATATGGAAACACATTCGATAAAGCCCAAAAGATTGTTGATGTCATTGCTCAAAGATCAGCTGTTGCTGGATGTTCTAAAGAGGATAAGAAAGAAAAACCTGGAGATGGTAGAGATGTGTCTGCTGATGACATAGAAAAGAAAAGAGTCGACTTGAAAGCCCTAAATATTCTGAAAGTCTCTTTGGGACAAGAGAACTAGCATAAATATAAAGGCTATGAATCTGCTAAAAACCTTTGGGAAGCTCTTGAAGTTGCATATGGTGGCAATGCAGACACTAAGGAAGAGAAGAAAAAGCAACTCATGCATGATTATGCTGTCTTCAAGGCTCAACCCAATGAGAAACTGAGTAGTGTGAGAAGCAGATTGCTTGACATTACAAGCAAGTTGTCCTTCATGGGGACACAACTTGGTGATGTTGACATTAATGCTACCTTTCTTAAAAGTCTTGGTGAGGCATGGAAGATTGAGGCAAGATCTATTCTTGCCAATAATACTTACAAGAGTTCCACGTTTGATGACATCTACAACAAACTGAGGTTGTTGGAAGATGAAACTCTTTTAGAGCATGGAAGCAAGTCTACCACCAGTAACATGGCCTTCTTCTCTCATAGTAAAGGTCAATTCAATCAGAAGGACTCTTACATGCATCTAGTTACTGGATCATCATATGTCAACGCTGGAACAAGTCCTGTCAACGTCTCCTTTTCAGACGCTGACACATTCAAGAGTGACTCCCCAAGAGTTAAACCTGCTGGTTTAGATTTGGATACTGTATGTGCTTATATTGCTTCTTTGCCCAATGGTTCAGTGATTACATATGAGGACCTTGAGCAGATAAGTGATGAGCACTTGGAAGAGATGGACATTAAGTGGAACATGGCTCTTGCTAGTATAAGAGCAAATAGGTGGAACAGAAGGTTTAAGAAGAAGATGACCTTCAATGCGAAAGACACAACTGGATTTGATAAATCCAAAGTTGAATGCTACAACTGTCATCGTATGGGGCACTTCATGAGGGAATGCAGATCTCCTAGAAGATCTGATGCTGGTAAACCCTCAAGTCAGGTTGTTAAAACTCAGGATTCCAAATCCATGGTTGCAGTTCAAGGAATTGATGGTATGGGATGGGATTGGAGCTATCTGGCTAAGAATGTTGAAGAGGATAAAGCTTTGGTTGTTGAGGTTGAAGAAGAAGAGCATGTTGAATATGCTCTCATGGCACACTCCTCCTCTTCATCTGATAATGAGGTATAAAATGATGTTTTTTGTAGTAAAGGTTGTAGGTTAAACACTGAGAAACTTAACAATGAGGTGTTAAGATTATTAAGTGATGTGAGTACTGAAAAGTGCAAACTATCTAATTCCAAAGTAGCTCTCACTCAAACTGAGAAAACCGTTTCTGAATACAAGAAAATGGAATTTGACTTAAAAGATAAAATAAATATCTTAAAACATGAGTTAAATGCTAGTATGGATATTAGAAACATCATGGAAAGGGTTAATGGTGAGTTACAGGCTAAATTAGATGAGGCCATTAAGAATAAAGATAATGTTGGCCTTAAAATTCAAAGATTTGATAGAGCCACTCAAACCCTAGGAGACTGTGTGGGTAAACAAAGGGATCCTAAGGACGTGACTGGGATTGGGATGAATGATTACTCTTTGGTTCCACCACCAGCTGGTGACTTCTATGGTGTCCAACAAAAGGACCTATCTTGGACTGGTTTGCCAGAATTCCAAGAGGAGGAATTCATTCCTCCACCAAGAGTTGTCACTCCAGTTGAAGAGTACCAACAAAAGTTGACTGACCTGAATGAATGGAAGAAAGCTAACCCTACTTTGTTTGTTAAGGGTGGCTTGCTATGTGAAAGTCCCAATGAGTCAACTCCCATTAAGGTTACAAACCCAGTCACTGGTAAAGCTGTTGACCTAGGCTCAAACACTGATAGAAAACCTAGCATTAAATATGCAGAGATGTATAGGAATACTAGGTCACCCAAGAGCCAAGTTAGCCATAATGGAACAGGCTTCTTCTCTTCTAGACCTAAGTTTGTGTCTAGAAAAGCTTGTTACACTTGTGGTAGCTTTTCACACTTGGCATACAAGTGTGTCAACGCTCCCAAAGCCAGCGCTGACAGGAACAATTTCAGCGCTGACAAGAACAATTTCAGCGCTGACAGGAACAAAGTCAACATTATTAGGAAGTCAAACGTTGTCAGACCCAAACCTTGTGTGCAGCAAAGTCCACAAGTGATTAGACCTGTCCCATTCTTTACTAGAGGGTCTAACACTCATGGACAAAGACCATTTCAAAAGACAAACACCTGGTCAAATAGACAATGGGTTTCTGTAGCAAACCCTAGGTTCAACGCTGACAAGGGTAATCTCAGCGTTGACAAGACCAATTCCAACGCTGACAGAAACGTGACCAGACCTAAATATTTGCAACCACAGGGAAAGGGGTCTAAAGCTTCTTCAAGCTTAACATAGAGACCCAAGAAAGATCAAAACCCTAATGATAATGGGATTTCAATGACCTGCAACAGATTTAATTTCATTTCAAAGGTCATTACAAAACCTATTGGGGTTAACTGGGTATTTCATCCTCAGAAGGATGAGAATGGGGTTGTTGTGAGAACTAAGTCTGTTCTTATTGAACAACCAGATGAATCCAAGTCTTTTAAGACTTGGGTTCCCAAAGAAAACTAATTTGTTTTCTTTATGTGCAGGGCATTCAAAGACAGGTCAATGATTATGGATATTGGGATTGATTGTAGTGTTTTACCACACCTTTAGGAAAAGGAGGGTAAATAGTGAAAAGTATCAAACAAATGACTTTAGGAAAAATCAAGTGTTAATGACCCTTAATGAAATGAAAGTTCGTTTCCCAAGGAGGTATATGTGTGTGAAAAACTTGTTAAATGTTTGTGATTAATGATTGGTTTAGAAGGGGATGAGAAAAGAAAATAACGAAGACGTAAAAATAAAAATAAACACTACTAGAAAGTTAAGACGTAGAACCTTAAAAACCACAAAAATAAAAATAAATTCTAAAAATTACCAAAAGTTTACCAAAAATCAAAAATAATAAACTAAGAGTTTACCAATGATCAAAACTTTTTCAAACCTTTTAAATAATTAAATATTCAATTTTTAAATGCTAATTAAAGCCCTAAAAATCAAATAAATTATCAAAAAGCCCAAATAAAGATTTTTCAATTGGTAAACCTCTAAAATGACCTAAAAAGATTAAAAACTATTTTTAGAAATTTTTAAACTAATAAAAACTATTTAAAATGATTTAAAAACTATTAAAACTTAAAATAATTATAAAAATTAATCTAAAAGAGATAAAATTATTCTAAAAGTTGCTAAATTCCTATTTTAATGTATTAAACCTAAGAAAAATGTAAAAAGTTGGAAAAAGTGAAATTTAAAAAATAATAATAAAATAATAATAAAATAATATTAAAAATCCAAAAATTATAAAAAATTCTAAAAACTTGCAAACTAGTTTATTTTAACCTAAATAATCAGAAAATCAAAGTGAAATTACCAGAATACCCCTACTGGGCCCTCAAATGGGCCAAAACCAAAAACAGTCAACTAAATTGGGCTTTTGGGCCCAAAAAGTCAAACTTGGCCCAATTGACTTGGAAAAGCCCTATCTGAATCAAAATTCAATTCTAAGAACAAAACTCTAAAGGCCCAAAAGCTGAATATGAGCTTATCACAGCTTATTTAACACTCAGCTTATTCTTATTGGGCTTTTCAGCCCATTAAGCCATAAGCTAATGCCATAAGCTCTAATTTGACACACAACCTTCTTTTGGGATGCTTATGAGATCTGTAAAAAGAATTTTTGAAAAAGCTTACTCAATAAGCCAGAAATAAGCAAGGTTTTATTTTACAAAACGACAAAATAGTCGGGTTTGAGAAATAAGGCACCTCAGAAGCTCTAGTTTGTTGCAAAAGCTCACAAATAGCTTAACTAAGAATAATCAATCAAGAAAATCACAAAAAGCCAAGTAGAATAAGCTGTAAGAACAGATAAGCTGGATGAAAAAGTCAAATAAGCTAGTTTTCTAGCAAAAGCTTAACCAAAAGATTTGTAACCTTCCAGATTGATATTAAGCTGAGAAAAATGATTTCTATTACAAAAGATAAGTTGTTGCATGTACCAATAAGCAAAACAGATTCAATAAGCTTAGAAACTAAGTTTGACCAAAAGTCAAACGTTGATAAGTTGAAATCAAACGTTGACAGGAACAAAGTAGGCGTTGACAGACTTAATGAAGTGTAAGGACTTGTTTTTCACCCTGCTGGTCAAGGTTTGAGTGCAAACCTTGTGAATCAAGGCTTACCAGTTGGGTAAACTTGATGTGTTTTGGCATAAATAAGCCAATAAGCCAGTGGGCTTATAAGCTATGAACAAAGCAATCCAAATAGCCAAATATTCTCACAAGCAGCATACAAATAAGATCCAAGCAACAATACAACAATCCTAATGCTAGAAATCACAATGCAACACCAAATGAGGTGGTCACTTTGCTGATGCAAATGACCACTTCAGCAGACTTTGATAAGCTATAAAAACCACAATAAGCCACCAAATTCAACAAGCAGATAACCAATAGATAGCTTATCACCTAAACTATTCCCAAACTAAATTTCAGACCTTAGATCCAACAAATAAAGAAGTTATTGGATCTGATGTGTTTG
The DNA here is from genome assembly GCA_025667525.1 of Glebionis coronaria. NCBI lineage: Eukaryota > Viridiplantae > Streptophyta > Magnoliopsida > Asterales > Asteraceae > Glebionis > Glebionis coronaria. The sequence continues at coordinate 73,618 of JANFOE010001710.1, read as the reverse complement.
ACCCAATTCAAAACCAATTTTATCAGATTTTTGCAAAAGTTAGAATCCCTTTTCCAAACTTTCAGAAAGTAAACCAATGGTGTATTGGGACTTGTTTAGACCACCCAAACCCTAAGAACCAAGGGCACAAGGCCACAAGGCCTTGATAACCAGTAGTCCCAAACAACCCTTAATCAAGCACTTAACAAAGGAACTTGTGATTTTAACTAATAACCTACTGATTTTAATGAGCAAAAACACTTAAATAATAGCAACTAACACAATCAAACTCAAAAATCACCAGCACAAACACCAATACTCAAAATCAAAGCACCAAATCAAAATCAGTCATAAACATGAAATTTTGAGTGGAATCTTAACAAGGGATTATACCTGCCTTCCACAACATCCTAGGAAGGCCAGCAATGCTCCTTGGACCTTGTTCAACAACTAGAACAAGACCAAGGAACTTCAATGAAGATGATGCAAACTGCCTTGGTTGATGGTTCAAAGTAGAACCTCAAGGACTTTATATCTTCAACACAAACAACAAACAACTCAACCAAGGGCTCTAATCCCTTCACAAGCTTGGTGTCAACAAACTTATAAGAGCTTATAGCAAATGGTCAAGGGTTAGTACACAAAATAAGCCAAAATAGAACCTAGGATTTCAAGGTATTCAAACCTTAAAAACCTTATGAAACCAGACGTGCCTTAACCACAAGATTAAGGTAGGCCTTAACAATCAAATGGAACTCAGAATTAGGCTACTCAAACACCAAACTTTTAATTAAATCAAAAAGAGATTTCACAATTTCAGAAATTCAAATTTTATTTAAACTTAAAAAGGAATTACAAAGATAATAGCCAAAAACTGGAACAAAGCTCTCTCACAGGTTGAGGAGTCTTTATATAGGCAAATGCCAAGGCTAGCACTATTCACAAACCCTAGAAGTGAAATTCCCTAAATGCCCTAAGTCCTTCTAGACGTTTTGATGGAATGAGCTGTTCAGATTCATCTTGGACGTTCATTTCAGCTTTGATATGAAGCAAAGAGTCTAGGCTGTTGATTTGGCCACGTCATTTTACTTGAAGGCCAAGTTGTGTTTTCATTGGTTGAGAATGTTGAGTGTGGGGTCCAGGGAGTAGTAGGAATGAGGGTTTTGTGTGTGGGATTTGTTTCTGCACATGCGAATCAAGTGTGGGTAAGGTTAATTTAGATTTACCCTTTGTTTAAGTTGGTGTAAATTCTGGGTTGGTAAAAGGTGAATAGTTGTCCTTTTGATCCGAAATTGGGGGAATGGGAGTTGTTTGGCGCAATATTGGAGTTTGAATGTTTCAGTGCACAAAAATGGCCCTTCTTCTTCCTTTCTTTTGTCACTTGTGAATAAAAGTCTGTCAGCGCCCATTTCCTTTGTAACAACTTTCACAACTTGGCATTTTTGGCACAAAACTTCCTAAAAAGTGTTTCAAGGGTTATTTTTGACACTTTTGCATATTTGAAGGACTGATCTTGGACAATGTTGATCTTCAAAGGTCTTTAATGTATCTTTGGCTTGATGAGGGACCATAATTGACAATTTGAAATTGTTGAGGGACTAATCTTGCCATTTCTTCAAAGTTGAAGGACCTTTTGTGTAATTTTGACAAACTTAAGGGACCAAACTTGTAATTATGACTATACAAGGGTTTTAAGTGTAATTTATTCAATAAATGAGGATCAATCTTGTTTGTCTTCAAGTCTTCAAGGGTATTTGTTGAGTTTTCCATGATTAGGACCCGGTTCTTTGTACGGCTTCGTTTTCGTGTCCGTTTTTCCTTGTATCTTGTGATCTTTTGTCTTTTTCACGACATCCATACCTAAAATACACAAGTAAACAAACACAAGCATATATATGGTATATTATAACATTTTTATGCATTTAAAGCCCGAAAAGAACGATGAGATCATGTATAAATGCCATCTCATCACTCCCCCATACTAAGCCATTGTCGTGCCCTCACGCAATGCTAGAATAAAGTAGTTAAGCATCACCCAAGTTCAATTTTAGTAACCTTTATTGAAGAGTAAAATACTTGTAACATACTACGATGATGTGTAAAGACATAACATATGATTTCCATCTCGAAAGTGACTTTTAGGGTCAAAGAATAGAAACAAGTAAATGTTCCTTAGAGTAAACTTCGTCATCCTTGATTGTCATACATTCCATGCTAAGTGCAAAAACGAGATCATTGTTGGTACAAGTCACAATTCTAACACTACTCATACGTCCAAATTGTGTAATACTTTTTCTCCCCGCAATCCTAGTTATTATAAAAGGAAAATGGGTTACTAGCATTTTTTTATCTATTTGTCATGGATCACAAGTGATTCATATTGACTTATTTGAGTAGTTATTAGTCCGAAAGCAAAGTAGCATGATTTGATTAATAGTTAGCCGAAGGACAAAATCTTTTAAAACGGCTTCTCGTGTATCTTCTTAAGTTCATATCTTGGCATAACTCGTTTCACGATTTGAGACCTTTCTCGGACCGATATTTGGCATGTACTTCATTCTTCAAATCTTGGGAAGACGTTCTCGAAATTATGGTCTTCTCTTCATATATTGGGAATTTCTTCACTTGACGTTTTTGAGAGATTCTTCATATTGGACCACGACTTCATCATTTTTCTTCAATCTTTACTTTGGATTTTGATATACAACGATCCGCCTCCTTTTCGGACTTGGATATATTTATCCTCATACCTTGTTAGGGTCTTTTTGGATAGACTTTCTCCATGATCTTTAGGGGAGTAATTGCTTTTCGTCGTGTGTCTCGATCCTTCATATTGATTTAGGAATAATGATACTTCACATCATCTTTGGATCTTTAGCAAAAATAGAGCTCCTCATGTCTTGTTAGGGCCTTTTTGGATAATCGCCAATCTTCACGTCCCGCTTCAATAAGTTATGCCTTGGCTATGAACTCTATTCAACCCCGAGCAAATTTTAAACGATCTTGCGCTAGAGGCTAAGTAACCTTTCAAATCGTACGACCTTACTTATTGCAATTATGATTTATTCCTAATGCATTGATCTTATGGGAAGAAAAAGCCACAATTAAAAACATATGAGTTTTTGAAAGAACATTTTCATGTTCTACGTTTAGCATGATCACTTGTCTAACTCTATCATTTCTCGTTCTTCACTATATAAAGACCTCTAATTAAAGAGACTCGTGAATACTTAGCCATGCAAGTCAAAATTAAGCCAAATCGGGATTAGCTTTCATTAAGACTATATCAAATCAAAGTTTTGGGTTTTCAAGCCACCTATAGGATCTTGCACTTTCTTGGACTTTTTCAAGTTTATAGAATGCGTTTTATAGTTCCCTTGATAAGTGACTTGCTAGGATCAATTATAGGAACTTGCGAAAAGTTCTCTGATATGAGCTTAAACTCATATCCTTTTATCAACAAATAACCCTAAAACATGAAGCAAAATACCCATTTATCTTGTAAAAAAACAGTATTATGTGGTATGTTGTGTTTGTGTGATCTTATGTAGGTAAAAGGATACAATTTCAAGCAAACAAGGAAAAACCAAGCTCAAATGGATGAAAAAGACAAAAGAGGATCAAAAGTGACAAGACTTTGAAGTTCAAGGACCTATCTTGACAAGTTGTGAAAGTTGAAGGACTAGAAGTGCAAATTATGAAAAGTCAAGATTCAAGTTAAACCTGGTCAAACTATCAAGTCAACTCAGTCAAAGGGCCATTTTGTACAAGTTATCAAAGTTAAAGGACCAAAAATGACAAAGGAATGAAGATCCTAGCTTGAAATGGGAATCTGCCAAGTATAGGGACCAAATCTGCCAACTTTGGAAAGAAATGCAAGTTGAATCCATGTGTCAAAAGTTTAACCAATGAGAAGAGAGAAAAGACATGACCCGGATTGCCACTTCACCCTCATTATTACCCACTACCGCCGCTTTTCATTAATTACAAAATCACAACAGTGTAATCCGTAACACTTCTCCTCAACAAATAAGAAGATGACACGTGTCCATCTTCTTTAACAAAAATATTTCCAGGATCGGGATTGAGATTGAAGCCGTTTCATGAGAAGATCAAAACACCAAACTTGCTCGTTTTGAAGAGAGGAATTCAATGGTGCAATCCAATTAACAAATTATCCACTAAATCAAAAACACCCAAATTAGTTCATCACCTTCAAAGAGCAAATGCAGAATTCTTCCACGTGTCAAGCTATGATTGGATCTGCCACGTCACAAACCCCAACAGAATCTCCTATCATGCCTATAAATAGCTAGGATGTACCTCATTTCAAAGAGGAGTTCAATTTTGTAAAACACATAGTTCTTAAATTTCCCTTTCCCTTTTTCCCTCACTTTTCACCTAACTACTCAAGAGTCTGACAAACTCTTGAGTCAGTTAGTTAGTTAGTAGCTTGTAACAAACATTTGTAACTGAATTCATGCAATAAAATTCAAGTTTCATTTTCCCGCCAAATTCTGTTCTTCTCAATTCTGTTACTACTTGCTGTTATTGGATCATCCTGTTGTTGATTTGTGCTTGTTATGATCAATCATTGATCATAATTGTCATTGGAGGAGTTTTGTAGCTGTTTGTTCAGAATTCAAGTCAATCCTTTGTTCCTTTGAAGATTAGTAGCAGAATGATGAATGTAGATGATTGTAGCTGATTAGATTGATGATTTTAGTTGAATACTAGTGATAGGTGGTGGTATCACTAGTGCAAGAGAGCTCAGCGCTCCTCTTCTTCCCAAAGGACTTCTACAATAGGTTTCATTGCTCTTGTTTTATGTTCCTCTAAACAGTCAATTGCATGCTTAGTTTTCCTAGTTAATCTTGATGGCTGCCTGTTTTACTTGATGAGTAGTTGATGTTTGATTGATTCTAGTGTTTAGTAGTTCAGTTCTTGCAATCTTGTGATCTGATTTGTAGTTTCTGCATACATTCAGTTACTTGTTAGCATCATAGCTTACTTTCAGTTCTAGCATTGATTGTTGTTTGTTTACAGCTTTTAAACACTTCATTTTGTCCATTGAAATTAGTTTGCTTAAGCTTTTTAATCAGTTCAAACCAAAGCTCAATAAGTCTTTGTGAAATCTTTTTCATAACAGATTAAGGTGTGTTTGGTAGAAGCATAAAAGTAGATTTCAAGTGTTGATATTTTGTGTTCTAGAGTTCATTTCCAGTCATTAGGTGTTAACAAGTAGTCTTAAGTCATTTACAAGTCAAAATATTAGTCAAACAGGCAATTGGCTTAAAAATAGTTTGGGTCATCCTTATTTCAGCTTTGTTGTTTGAAACTTGTCATTTTCATTTGCCTAGTTCTCCTTTAATCTTTGATGAAATTTCTTCAAACTTGTTTCTATTCCTAGCATATATCATAAACTTTCAGTTTCTAAAAGGAAATTCTACAGTATTAGGTAATAAGCTAGAAATAAGCTTTTTAGTCTATGAATGAGCATTTGTCATTCTCTGATGTAAAGTGCATACTGTTTTACTGGTTCTCTTAATCCACTTCATAAATCTTATGATTTTCTTTCACCAATCCATTTAGTTAGTATTGAATATGAAGTTTTGAAGTTTTGAGCTTTTTCATAAAAATTGGTCAAACTTGGTCAACATAAGCTCAAAAGAGCTTATTACAGATTTCTCATTCATTACTGGATAAAAATGGTTCTAGTTTGATTTCCCCTTCTTTAAATAAAGTGCTTAATCAGTTTCTTTACAAAAATCAGGTTGTGACTGATTGAAATAAGCTGTAGCTTATTTTGTGCTTATTAATAAGCACTCTTTTGCTTATTTTGGACTTTTAGCTTAATTCCTTAGACACACGTAGTCTTAATTGGATTTTAAGAGTTTTGCAAGTTGTTTCAGCTTAATTGGTTGAGTAATAAGCTCAAACGAGCTTATTCATTCTTGTTGCCCGTTTTTAGTTAAAACTTTGGTTTAATTGCATTTTAGTCCCTAGAAGTTTAATCAGTTTCTAAACCTAGCTAAACTTCCTAATTTTGTGGAATTTGCATAATTCAGTCCTTTACATTTGGAGTTTGTTACATTTCAGTTGTCAAGTTGTTATTTGTTACATTTTTGGTTAGGTTTGTTAAAGTTTTTACAAGTTTGGTCCTTTTAGTTAACTGTTTTGCATTAGTAGTCCTTATAACTTTTAGAATTTACATTTCAAGCATTTACATTTCATAGAAATTACATTTTCAGTCCTTATAGTTTTATATTTTGCAATTTTAATTTTGTTTGAATAAAAACTTGGAATTTGCAACTTGTTTTACGTATAAGTAGGTTTATATTTTTCATTTTTAAATAGTGTTGTTTGAATTAGCAATAGATTACCAAGTAAGCTTGAACAACCAAGAACAATAATAAATCTGATATTGGTTGGACTTTCTATTAGTTAATAACTGAGAAAACGAACTTGCATTATACACATATCAAATGGCGCCGCTGCCGGTTCTTTGACTACACGAGAGACTATCAATTGACGGTTTTCATTGGTTTTTGGGATCCGTTCATTTGGTGAACGTTATTTTTACGTATTATAAATCAAAAACAAATAAAAAAATCAAAAATATAAAAATATATAAAAACTAAAAAATTAACAAAACAATTCTTTTCCTAAAGAATTGACCAAAAAAAATTAAAAAATCCAAAAAGCAATCTTTTTCCTAAGAGATTGCACCCAAAAATATATATTATTGGATTCTCTCGGTTTTTATGTACATATAGTATTTTCCTTTAAAAACTCATAAATACAAAAATATTTTCCATATATTATTATAAGTAAATACGTATACGTATAAGAACAATCAATCTACATATCTTCCATAAGTATTGCCGAGGCAATACACCGTGTTGAGGGGCGTTCCGGTCCTTGACACGCGTATCGATCAAACAAAATAAAGCAAGAATAGATAAATACTCTCAATAAGCAATAATTCAAAGAATACGAACATTTAAGTGAATAGAAAGGCGATGTGCTATAAAATGCCATCTAAGGGTCAATAGGTACTTAAGTGCTTCGCGCCACCTAACCCCCCGTTCACTTGGGAGTATTCTAAGAAGGAAAGCTTCATTGAGGGTCTTGCACCCAAAGTAGTAATACATATATTGTTATTTTCTTGTGGATATTTAATATCGAAACTCGAAGAGGATAATCCATTTCTCTTCAAAGTCACACGAGAGCTTCTCTCTCATTCCTCGTATTGAGTTGCATGCTCACTCGCGGGCGTGCACAAATACCGATTGGTGTACAACCTCTTCCTCCGAAAAGGAAGAAAAAGAGAAAGAGTAAGACCACCACCGTCCACCAAGCCGATCACGAGAATCGTGCTTTTTCACCACCACAAGAAGCCATGGCTATTGATAATCGTACTTTGTATGAACGTATGCAATCCAACATTCATGGATATGCTAGTGCCATTAAGATTCCCGACTTTCCCGCTAACACATTTGAGCTACATACATCTATGATCAATATGGTTGCTGCATCACCTTTCTTTGGAAAACAAAATGAGGATCCTCATGCTCACCTTAAGAGATTCCTTTCACTTTGCAACACCATTAAGCATAATGGGGTTCCACATGAGGTCATTAGATTGATGTTAGTGTCATTTTCCTTAGATGGGAGTGCTAAGCATTGGTTAGACACCCAACCACCCGATAGTATCACCACATGGGATGATTTTACCACTAAGTTTTTGAACAAATTCTTTCCTCCACAAAAGACTATGGCTTTGAGGAATTTGATTATGGGCTTTACACAAAAACCTAGTCAATCCTTTGGTGATGCTTGGGAAGAGTATAGTGAGTTGTTGAGGCGATGCCCTAACCATGGAATGGATGATCTAGGCCAAATCAATACCTTCTACAATGGCCTTAAACCTCACCACCAAGATTCACTAAATGCTTCCGCGGGAGGGAGTATTCATTTCAAGACATACCATGAGGCTTTGAACATTATTGAGACTAAGGCAATGGTTCAAACAAACGATCCATTTGAAGAAAGAGTTCATGTTATCCAAAACACTTCTCAAACACCTTGTGATAACCAATTCCTTAAATATCACCAAGAGATCCTTCAACAAGTCAAACAAGGACAACAAGAAATGACTCAAGAGTTAGTTCAAGCCTTTAAGAGCATGACATTGAACAATTCTTCAAACAATGTGAATGCCATCACCATTTCTTGTGTTACTTGTGGAGGCCCCCACTCTTATGAACAATGTGACAAGGTGCAAGGGTATCAAGGAGAATGTTATGCTTATCAAGAGGAACACCGTGAACACTTCAAGCCTAACATCAATCCAAATAACCTTTCTTACAAATCCCAAAATTATCTTACTCCACCCGGCTTCCCACCCCAACCACCCACCCAAATTCCACAAAATCCTCCTCAAATTTTAGCAAGGAATCAAGGGCAAAGACAACCATACCAAGGAAATAACTACAAGGCACCAAATCAATTTCAACCTCAAGCAAGTACCTTTTATCCACCAAATCAAGGATTTAACTCCCAACCTTTACCTTTCCAACCTCAAGGTTTTCAAGGTTATGTGCCACAAGAGTTAAACACAATGGATCTTTTGCAAAAGATGAATCAAGAGAATGAAAAGAAATTCCAAGCTATAGACAAGAAAATGAATGACCAATTCAATAAGCTTTTGATGGCATTAAATCAAAGACCACAAGGGGCTTTACCTTCCAACACACAAACAAATCCAAGGGCCAATGTCAATGCCATTACAACAAGAAGTGGTACAACAACAAAGGATCCTTCACCTCCTAAACCTACTATTGTTCAACCCACTTGTGCTCCTACTTGTGATAAGCCTTCTATTTCTACTCCACCTCCTCAAAGTGCTCCTATTCACTCAAACACACCTTCTCAACCACCTCATACTTCTCATTTACCTTCCACACTTCCCAATGAAGAGGCTAACAAAGACAAATCTTCCACCACAACACCTATTCCACCTACACCAAAACCTACTCTTCCATACCCTTCAAGGTTGAAAAAGGACAAGTTAAAGAACAAAGATGACATACAAGTCTCCAATTTCTTAAGGATGTTCAAGCAACTCAATATCAACATATCCTTTGCGGAAGCTCTTGCTTATATGCCAAAGTTTGCTAAGATGTTCAAGGATTTGCTCTCAAACAAAGAAAAATTGGTTGATTTGCCCAACACATCACTTAATGAAAATTGTTCCGCGGTGTTACTTAAAACCTTACCAACAAAACTTGGAGATCCGGGGCGCTTCTTGATACCTTGTAATTTTCCCGGTGTTGAAAATTGCATGGCTTTGGCGGATTTAGGGGCAAGCATAAATCTCATGCCTTTATCGGTTTGGAAACAACTATCTCTTCCCGAGCTCACTCCCACTAGGATGACTCTTGAACTAGCCAACCGAACCATAGCTCACCCCGTAGGTATAGCGGAAGATGTGTTTGTAGGTGTGGATAAGTTTACCTTTCCGGCCGACTTTGTAGTGGTCGATTATGACATGGATCCTAGAGTGCCTTTGATTGTTGGTAGACCATTTTTGAGAACGGGTCGTACCTTGATAGATGTGGCGGAAGGAGAATTAATTATGAGAGTAGAGGATGAGAAAGTGGTGTTTAAGTTAGGGAAAGTTTGTGATAGAAAAGAGGTTAAGGAGTCTAGACCTTGTGAGACTATTAACATTGTGGATGTACTAGATGAAGTGTGTAATGAACACTTTCATGATGCTTGTAAGAATGCTAGTGATGAGATTCCACATGTTGAAACCGTGGCCTCAATTGCTCCCTCTTTAACACCTTTTGGAGAGAGTGATTTCCTCTTGGAGGAATTTGAGTCCAACTTTCTTGGTGATGATGATTCTCCCATTAATTGGGAAGAAGATATTCTTACAATCCAAAAGTTGCTCAATGAGGACCCTATTCCTTCCCCTATTCCACAAGAGATTACCATTGAGGAACCTTCCATAGTAACACCTTCCATAGAAAGTCCACCTCCCATTGAACTTAAGGAACTTCCATCCCACTTAGAATATGCTTTCTTAGAAGGAAAAGACCAATTACCGGTGATTATTGCTAAGGAATTGAAAGAGGATGAGAAGGAGCAACTTATTGAAGTCCTTAAGAAACACAAGAAAGCCTTAGCATGGAAAATATCCGATATAAGGGGAATTGATCCACATTTTTGTACTCACAAAATCCTTATGGAGGATGATTATAAACCCGCCATTCAAAACCAAAGGAGAGTTAACCCAAAAATTCATGAGGTTATTAAGAAGGAAGTGATTAAACTCTTAGATGCGGGTATGATTTACCCCATTTCCGACTCTCCATGGGTTAGCCCGGTTCATTGTGTTCCAAAGAAGGGTGGAATCACCGTGGTGCCTAATGAGAACAATGAGCTTATTCCCACGAGACTTGTAACCGGTTGGAGAGTTTGCATTGATTATAGAAAACTCAATGAGGCAACTAGGAAAGACCATTTCCCGCTTCCCTTTATGGATCAAATGCTTGAACGCTTAGCGGGAAATGAGTACTATTGTTTTCTTGATGGCTTTTCGGGCTATTTTCAAATACCCATTGACCCTAAGGATCAAGAAAAGACCACATTCACTTGTCCATACGGTACATTTGCTTACAAGAGGATGCCTTTTGGCCTATGTAATGCACCGGGGACGTTTCAAAGGTGCATGATGGCGATTTTCCATGACATGATAGAGCAAACCATGGAGGTTTTTATGGATGACTTTTCCGTATTTGGGAACTCCTTTAGCTCGTGCCTCACCAATCTTGAGAGAATGCTTAAGCGTTGTGAGGAAACACGTTTGGTGCTTAATTGGGAGAAATGTCACTTTATGGTGAAAGAGGGGATTGTTTTAGGACACAAGATATCCAATAAGGGATTAGAAGTTGATCGAGCCAAAATTGATGTGATTGCTAAGCTTCCCCCACCCACTTCGGTTAAAGGTGTGAGGAGTTTCTTAGGTCATGCGGGATTTTATAGGCGCTTTATACAAGATTTCTCTAAGATAGCTAGACCGATGACTCATCTCTTGGAGAAAGAGGCTCCTTTCATTTTTGACCAAGCTTGTTTAGACTCTTTTGAGACACTTAAGGAAAAATTGACAAAGGCTCCCGTTTTGGTTTCTCCAAATTGGGAATTACCTTTTGAGCTTATGTGTGACGCTAGTGATTATGCGGTGGGGGCCGTCTTAGGACAAAGAGTTAATAAGCATTTCCAACCTATACACTATGCGAGTAAAACCATGACCGGTGCACAACTTCATTACACTACCACGGAAAAAGAGTTGCTTGCTATAGTATATGCTTTTGAGAAGTTTAGACCATACCTTGTGCTTTCCAAGACCATAGTGTATACGGATCATTCCGCTCTCAAGTATCTTATGACAAAACAAGATGCTAAGCCTAGGCTTTTGAGATGGGTTTTGTTGCTTCAAGAGTTTAAGATAGAGATTCGTGATAAAAAAGGGGCCGAGAATTTAGCGGCGGATCATTTGAGTAGACTTGAGCATCCTTTTCAAGGAGATTTCCCACATCAAGAAATCAATGAATCCTTTCCATTAGAGGAGCTCATGTCTATCTCTTCCCAAGAGGATGCCACACCTTGGTTTGCGGATATTGCAAACTATCTTGTGGGCAATGTGCTTATTGAGGGTCTTACTTACCAACAAAAGAAAAAGTTTCTTAAGGAAGTTAAGTATTACTTTTGGGATGATCCATATCTTTTTAGGCAATGTGCGGACGAAATCATTAGACGGTGTGTAGATGGGCCCGAGGCATTTAAAATCTTAGAGGCATGTCATAAAGGACCTACGGGTGGACATTTTGGGCCTAACTACACTGCCAAGAAAGTCTTTGATTCGGGTTATTATTGGCCTTCCATTTACAAGGATGCTCAAGAGATGGTGAAATTTTGTGATGTTTGTCAAAGACAAGGAAAAATTACACAACGTGATGAGATGCCACAAAATTTTATCCAAGAGTGTGAGATATTTGATGTATGGGGAATAGATTTCATGGGACCTTTTCCATCCTCTAAGGGAAACAAGTATATACTTGTGGCGGTGGATTATGTGTCCAAGTGGGTGGAGGCTAAAGCCTTACCTACTAATGATGCTAGAGTGGTTGTAAAGTTTTTGAAACAATTGTTTGCTAGATTTGGTGTACCTCGGGCCATCATAAGTGATCGTGGTACGCACTTTTGTAATGATCAATTCACGAGAGTTATGAAGAAATATGGAGTGAATCATAGACTTTCTACCGCGTATCACCCTCAAACAAATGGTCAAACCGAGGTCACAAATCGTGGTTTAAAGAGGATTTTAGAGAGAACGGTGGGAGAGCATAGAGCTTCTTGATCGGATAAGCTTGATGATGCTTTGTGGGCGTTTAGGACGGCTTTTAAGACACCAATTGGTTGTACTCCTTATAGGCTTGTCTATGGCAAAGCGTGCCACCTCCCATTTGAGTTAGAACATAAGGCATCTTGGGCTCTCAAGTGGGCTAACTTTGATTTAAACCAAGCCGGTTCACATAGGAAAGATCAAATCAATGAAATGGATGAGTTGAGAGCCAATGCCTATGAGAATTCTTTGCTTTACAAGGAAAAGACTAAGAAATTGCATGATGCTAAGATTAAGAATCGTGAGTTCAAAGTTGGAGAGCCGGTTCTCCTCTTTAACTCAAGATTGAAGCTTTTTGCGGGCAAGCTTAAGTCGAGATGGTCCGGTCCATTCACTATTGCTCAAGTGTTTCCATATGGAACTCTTGAGTTGTCCCAACCCGATGGTCCAAATTTCAAAGTGAATGGTCACCGTGTTAAGCATTACTTTGGGGAGGACATTTCCGTTGAAATGGTCCAAGAGGTCCCCATTTTCCCCATGAATTAATTCATTGAGGGACGAGTCGAGCTAGAGACTCATTAACTCAAGCATCGTATAACTAGGTTTAGAGTGTTGTAGGTTAGAAATAAAGGCATAGATTTGGAGATAAGTGTAGGGGAGACCTTCTTTTGTCTTCTTGATTGTTTGTAGGGTTGCTCACTCATCTCATGCTTTGGAGCTTATGGAGGAGGCCCTTGTATCCGGTTCACTTCGTTACTTTAGTGATTTTTCATTGACACCTTGTGCTTAAACATGATTTCACTAATAGTAGTCCTTTCCTTAACTTGGGTTAAGCAAAGTCTATTCATTGTCATAAGTGTAGGGGAGTTCACTCCAATGCTCTTAAACATTGAGGACAATGTTTAGCTTAAGTGTAGGGGGGTCTTCTATCGAAGTGACCTTACCTAGAACTTGTCATTGTCTTGCATGATAATATGGAAAATTGATTTTTCAACATTTTTCAAATTTTTGATCTACTTTGGCCACCAAAAATATGCATTCATAATTTTTGCATCAATCATTTTTCATTTGCATAACACATTTGCATTGTATATATTTCTTCTTTTATTGTTTCATCAAAAATATATAAAAAGGAAAAATATAATAAAACATGGTTTTAACAAGTTTAGACTTCTTTGACATATTAGGCCCGCCATGGATATTTTGACTCAACCCGAGTTTGCTTATTTTAGCACTCTCTAGCTAGTATCCTTAACCATGTAGTCCTTCATTGGTCTATTAGGCTAAGCTTCCACCAATTTCATTCTTTGAAATTTTAAATTTGTGGAGAATGGGAAATGATAGAGTTGAAGCAAGTGTAAAAGGGCTAGATAGACTTCATGGCAATTACTTGTGGCTAAACCCTTCTCTTCTCTACCTCTACTTTCTTCGCATGTATATAATTGTTAATAAATAATCAAGTACGGTTTTAATTGGTTCGTAATCTCTTATGCATTTTTGGCTAATCATTTATGGTTGATATGAGTACGTCTTAAGATTCTAAGTTAGCACGTTTTATGTGTACTAGACTTGTGTCATGCTCCATATTTAGCGGGTGTTTTTCCTTTTCTTCTTTGCAAATTTCTTGGTGAGGAATAAAGAAAAATAAGAGCGGCTTATGAAAAAAATGAGTGGCTAGAAAAAAAAAGAAGAAAAAAATAAAATAAAAAAATAATAAAAAAAAAATAATGCAAGACTCCCAAGAGGGGCAGTGTGGTGTTAATTATAGTGACTATTGAGTTCCAATATTACCTTGACGGGTTGCGGGGATTCAATAGATTGCTCCAATCCAATATTACCTTGACGGGTTGCGGGGTTGAAGATCCAAAATCTCAAAAAGATGCGGATGTAAATTATTGTGTGAGTTTTATTTTTCTTTCCTTAGCGAGTGTGTAGTTACTTATGAAAGCATGACATAAGGATTTTACACATAAGGCGAATGACTTATTACTCTTAATATGGACTTATATTAATTGTGAGCGGTTTTTCAAGTAATGGATGAGAAGATTACTTAGGATTAAAACCGTGCTTCCTTATTTTTGGATTTTACACTTCTTATATTTCACACTTGAATAATGACAAATTTGCCCACAAGCAATTTGCTCAAATAATAACCGGTTCCACATTTAATTGTCATGAATAAGTTGATGCACTTTTTACTTGTGAATGCAATGATCCCATTTACTAGCTTGGTATGGGGAAAGTGAAACTTGAGGGTGATAAGTGTCCATGGTATCCAAGCCCTAATCCAAGTCATTGAGTTCTTTATGAGTTATTTCCATCAAAACCATTTCAAGAAAAAAAAAAAAAGATATAGATAGAATTGTATTTTGATTCATTGCATTATTAAAAGTCAAAATCATGCATCATCTAGTTTAGAGTAGTGTAGATGCATCTCATATGGCCAAGGTGGATTAATTATGAGGGAAATGTAAATTTTTAAGCCTTGAAATATAATATTGCATGAGGACATGGCAATGCTCAAGTGTAGGGGAATTTGATATGAGCTTAAACTCATATCCTTTTATCAACAAATAACCCTAAAACATGAAGCAAAATACCCATTTATCTTGTAAAAAAACAGTATTATGTGGTATGTTGTGTTTGTGTGATCTTATGTAGGTAAAAGGATACAATTTCAAGCAAACAAGGAAAAACCAAGCTCAAATGGATGAAAAAGACAAAAGAGGATCAAAAGTGACAAGACTTTGAAGTTCAAGGACCTATCTTGACAAGTTGTGAAAGTTGAAGGACTAGAAGTGCAAATTATGAAAAGTCAAGATTCAAGTTAAACCTGGTCAAACTATCAAGTCAACTCAGTCAAAGGGCCATTTTGTACAAGTTATCAAAGTTAAAGGACCAAAAATGACAAAGGAATGAAGATCCTAGCTTGAAATGGGAATCTGCCAAGTATAGGGACCAAATCTGCCAACTTTGGAAAGAAATGCAAGTTGAATCCATGTGTCAAAAGTTTAACCAATGAGAAGAGAGAAAAGACATGACCCGGATTGCCACTTCACCCTCATTATTACCCACTACCGCCGCTTTTCATTAATTACAAAATCACAACAGTGTAATCCGCAACACTTCTCCTCAACAAATAAGAAGATGACACGTGTCCATCTTCTTTAACAAAAATATTTCCAGGATCGGGATTGAGATTGAAGCCGTTTCATGAGAAGATCAAAACACCAAACTTGCTCGTTTTGAAGAGAGGAATTCAATGGTGCAATCCAATTAAAAAATTATCCACTAAATCAAAAACACCCAAATTAGTTCATCACCTTCAAAGAGCAAATGCAGAATTCTTCCACGTGTCAAGCTATGATTGGATCTGCCACGTCACAAACCCCAACAGAATCTCCTATCATGCCTATAAATAGCTAGGATGTACCTCATTTCAAAGAGGAGTTCAATTTTGTAAAACACATAGTTCTTAAATTTCCCTTTCCCTTTTTCCCTCACTTTTCACCTAACTACTCAAGAGTCTGACAAACTCTTGAGTCAGTTAGTTAGTTAGTAGCTTGTAACAAACATTTGTAACTGAATTCATGCAATAAAATTCAAACTTCATTTTCCCGCCAAATTCTGTTCTTCTCAATTCTGTTACTACTTGCTGTTATTGGATCATCCTGTTGTTGATTTGTGCTTGTTATGATCAATCATTGATCATAATTGTCATTGGAGGAGTTTTGTAGCTGTTTGTTCAGAATTCAAGTCAATCCTTTGTTCCTTTGAAGATTAGTAGCAGAATGATGAATGTAGATGATTGTAGCTGATTAGATTGATGATTTTAGTTGAATACTAGTGATAGGTGGTGGTATCACTAGTGCAAGAGAGCTCAGCGCTCCTCTTCTTCCCAAAGGACTTCTACAATAGGTTTCATTGCTCTTGTTTTATGTTCCTCTAAACAGTCAATTGCATGCTTAGTTTTCCTAGTTAATCTTGATGGCTGCCTGTTTTACTTGATGAGTAGTTGATGTTTGATTGATTCTAGTGTTTAGTAGTTCAGTTCTTGCAATCTTGTGATCTGATTTGTAGTTTCTGCATACATTCAGTTACTTGTTAGCATCATAGCTTACTTTCAGTTCTAGCATTGATTGTTGTTTGTTTACAGCTTTTAAACACTTCATTTTGTCCATTGAAATTAGTTTGCTTAAGCTTTTTAATCAGTTCAAACCAAAGCTCAATAAGTCTTTGTGAAATCTTTTTCATAACAGATTAAGGTGTGTTTGGTAGAAGCATAAAAGTAGATTTCAAGTGTTGATATTTTGTGTTCTAGAGTTCATTTCCAGTCATTAGGTGTTAACAAGTAGTCTTAAGTCATTTACAAGTCAAAATATTAGTCAAACAGGCAATTGGCTTAAAAATAGTTTGGGTCATCCTTATTTCAGCTTTGTTGTTTGAAACTTGTCATTTTCATTTGCCTAGTTCTCCTTTAATCTTTGATGAAATTTCTTCAAACTTGTTTCTATTCCTAGCATATATCATAAACTTTCAGTTTCTAAAAGGAAATTCTACAGTATTAGGTAATAAGCTAGAAATAAGCTTTTTAGTCTATGAATGAGCATTTGTCATTCTCTGATGTAAAGTGCATACTGTTTTACTGGTTCTCTTAATCCACTTCATAAATCTTATGATTTTCTTTCACCAATCCATTTAGTTAGTATTGAATATGAAGTTTTGAAGTTTTGAGCTTTTTCATAAAAATTGGTCAAACTTGGTCAACATAAGCTCAAAAGAGCTTATTACAGATTTCTCATTCATTACTGGATAAAAATGGTTCTAGTTTGATTTCCCCTTCTTTAAATAAAGTGCTTAATCAGTTTCTTTACAAAAATCAGGTTGTGACTGATTGAAATAAGCTGTAGCTTATTTTGTGCTTATTAATAAGCACTCTTTTGCTTATTTTGGACTTTTAGCTTAATTCCTTAGACACACGTAGTCTTAATTGGATTTTAAGAGTTTTGCAAGTTGTTTCAGCTTAATTGGTTGAGTAATAAGCTCAAACGAGCTTATTCATTCTTGTTGCCCGTTTTTAGTTAAAACTTTGGTTTAATTGCATTTTAGTCCCTAGAAGTTTAATCAGTTTCTAAACCTAGCTAAACTTCCTAATTTTGTGGAATTTGCATAATTCAGTCCTTTACATTTGGAGTTTGTTACATTTCAGTTGTCAAGTTGTTATTTGTTACATTTTTGGTTAGGTTTGTTAAAGTTTTTACAAGTTTGGTCCTTTTAGTTAACTGTTTTGCATTAGTAGTCCTTATAACTTTTAGAATTTACATTTCAAGCATTTACATTTCATAGAAATTACATTTTCAGTCCTTATAGTTTTATATTTTGCAATTTTAATTTTGTTTGAATAAAAACTTGGAATTTGCAACTTGTTTTACGTATAAGTAGGTTTATATTTTTCATTTTTAAATAGTGTTGTTTGAATTAGCAATAGATTACCAAGTAAGCTTGAACAACCAAGAACAATAATAAATCTGATATTGGTTGGACTTTCTATTAGTTAAGAACTGAGAAAACGAACTTGCATTATACACATATCATTCTCCTTCTTAACCCATATGAGTTAAGACTTTCGCGTTTTAAAGCTCCCTATATAAAAGTCTAGCAAAACTTGAATTGAGCGGGTTAAGGAATGTAAATGGCTCCAAATGCCCATCAAGTCAAAAATTAACTCTTATTCTACCCAACGGAAAATATACATTCGTGTCTTAAAAACACTTATGAAAACTAAGAAAATTTTTAAAATTTGGCCATTTTTAGCCTTATTAGCAAAACAAAACATTGAAAATTGAAAAGCGTGAGGGCGTAGCAAAGCAAGTACCTATTCACCCCCCCATACTAAAAGTAAACATTGTCCTCAATGTTTCGAGTCTAAAGGTGGAGCACCCCCATACTAGAGACGAAGAGTCGAATGCTTAGGATCTAGCATGGAAAGGGTGATCAACAATATATCTAAAGCCGTTTATTAAGTATGCTAAAAGATAATTGTTAGAACGATAAAGGATATGTCATGGATTCGTGAAAAACTTCTTCAAACGAACGATGGAGGCTCACGTAAACGAACACGAGAGTCTTCAATCGTAGATGATGATGATGATCTAGATAACACAATCACAAACAACCACGAGACAACGAGTTGAAAAGGGTACAAGTCCCCTTATTAGTGAATAGTGAGCATAAAGGATAAGCATGGGATCTCCCCCACGAGGCACCTCGTTTTTGATTACCGAGTCATGAGCTCGACTCGATCCCCTCAATGCTAATTATCATTGGGGAAGGGGACTTGGTCGAGGGCAACCATCGAAGGAATTTCCCCACCAAAGTAGTGCTTAAGCTCAATGGTCCCATATGGAAACACTTGTGTAATGGTGAACGGACCCGACCAACGAGATTTCAATTTCCCGGAAAATATCTTAAGACGAGAGTTAAAAAACAACACTTGATCACCAACGTTAAAAACCCGGTTTTTAATCTTTGAATCATGAAACTTTTTAGTCTTTTCTTTAAAAATTAATGAATTTTCATAAGCATTATCTCTTAATTCATCCAATTCATTCAATTGTATTTTCCGGTGATCTCCCGCGGTATTCAAGTCAAAGTTTGCATGCTTAAGGGCCCAATATGCCTTGTGCTCCAACTCAATGGGCAAATGACAATTCTTCCCATAGACTAACTTATAAGGAGTGCAACTGATAGGTGTCTTATAAGCGGTCCTAAAGGCCCATAAAGCGTCATCAAGTTTATCGGACCATGAAGCACGGTTTTCTCCAATTGACCTCTCTAAAATCCTCTTCAAAGCTCGGTTCGAAACCTCGACTTGCCCACTCGTTTGCGGGTGATAAGCCGTTGAAAGACGATGAGTAACTCCATATTTCTTTAGAACCTTTTCGAATTGGTCATTACAAAAATGGGTTCCACGATCGCTTATAATAGCACGAGGGGTTCCGAACCGAGAGAATAGTTGCTTCAAAAACTTCACTACCACACGAGCATCATTAGTAGGCAAAGCCTTAGCTTCCACCCACTTAGAAAGGTAGTCCACCGCGACGAGGATATATTTGTTGCCATGAGACGATGGGAACGGCCCCATAAAGTCTATTCCCCATATGTCGAAAATCTCACACACTTGAATTATGTTTTGCGGCATTTCATCACGTTGAGATGATTTTCCTTGACGTTGGCACGAATCACACGACTTTACAAGTGCGTGTGCATCACGATAGATAGAAGGCCAAAAGAAACCGGCATCTAACACTTTCTTAGCCGTGAGATTAGCACCGTGGTGACCACCCGTGGGTCCCTCGTGACAAGATCTAAGGATATTAGAAGCTTCGGCACCAAACACACAACGTCGAACGAGTTGATCCGCACAAACTCGAAAGAGATAAGGGTCGTCCCAAAAATAGAACTTGACGTCACGAAAGAATTTTCGTTTTTGTTGTGTCGTCATACCCTTGATTATGAAATTGCCCGCATGGTAATTTGCAATGTCGGCAAACCATGGGGTGGTGTCTTTAGAATTCACTACACCGAGAGTCTCAAGAGGAAATGTTTCGGTGATTTCCTTGTTCTCGAAAACATCTTTGTGAGGATCATCTAGACGAGAGAGATGATCGGCCGCTAGATTCTCGGCTCCTTTTTTGTCAAGCACGATGACATCAAATTCTTGGAGGAGGAGCATCCAACGAAGCAATCTCGGCTTAGCATCTTGCTTAGCTAAGAGATACTTGATAGCCGAATGGTCGGTATACACGATGCTTTTAGTCAAGACGAGATAAGGTCGGAATTTCTCAAAAGCATAGACCACGGCAAGGAATTCCTTTTCCGTTGTGGTGTACTTTAATTGAGCCTCGGTCATCGTCTTACTAGCATAATGGATAGGACGGAAATGCTTGTCATAACGTTGCCCTAAGACGGCCCCTATAGCATAATCACTTGCATCGCACATGATTTCAAAGGGTAATTCCCAATTAGGAGCAACAAGAATGGGAGCTTCGGTAAGTTTCCTTTTGAGAGTTTTGATAGCTCTAACACAATCCTCATTAAAGTTAAAAGGAGCATCCTTCTCGAGAAGGTGTGTCATAGGATGAGAGATTTTCGAAAAGTCCTTGATGAAACGATGATAAAAGCCCGCGTGGCCTAGGAAACTCCTAACTCCCTTAACGGTTTTGGGATGAGGTAACTTGGCGATGACGTCTACCTTAGCTTTATCGACTCAATCGCCGCCTTCGACACCTTATGTCCTAAGACGATTCCTTGTTTACACATAAAATGACATTTTTCCCAATTAAGCACAAGATTGGTTTCTTCACAACGTTTTAATATTTGTTCGAGATTAGATAAACATGACGTGAACGAATTGCCAAATACCGAGAAGTCATCCATAAACACTTCCATCGACTTCTCGATCATATCGTGAAAAATTGCCATCATACACCGTTGAAACGTACCGGGTGCATTACAAAGTCCGAAAGGCATCCTACGATAAACGAACGTTCCATAAGGACACGTAAATGTAGTCTTCTCTTGATCACGAGGGTCGATAGGGATTTAAAAGTAACCGGAAAAACCATCTAAAAAGCAATAGAATTCATTTCCCGCAAGTCGCTCCAACATTTGGTCCATGAAGGGCAAAGGAAAGTGGTCTTTACGAGTGGCGTCATTTAACTTTCGGTAGTCAATACACACCCTCCAACCGGTCACAACACGAGTGGGAATTAACTCGTTGTTTTCATTAGGCACAACGGTCATTCCTCCCTTTTTAGGGACACAATGAATTGGGCTCACCCATGGGCTATCAGATATAGGATAAATCATTCCCGCGTCAAGGAGTTTAAGGACCTCCTTTTTGTTGACATCGTGAATTTTGGGATTCACCCTTCTTTGAATTTGAATTGCGGGTTTGTAGTCCTCCTCCATTAAAATCTTGTGAGTACAAAATTTTGGGTCAATACCCTTAATGTCGGATATTTTCCACGCAATTGCCCCTTTATGAGCCTTAAGAACTTTCAAGAGCTCGGTTTTTTCATCATTAGCAAGTCCTTTTGCAATAATAACCGGCAACTTGTCATCACCTTCCAAGAATGCGTATTCAAGGTGAGAAGGAAGATCTTTCAATTCAAGGATAGGTGATTCCTCGATTGAAGATTTTGGTTCAACACTCATAACTTCCATCGGCGAAAGAAATGGTGGAATAGAAGTATCATTACTAATCAACACCTCATCTTCATTGTCGATTTCATTTGAAGTGAGATCGCCTCCTTGGAATGGAGTGAGATTTGGTGTGGAATTAGCAAGAATCGGATCCAAAATAGTGGGATTGCCACTTGACGAGCTATCGGAAAAACCTAACACTTCTTGTGAGAACTCATCGCAAACCACATCAACGATGTCAATGTGATTGATGGTAGCGATTGCATAAACATGAGAAGGTTTCGAGTTTTGAGTAGAGTTTATAACAAGTTCCTCTTCGTTGAATCTCAAAGTGATTGTTCTCGCATGAACATCGATAAGCGATCTCGAAGTGTCTAAAAATGAACGACCTAAAATTAGAGGAACTTGAGGATCCGCGGGGATGTCAATTACTATAAAATCAACGGGATAGTAGAACTTCCCCACTTTCACGAAAACATCGTCGGCTACTCCACATGCCATAATCGTAGAATGACCGGCCATCTCGATGGACATGTTCGAAGGAATGAGAGCCGAAAGCGAAAGCGATTTCCAAATGGAAAATGGCATCAAATTAATGCTCGCACCAAGATCGGCCAAGGCGAGGCATTCTTTCATATCTTGTATGTCACAAGGAATGAGAAACTTTCCGGGGTCACCAACTTTTTCCGGTATGCGGTTAAGATAAACCGAAGAACAATTAGCAAGCTTTGAAAGCTTTTCCTTATCGCTCATCATACTTTTAAAAGTGGAAGCAAAACGAGGCATATATAACAACGCGTCGGCTAAACTCACATCAAAATGCACTTGTTGAAACATTTTTATAAAAAGCTCGATTTGTTGTTTGTTACGTTCTTGCAACTTCTCTTTGTTTCGTCTCGAAGGGTAGGGTAAAGGTGGTGTGGGTTGGTCATTAGGCAACGGCCTTGGAAACTCGGGTTCCACAATTGGTATTGGTTCAACCGTAGGTGTGGTATGAGCGGTACTTCGTGGGATTGTAATGTGCTCCTTTTCGACCATCACCTCGGGTTATTTCTCGATTTCCTTCTCCGTAGAAGTACTTGGACGAGAGATTGGTTCCTTGAAAGTTTTACCAATTCGTGTAGTAATAACCTTCATTTCTCCCTTCGGGTTTGCAATGGTATCACTAGGAAGACCACCTGAGGAAGAGGGTTTACACATGATTGCTTCAAACATCTTAGCCATTCGGTCCTCAAATTTTGATTGCCTAGCATCCGCTTTTAATAACTCTTGCTTAATCTCATGTTGTCCTAATTCCATCTTTTGTTGGTTTTGTTGAAGACGTTGGACATTTCCTTCCATTTTGTTTGCATGAGTTTTAAGTTCATTAGCAAGTTCATTTTTAGCTCGTTTTTCAACTCGGACCTTAAGCTAATCATCTCACGTTGCATGTTATCAAATTTAGCATCATTTGCTTTAGCATAATCTAAAAATTCTCCTTGCAAATTTTTAGTGTGAGCATTTTGAAAACCTTGTGTAGTGTTTTGAAAATCACGGTTTTGATTTTGATTAGAAATCTGTCCATTCCCATTTTGATAATTCCCTTTGTTGTAATTGCGTGAATTGCCTTGGTAATTACCTTGGTTGTTGTTTCGATAATTGTTAACATTTTGATTTGGTGGAGCTTGATTTGGGCGGGAACCTTGACCGTTTTGGTTGTAAGTTCCCGTTGCTACATAAGCACTCGAAGTGTTACCATCCGCGGTAATGCACTCGGAAAGATCATGAGCTCCACCACAAGATAAACAAGTCTTAGCAACCGCTTTAACCGAAGCGGAATTGGAAGCTTCTTGAGCCTTCCAATGGGACATAAGATTAGAAAATCTATCAAAAAACCGATTTTCCTCATTAGTTTCATCATGTAAGGCGTTAATGCTACGAGACGATTGTGACGAAGATGACGAACCCAAATTGGCAACACTCGGTGTGTTACGAGGGTTATAAACCTTAGATCTATTTTCGATGATTTGTAAAGCCTCATTTGTCGTCTTGCACAAAAAATTACCACCCGCGGCGGCATTCAAATAATCTCGTTCATGATCATTAAGCCCATTATAAAAAGTATCCACTTGATGCAATTCCGTAAAATCATGGTGTGGATATTCATGTAACATTTCTTTAAATCGTTCCCATGCCATTGAAAAACTTTCATTATTTCTTTGCACAAATCGTGAAATCTCATGTTTCAAGTGTGTTGTTTTAGATGGTGGAAAAAACTTGTTCACAAACTTAGAAACGAGATCGGCCCATGTCAAAATCGAATTTGGCGGTTCTTTCTCGAGCCAAATTTTGCGGGTCCATCCAACGAGTATGGAAACAACATCATCTTAATGGCGTCATGTGGAACATCCTTAAACTTGCTAGTGGCGGTGAGACGGTTAAAATTCCTAATATGGTAATGCGGGTTGTATTTCTCATGACCTCTAAACTTATTTGCTTGCAACATCGACATTAAACCCATCTTAATCTCGAAATTCTCCGCAAGGATGGCGGGAATCACAATAGCCTCTCCAAAACCCTCGGTGGGTGCTTGTAGCAACTCCATCATAGTA
The DNA here is from genome assembly GCA_025667525.1 of Glebionis coronaria. NCBI lineage: Eukaryota > Viridiplantae > Streptophyta > Magnoliopsida > Asterales > Asteraceae > Glebionis > Glebionis coronaria. The sequence goes on along the minus strand of JANFOE010001710.1, from coordinate 49,429 downwards.
CGATTAGCCATGACGACTTCTTGTTCTACAATAGGTTCAACAATTGGAGGTTCTTCAACAATCAACGTCTCTTGATTGGCTTGCTTTTGAAGTCGTTTACGAGCTCGTTTTGCTTGATTACGAGTGATCATAAACTTCACGAAGAATGGGAGGTGAGCAAAGAAGATTCTTTTTGGGTGTTTTGTGAATTTTCAATTTTTTTTGTGTTTTTGATGATATTTAATTTTTTTGGATTTTGGTGTATCTTCGTAGACAACAATCTACAAAATCTCTCCTCGAATCAAACTCTTGATTAAAGAAGCCTCAAAGGAATGAAAACGATCACGTGGAGTGAACGCCTTCGAATGACTTTAGAACTTTGGTGAAAACCAAATTGTTCAAGAGGTTTTAATCACAAAGAAACCAAGCAAATATATTATACGTAATAATACTTTGGGCGGCAAAACCCTTGATTGGCCTTCAATCTCAAAATACTCACAAGCAAGCGGGGAAACGAGGCGGCGCGAAGCACTTAAGAGCCTTTTTCCTTAGGGTATATTTTATAATACCCACCTTATACCCACCTTATAGTTTGTATCTTTCAAAATCGAGCTTCACGAAAGTATTTATCTATTTTTGCCTTTTTCTTTTTGTTTGAGATTCGAATACAATAATTGAGTGATGAAAACCCAATTAAGGTTGTGTTTTCACACTTTTGGAGATATTGTATATTGATTGTGATACTTAATACAATATAGTAATAATATTTGTACAAGAAAAAACCAAGAAAACCGATAATACGTATTAGTAGAGTTCTACTAATACAAATACTATATATGGTTAATATTAAAAATAACAATGCAAATTAATCACGACACACCTCCCCGGCAGCGGAGCCAAAATTGATTGTAGTGTTTTACCACACCTTTAGGAAAAGGAGGGTAAATAGTGAAAAGTATCAAACAAATGACTTTAGGAAAAATCAAGTGTTAATGACCCTTAATGAAATGAAAGTTCGTTTCCCAAGGAGGTATATGTGTGTGAAAAACTTGTTAAATGTTTGTGATTAATGATTGTTTTAGAAAGGGATGAGAAAAGAAAATGACGAAGACGTAAAAATAAAAATAAACACTACTAGAAAGTTAAGACGTAGAACCTTAAAAACCACAAAAATAAAAATAAATTCTAAAAATTACCAATAATTTACCAAAAATAAAAAATAATAAACTAAGAGTTTACCAATGATCAAAACTTTTTCAAACCTTTTAAATAATTAAATATTCAATTTTTAAATGCTAATTAAAGCCCTAAAAATCAAATAAATTATCAAAAAGCCCAAATAAAGATTTTTCAATTGGTAAACCTCTAAAATGACCTAAAAAGATTAAAAACTATTTTTAGAAAATTTTAAACTAATAAAAACTATTTAAAATGATTTAAAAACTATTAAAACTTAAAATAATTATAAAAATTAATCTAAAAGAGATAAAATTATTCTAAAAGTTGCTAAATTCCTATTTTAATGTATTAAACCTAAGAAAAATGTAAAAAGTTGGAAAAAGTGAAATTTAAAAAATAATAATAAAATAATATTAAAAATCTAAAAATTATAAAAAATTCTATAAACTTGCAAACTAGTTTATTTTAACCTAAATAATTAGAAAATCAAAGTGAAATTACTAGAATACCCCTATTGGGCCCTCAAATGGGCCAAAACCAAAAACAGTCAACCAAATTGGGCTTTTGGGCCCAATTGACTTGGAAAAGCCCTATCTGACTCAAAATTCAATTCTAAGAACAAAACTCTAAAGGCCCAAAAGCTGAATATGAGCTTATCACAGCTTATTTAACACTCAGCTTATTCTTATTGGGCTTTTCAGCCCATTAAGCCATAAGCTCTAATTTGACACACAACTTTCTTTTGGGATGCTTATGAGATCTGTAAAAAGAATTTTTGAAAAAGCTTACTCAATAAGCCAGAAATAAGTATTATTTCACAAAACGACAAAATAGTCGGGTTTGAGAAATAAGGCACCTCAGAAGCTCTAGTTTGTTGCAAAAGCTCACAAATAGCTTAACTAAGAATAATCAATCAAGAAAATCACAAAAAGCCAAGTAGAATAAGCTGTAAGAACAGATAAGCTGGCTGAAAAAAACAAATAAGCTAGTTTTCTAGCAAAAGCTTAACCAAAAGATTTGTAACCTTCCAGATTTGATATTAAGCTGAGAAAAATGATTTCTAATACAAAAGATAAGTTGTTGCATGTACCAATAAGCAAAACAGATTCAATAAGCTTAGAAACTAAGTTTGACCAAAAGTCAAACGTTGATAAGTTGAAATCAAACACTGACAGGAACAAAGTAGGCGTTGACAGACTTAATGAAGTATAAGGACTTGTTTTTCACCCTGCTGGTCAAGGTTTGAGTGCAAACCTTTTGAATCAAGGCTTACCAGTTGGGTAAACTTGATGTGTTTTGGCACAAATAAGCCAATAAGCCAGTGGGCTTATAAGCTATGAACAAAGCAATCCAAATAGCCCAATATTCTCACAAGCAGCATACAAATAAGATGCAAGCAACAATACAACAATCCTAATGCTAGAAATCACAATGCAACACCAAATGAGGTGGTCACTTTGCTGATGCAAATGACCACTTCAGCAGACTTTGATAAGCTATAAAAACCACAATAAGCCACCAAATTCGACAAGCAGATAACCAATAGATAGCTTATCACCCAAACTATTCCCAAACTAAATTTCAGACCTTAGATCCAACAAACAAAGAAGTTATTGGATCTGATGTGTTTGACCCAATTCAAAACCAATTTTATCAGATTTTTGCAAAACTTAGAATCCCTTTTCCAAACTTTCAGAAAGTAAACCAATGGCTAAAACTTGTGTATTAGGACTTGTTTAGACCACCCAAACCCTAAGAACCAAGGGCACAAGGCCACAAGGCCTTGATAACCAGTAGTCCCAAACAACCCTTAATCAAGCACTTAACAAAGGAACTTGTGATTTTAACTAATAACCTACTGATTTTAATGATCAAAAACACTTAAAGAATAGCAACTAACACAATCAAACTCAAAAATCACCAGCACAAACACCAATACTCAAAATCAAAGAACCAAATCAAAATCAGTCATAAACATGAAATTTTGAGTGGAATCTTAACAAGGGATTATACTTGTCTTCCACAACATCCTAGGAAGGCCAGCAATGCTCCTTGGACCTTGTTCAACAACTAGAACAAGACCAAGGTACTTCAATGAAGATGATGCAAACTGCCTTGGTTGATGGTTCAAAGTAGAACCTCAAGGACTTTATATCTTCAACACAAACAGCAAACAACTCAACCAAGGGCTCTAATCCCTTCACAAGCTTGGTGTCAACAAGCTTGTAAGAGCTTATAGCAAATGGTCAAGGGTTAGTACACAAAATAAGCCAAAACAGAACCTAGGATTTCAAGGTATTCAAACCTTAAAAACCTTACGAAACCAGACGTGCCTTGACCACAAGATTAAGGTAGGCCTTAAAAATCAAATGGAACTCAGAATTAGGCTACTCAAACACCAAACTTTTAATTAAATCAAAAAGAGATTTCACAATTTCAGAAATTCAAATTTTATTTAAACTTAAAAAGGAATTACAAAGATAATAGCCTAAAACTGGAACAAAGCTCTCTCACAGGTTGAGAATTCTTTATATAGGCAAATGCCAAGGCTAGCACTATTCACAAACCCTAGAAGTGAAATTCCCTAAATGCCCTAAGTCCTTCTAGACGTTTTGATGGAATGAGCTGTTCAGATTCATCTTGGACGTTCATTTCAGCTTTGATATGAAGTAAAGAGTCTAGGCTGTTGATTTGGCCACGTCATTTTACTTGAAGGCCAAGTTATGTTTTCATTGGTTGAGAATGTTGAGTGTAGGGTCCAGGGAGTAGTGGGAATGAGGGTTTTGTGTGTGGGATTTGTTTCTGCACATGCGAATCAAGTGTGGGTAAGGTTAATTTGGATTTACCCTTTGTTTAAGTTGGTGTAAATTCTGGGTTGGTAAAAGGTGAATAGTTGTCCTTTTGATCCGAAATTGGGGGAATGGGAGTTGTTTGGCGCAATATTGGAGTTTGAATGTTTCAGTGCACAAAAATGGCCCTTCTTCTTCCTTTCTTTTGTCACTTGTGAATAAAAGTCTGTCAGCGCCCATTTCCTTTGTAACAACTTTCACAACTTGGCATTTTTGGCATAAAACTTCCTAAAAAGTGTTTCAAGGGTTATTTTTGACACTTTTGCATATTTGAAGGACTGATCTTGGACAATGTTGATCTTCAAAGGTCTTCAATGTATCTTTGGCTTGATGAGGGACCATAATTGACAATTTGAAATTATTGAGGGACTAATCTTGCCATTTCTTCAAAGTTGAAGGACCTTTTGTGTAATTTTGACAAACTTAAGGGACCAAACTTGTAATTATGACTATTCAAGGGTTTTAAGTGTCATTTCTTCAATAAATGAGGATCAATCTTGTTTGTCTTCAAGTCTTCAAGGGTATTTGTTTAGTTTTCCATGATTAGGACCCGGTTCTTTGTACGGCTTCGTTTCTCGTGTCCGTTTTTCCTTGTATCTTGTGATCTTTTGTCTTTTTCACGACATCCATACCTAAAATACACAAGTAAACAAACACAAGCATATATATGGTATATTATGAAATTTTTATGCATTTAAAGCCCGAAAAGAACGATGAGATCATGTATAAATGCCATCTCATCAGGGATACTGGATGCTCAAGGCACATGACAGGGAAGGAAGACTACTTGACCAACTTCACTCCCATTAAGGATGGTGATAAGGTATACTTTGGAGGTGGATATGGTACTATCACAGGCAAAGGAACCCTTCTCACCAAGAATTTGCGTTTTGAGAACGTCTTTCTGGTAAAAGAACTTGATTACAACCTTTTTAGTGTATCACATGTTTGTGATAACAAAAATAAAGTTTTGTTTACTGATACTGAGTGTTTGGTGTTAAGCAAGGATTATAAGATCCCTGATGAGAAATATATTGAGTATAGAACACCTAGGCATAAAGACATATTTAATGTAAATCTGAATGGGATTAAAATGAATAATAGTATGTCTTGTTTTTATGCAAAAGCCTCAGTAGATGAGAGTAATTTGTGGCACAGGAGACTAGGGCACATAAATTTTAAAAATATAAATAGGCTTGTGAGACTTGGTTTGGTTGATGGTTTGCCTGAGAAGGCCTTCCATAATGACCACTCTTGTGTTGCATGTCTTAAAGGCAAGCAGCACAAGGTCTCATTCAAGTCCAAACAGGTGCATACTAGTTCTAGACCTCTTCATATGCTACACATGGACCTCTTTGGTCCAACAAATATTGAAAGTTTGAATGGTAAGTCATATTGCTTTGTCATCACAGATGACTTTTCTAGGTTTACTTGGACATTCTTTCTAGCTATGAAGAGTGACACAACTGATATTCTAATTGATTTTATCACTCACATTGAGAAGAGGTCTGGCAATGAAGTTAAAATGCTTAGGAGTGATAATGGTGGAGAATTTAGGAATAAGAAGCTAGATGATTTCTGTGCCAGGAAAGGAATTACTAGGCAATTTAGTATTGCTAGAACCCCACAGCAAAATGGGGTTGCTGAGAGGAAAAATAGAACCCTAATTGAAGCAGCCAGAACAATGTTGGCTGATGCTCATTTTCCTATAGCCTTTTGGGCTGAGGCTGTTAATACAGCTTGTTATGTTCAAAATAGAGCATTAGTTAACAAAATTCAGAACAAAACACCTTATGAGTTACTTTGGGGTAGAAAACCTAATATTGGTTTTCTCAGACCTTTTGGTTGTCATGTAGTAGTTTTAGATACTAGTGATGCCTTAGGGAAATTTAGTGCAAAAGGTGATGAGGGCTACTTCATGGGGTATTCAGTGCAGAGCAAGGGATATAGGGTTTATCTTAAAGAGGAAAAACGTATACTTGAAAGAGTACATGTTAGGTTTTTAGAGAATAAACCTAGTGATCCTGAAAGTGGTCCTAATTGGTTGTTTGACTTGGAACCTTTATCTAGAACTTTAAATTATATGCTTGTCACTAATCCAGACATTGTGAAGGTAACTTAAATGTTATGGAGGAACAAGTTGTTGATGTTTCAGGTACTCAGGTTCATGAAAAGGTTGGATCACAAGCAGAAAAGACATCTCCTATCCAAGAATATGTTACAATTCCCATTTGGACAGATGCTTTTGCTGCTGCTGCTGGAAAAGATAATGGTGGTTTCCAAGTACCACCAGATACAAACATGCATGGTCCTTCAGGCGCTGACAAAGGCAAATCTAGCGCTGACAAGACCAATTCAGACGTCGATGGCTCAGACGTTGACAACAACAGTTCAAGCGTTGTTAGCCCAAGCGCTGGCAAACAAGATTCAGGCGTTGACAACAATTCTGCACATCTTTTCTCTTGCATTTTTGAACAAGGTGAACCTTCCAATATATATGAAGAGGTTCATCCTCATGTTGATGAAAGAGAGTCTGATGAAGAAGATATTGGCAACATGGAGCATGCGGTTGAGGACACCAGACTTTTTGAAGGAGGAGTTCTCACTTCCACAATGAAGAATCACCCCACTTCTCAAATTATTGGTGATATTATGACTCCAGTTCAGACTAGAAGATCTCATCAAGGTCTTGGTGGGTTTATTGCCAATATACACAAGAAGGTTGATACCCTTCTTGTGCAAGCATGTTTGTTTGCCTGTTTTCTGTCACAACAGGAACCTAAGAAAATATTTTATGCTCTCAAAGAACCAAGTTGGGTGGAAGCAATGCAGGATGAGCTTCACTAGTTTGCAATTCAGGATGTTTGGGAGCTGGTTGATTGTCCCAGATATGTCAGACCTATAGGGACAAGATAGGTTCTAAGGAACAAAAGAGATGAAAGAGGCATTGTGGTCAGAAACAAGGCAAGGTTAGTGGCTCAGGGATATACACAAGAGGAGGGGATAGACTATGAGGAAGTCTTTGCACCAGTTGCAAGGATTGAAGCTATAAGGATCTTTCTAGCCTATGCATCCTGCATGGGCTTCACTGTCTATCAAATGGATGTCAAGAGTTCCTTCCTCTATGGAACTATTGTTGAGGAAGTATATGTGATGCAACCTCCTGGTTTTGAGGATCCAGAGAATCCAGATAAAGTGTATAGAGTCAAAAAGGCTATGTATGGCCTTCATCAAGCCCTAGAGCATGGTATGGTACTTTGTCTACCTATTTGGTGGACAATGGATTCAAGAGGGGCACCATAGATCAGACACTATTTACCAAGAAGAAAGGCAAGGATGTGTTGCTTGTCCAGGTCTATGTTGATGATATCATTTTTAGGTCTACTGATCCAAAGATGAGTGAGGATTTCTCTAAGCTTATGATAGACAAATTCAAGATGAGTGCTATGGGGGAGATGAACTTCTTTCTTGGTTTACAAGTTCAGCAGAAAGAAGATGGTATCTTCATCTCCCAGGATAAATATGTGGCTGAGATCTTGAAGAAGTTTGGCTTTTCTCCACATGAAAAGAGGGCTACTACTCTATGGATAGAGAACACCCTTGGGGAAAGATTGGAGATGGGAAAGATGTTGATGTCAGGCACTATAGATCCATGATTGGATCCTTGATGTATCTTACTGCCTCCAGACCTGACATCATGTTTGTTGTGTGTGCTTGTGCATGCCATCAAGTGACTCCCAAAGAATGTCACCTTTATGCTGTGAAGAGGATCTTTAGGTACTTAAGATGCTATCCTGGTCTTGGTTTGTGGTACCCAAAGGATTCACCATTGGAGCTGATTGCATATTCAGATAGTGATTATGGAGGTGATAAATTTGATAGGAAATCCACAACTGGTGGATGTCAGTTTCTTGGGAGCAGGTTGATATCTTGGCAATGCAAGAAACAAACAGTGGTGGCTAATTCTACAACTGAAGCTGAGTATGTTGCTGCAGCTGCTTGTTGTGGACAAGTTTTGTGGATTCAGAACCAGCTGTTGGATTATGGGTATAATTTCATGCATACCAAGATATTTGTTGGAAATAACAGTACTTTATGCATCATTAAGAATCCTGTACATCATTCTAAAACTAAACACATAGAAATTAGACACCATTTTATAAGAGATTGTTTTGAGAAAGGTTTAATACAACCAGATAGGGTTGACACTGAGGAAAATGTGTCAGATTTATTAACTAAACCTTTTGATGCTGGGAGGTTTCAATACTTGGTAACAAGTATTGGAATGGTCAATCTCACATAATATGTGTTTTGGAGTCTTTTTTTAAAAGTATGTACAGGATGATGCATTGTTATTTGTCTTATTGATGATTTAGATTTTCCACTATATTTTTCTAACACTGACAAAGGTTGCTTGAACGCTGATAAGTGTTTTTGTAACGTTGTCAGCAATATAATTGTTTAACGCTGACAAAGCTTCCCTCAACGCTGTCATGTGTTATCGGGGCGTTGTCAGCAACAATGTTAGTTTTGTGGTTTTCAATCTAAATGTGCAGGGGGTGTTAGCAGTATACCATTGGATACAGAGTTGCTTATGGATCAATGGAGAAGCATTTGGACAAGTTTTTATTTATGGATGATGGTTGGAATTTTTAATTCCTATCTTGACATAAAATTTTATGTTCATGCATGATTTTAGCAAACTTATGTATCATAGTTTAAGGGGAGGTTTTAGGAACCTTTAGGATGTTTGGGTATCCATATGATACTCTTATCACAATTCTAGATTGTGTCCACAGGTGAGTATGAGTTAATTTTTCTAAATCATGAGGCATTGTAGCATGCAAAGTTGATATACTATGCATGCTGCCAAGACATTTTTGGCCTAGAATTGGTTGTGGTCTGTTGGGAGACTTGGGAATAATTTTGTTATAGGATTTACCTGGGAGTAACAAGGAATTTTATAAGGTAACTTGGTTGTTAAGAGTTTTGGTTAGCAAGGGACACTAGAGGACTGTTATGTCTATCTTGCTTAAGCAAGTGTGCATAACTGGACAGTGCTTGCCGCCCTATAATAATTATCAGCTTTTTGGTTATCTTCTCTAGGATAAATTACTTTGTTAAGGTCATTTTTCATTTTTAAAACATTTTTATTTTTGGACGCTGACACGTATATTTCCAAGCGTTGTTGTGACCAATTTAGACGCTGACATGGCTATAGGCAAACGTTGACAAGATTATAGCCGTTGGGCGTTGATAGGTTATTTTTGACCGTTTAAACTCAATGGGTCCTACCCAGTTGTTACTTTTTGACATATTTTTAGGCCGTAATTTTGGGAGTTGTTACTTTTCATTTAATGCATGAGATAAACTTATAATTTTTCAATATTTTCATGATTACCTTTTGAAAATACTTTCCTATTTTTGGGCCTATCACATGCATTTTCTTCTCCTATAAATTTGGCTCCTATTTTTAAACAGGATATCTATAATTCTTGTCTAACACAATTTTCTCTTATCAACTTCATCTTCATCACTTAAATTTAACAGCTTTCAACAATGGCACCAAAGTTTAGACCATCGGATTTGGAATTAGGGTTCAGAAGTCAACATAACATGATCGCGTATCTTGAAGGTGATGATACTCTGTTTCCCCAATACACACAAATGGTGGCGTATTTGAACGCATCCCCCTTAAGGTATGCTCTTTCTCATGCACCACTCATTCCAGTCACACATATTAAACAGTTTTGGAACACTGTAAGTTCCTCAACAGTTAATAGTGTGACTACATTGACTTCTATTGTTCATGGGAGACCTTGGGTGGTTACTGAGGCTTTGGTACGCCAAGCCTTGCATCTTGATGATGCTGATGGTATAGCCACCCTTCCCATAAATGAAATAGAACAAGGGCTTAGGGCTTTGGGATATCCTTTTCCTGATGAAGGTACCTTAAAAAAGTATCATAAACAGGAATTTCCCCCAGCCTGGAAGTACCTCATACGTGTCCTCCTTCAATGTTTGAGTCCCAAATGCACTGCACACAATGAGATCAATAGATCTATTGCAAGTGCGATTGTATGTATTGCAACTGGGCAAAAATTTAATTATTCTAAAATGATTTTTGAGGGCATGTGTAAAAATAAGGGGAACAAAATGACTTTAGCTTATCCCCGATTTTTACAAATGGTTTTTGATGTTCAAGGATACTGCACAAGGGATCATAATGATTTTTATAAGATCTCTGAGCAAAATAAAGCTATTTTTATGAAGATGAACTCACCACCCCATCGTGACCTACCTTTAACCCAAGCTATGCTTGCTGTTATTGCAGCAGCACAACCCCAACAAGACCCCCAACCCCAAATTGCTCCCCAACCACAACTTGACCCTATACCTGAACCTTTACCTTCACCTTAACATATGCAAATTGACCAAGATCCCTTCAACGCTGACACATTAAATGTTGGTGTTGATGTGCCTATTCCCAACGTTGACACACAACCTTCTCAAACCCAAACACCCCTTAACCAACCCACATCCACCCAATCTTCCACACCATCTTCCACACCCCCTGAATATAGGTTGACGAAACGCCAACGGACTACTGGAGTGTTCTCCTCTGGTGGTCCTAGCCATGTAGCAGAGAGAACCACCACCACAAGTGTGGTTGGTGACCTGGATGAGGCTGGGACTATTGGTACTGGCTTAGATGCTGGTCAAGGCAGTCCCACCATCATTAAGTCCTCATCCATGCCCAATGAATCTGACTAGGGAGGTCAAATCCCCATTTTAGAAGAGGGCAAACTGGAACCAATGACTCTTATGGAATTGACGGTAGTCTGCATGAGCTTGCAAAAGCAAAATGCAGAATTAGTACAAGTTGTCAGCTCACAAGGCCTTGAAATCAAGCAATTCAGGGAGAGGATTGTTGTTTTGGAGAGTGCTAGTGCAAGGAGGGGTATGGAGGAATATTCCAAAGGGGAGGAAGATCCAATAAATCTGAGTGATAAGGGCAGCCATGATGGTCAATCTTTGGATGTTGCTGAGGCCCTTACAACTTTGAAGAAACAAACAGGTTTTGATACGTCCTTAGTCTCTCCTATCAACTTGAATTTATCATTTACAGCCATGTTGAAAGAGGTTACAAAAGGCGCTGAGGCAGGATATTTGGGCGTTGACAAGGAGAATTTGGACGCTGACAAAAATATTTTGGGCGATGATAGAACAAAATTGGGCGTTGACAGACCTGCACATGAGGGTGATGTATCCCAGTCATCATTCATCATCAAGGAGGTTTCTTCACAGGTATCACCATCTACCTTACCAAAAATTGCACCATCAGATAAGGGTAAGGGTATTATGGTAGAAGAGATTGTTCCAAAGGATGCAGCTCAAGTTGAATTTGATAGAAGATTGGCTGCACAAATCATGGAACAAGATAAAAAGGAGGTGAAAGAGTCACCATTTGTTGTGACTTCAGAAGAAGGAAGTGATGGAGCTAGCTCAGACTCAAGTGTGATGATTATAGAACCAGAAAGACTTGAGTATGGAGATGAGTTGGCTGAGGAGAAATTGAGAGAGTTGAAATTACAGGTTGACTTTGACATGCCAGAGGTGGTTCAAATGTATAATGCTTGGGAAGAAAGATGTATGGAGAATCCACACTTGACTACTTCAGATCAGATTTGGGGTTTGGAGATTCTCCTCAGAGTTCAGAAGGATTGCCAGGTAATTTTGAAACATAAGGCAAGCAATATTCTCTCAGAATTGAAAAGGGATAGAAGGGAGCTATACTATATGTTGCTCAGATGTCATGGAGTAGGATGGACTTATCAGAAGTTGAAGGCATTGACATTTGATGAGTTGGAATGCAAGGCTTATCCCATTTGGGTGAGAGTGCAGGAAGCAAACACTCTCAGACTTCTTTCTGATGAAAGAAAGGAAGAACTTGTAGAATAAATGGAGCTCAAGAAAGCTATGTTTGTTCCCAGACCAGTGAAAAAGGGAATTTCTCTTGAGTTTCCCAAAGATATTGATCCACTATATCCAAGTGAAGCTGTCATAAGAAAGAGTCTCAAGCTCTCACCATTAGAAGCTTCAGATATGGTGCAAGTGTTACCATTAGATTCCAGAAACCCAATTGTGAGCTATTAAGAAGATGAATGTGGGTTTTGGAAAATTGGCAGGTATGGCAAAGAGGTACACACTTTTACCACTCTCATATCTTTGTTTGCAAGTTGTGATAGAGAAGACTTGGTTGATCTATGGAGGTTGCTAGGGACCAAGTATGAGGCTGAAGCACCAACTTCAGCTAATGGAATAAAACTGTGGTCCACATTCAAAAGAATGTGTGGACCAAAAGATGAGGATCATGCTATTTGGAAGGATCTTGAAGATGATCTCAGTGGTATTCAATGGAGATTATATTCAGCTGCTGGTGTTTACCATTTGAGTTCTACAAAGTTTGCTGAGTATCTACTTGTGGATGGTCAGTATTTTATATCCAATGCTATTTTGGAGAAGATGAAGGACACTCAGCTGGAGATTGATTATTCAAGTGACGTGGCAAAAGACTTGATCAGATTTATTCATTACCAATATGAGAAGGTTTGTAAGATTCCTCCTAGTCCTTAATGCTTATTCAGAAACTTGATCATAAGAGTGGATATCAAGTTTAGGGGAGGATTGTTGGGAATAAATTAAGGCCAGATCACTTGAGCGCTGACAAGAGTAAAACAAGCGTTGACAAGAACAAAACAAGCGCTGACAGCTCAAGCGTTGACAAGATAAAGTCAAGCGTTGACACATTAAAGACAAGCACTGATGGGAAGATATACTCTACGCGTCTATTGTATTCTAGATTACTTCTAGTAAAGATAGGAACAACAATGTATTTTCTATATTTATCTTTACCTAGAATAGCTGATACGTAGATTATTGTACAAGGCTTCTTATGTCTATAAAAGAAGACCTTTAGGTTAATGTTTCATATAAGTTTTCATTCGTAAACTACTTTCATTGTAAGCAAGTTTGATATCATTAATCAAAGTGAAAGTTTGTTTATATCATTGTGTGTTCTTGTTTAAGTGTTAAATTCCGCATAACACTTAGATTCATAAGCATATACAAAGGTTTCTCTAAGTGTATTACTTGATCTAATCTCGTATACATAAAGCTAAATCGATCTAAGTTTGGGATCAACAGCATCGACTACGTCTAAACCGGAGGATTCAACGTTACGTGCATACGTTTACATACACCATCTTTGGTGACAGTTCAACATTTCAGAAAATAAATTTGTCCGTGAATATTATTATGAGATTTTAAATTTGTGTTGGTTCATAAACTCACAAATTTACGAGAAGAGATTAAGACTTACGATTTTAATTTAACGTCCTTCACGACTAAACCGGAAACCTTAGGATTACGTAATTACGTTTTTGAACTCCGTTTTTGATGAGACAATTTTTATTAGATTCGTTTTGTGTCGTTGATTCATAATTTATAAAAACGTTTTTCGTAAAACGACCCGAGAGCACACAAATCAAGGAAACTAGAATCGAGGAGTACCCGTAAATAAATGGGGATGAGACAAAATGACTTTTGCCCCACCCCCACTCATAACTGGCCACAAAGTTACACCACACCAACTTGGTCTCAAATTTTTAACAAGTTATTCACACTTGTCATACAAGCTTACAATGTAAGCTAAACTTACCTCAAAACTACACATCTCAAAACCATTTGTTCATTTCTACATGCAAAACCACACATCTTTCTCTATACACTCCACCCTTGTCGTCCACTTCCACCACCACCACCACCATGATTCATCAAATTTAACCATAAACCTTATGTTATTTCTACATATGATGATGTCCTTTTGAAGATATGAAGATTGGTGCAAGTTTTAAAATCTAAAAAGAAGTTTTCAAAGGAGTCAAGGGCTGATTATCATCAAGGTTTTCATGTATATGGGTGGTCTTGAAGATGGTCTTGGTTTATCACAAGTTTCTCCATCAAAATCCATGTCTTAATCACAACCTACATCATCTTGGTGGTATAAAGATTGTTCTTCCTATCCTCTTGTTATTTTGATTATGTAATCATGTATTTTCTTTCCTATTGTATATGTATATGATGAATATATGATGATAAAAATATTGTGTGGGGATTTGGTGTTGATAAACATGGGTAAAAAGATGAAAAACAATATGAAAAAGTGTTAAAATCATGATGTAAGGACTAGGCTGTATAAAACAGTGAAGAAACTTATGATAAACTGTTAAAATGGCATAGATTATTAAAGAAACAGTAAGATATATGATTTTTACACATGTGGTGAGTTGGCCATGCAATGGAATCATTAGGATGAGTGAGATATGATCAAAACAATATTAGAGTACAAATCTGCATAGACTGTTTTGGACGATTTTTATTAAATACTTAGAGGCTGATTCAACAGTATCCATAGAAGAGTTAAATGGATCACATATCATGTAGTTTATGCCATAAAAATTTGGGCTTCTATCTCCATATAGAACTCTAGATATGGCTGTTTTGGTGAACATGAAATTTAAAATCAGATTTGTATAATAAAAACTTATATAAAATAAGCACTCACTTATATATTTATAAAATATATACACATGAAAACCCACTAACAATTAATAGTAATTATAAATAAGAATTTCATATATTATGATATAAAATAAGACATTTTTATAAATTACAAGCATAAAATATTTTCCAAGTTATACAACTATAAACATGACTTTTACGTCTTTTCGGCCAGTACCGAAAGATTAACGTTTTTATCAAATAAAACTTAGACGGTCGGACCCGTCTAATGTAAACTTTTATAAACTCACATACTGATGTATAAACATATATAACAAGTAAAAACCGATAAACCCGAACCTTACAACATATAGACATTAACGGGCCAAAGTAGCCTTATTGGACTATAAACCCGACTAGTTAGTAAAACACTTATAAACTTATTTATTGGGCTTAACCCATTTGGGCCCAACATGTAAAGTATAATACTGATAATAAAATTATATGGGCTAATAAAAGTATAATTGGGCCCAACATGAATAGTATTGGACTATAAACCCGACTAGTTAGTAAAACACTTATAAACTTATTTATTGGGCTTAACCCCTTTGGGCTTTAAAATGTAAACAAGATTGAACTAGTATAACTAGTCTTGAAAATTTCCAACACATAACACTAAAATAAGTAAATGAGAATATATAAACCCACCTGATCATTATATATATTAAATCATCATATGTATACATAATTGTTATTTTTATAAAGTCATTGGACATGAGTCTAAGACAAGTATTATTTGTCTAGGTTTCCGTGATTGAAGCACGTACCGTACATCCGAATTGCCGATAACCTTCTTTCCCACATCAACGTGAGTTCATAGCCTCGCACTCATTTAAATGTTTTTATGAAATGTTTTATAAACCCGCGAGGGAGATAACATGTTAGTTTTTATAAAATAGGACAATGGTTGTCCCGATTGTCTATTTATTGATTTGGACCCGAATGATTGTATGACCCGATGAATGATTAAATGACCCGATAGATGAAATGAAATGGATTATTAAAGTTAGGTTATGTCACTAAAAGTCCCATTAGCATGAATTGTGAACTACCGGGATTTGGTAGACGCTTATGCATATAATAGTACTATTTGGGGACGATCACCCCAGTTCGCGCCTTGACGGTCGATCCCCGTCTTGCCACATTGATTGGTAAGCGAATTTATGTATGAGAAGATTTCCATAGCGTGATTATTATGACGACACGCTAACTTAGATGGGCAAATTGAGTATCGGGTTAGCTATCCGTTGTTGTGATAGTAAGGTAACAATGTCATGCGGCTTATAATAATCCAATTAACGAAATACTACTTTATGCATTGAATTACGATACATTGACTGACTAGCAATACAGGGTCTTATTATTGATATTATTTTCGTGTTTTGGTTTTATATAACCATATCCATATAACGGTTTTTATTTTACTTTATACAACGTTATAAAACGTATTGTATGATGTTTTTACGACATTGGTTCGTATAATGGTTTTGAAGGCAACAACCTATATTATGATTTTGATAAGGATTTGAATAAAATGACTTTCGCTATTTTATGGCCTATTACAAAGATTTATACAAAAATGATTTTCGGTAATAATTATATACCAATGATATATTGATGGTTTTATTAAACTCTATGAATTCACTCGGCGTTATCGCTGACCTTTTCTTTTAACATGTTTTGTCTCAGGTACTTGAAGGTAATTCTCGGGAAGACAACAAGAATTCATGGCCCGCACTTAAATAACAATTCCATTCAAATCTTTTGTAAAATTGTATGAAATGACCATGACTTGGGACCTATGTAAATTTGATATTAATGAATGGAAATGCTTTATTATAAAACAACGTGATTTTTAAGCGTTGTCTATGATGTGAGTAATGTGCTATCCCGTAACACCAACGAGTCTTCCGCTGTATTGAATTGTGTAAATTTGGGGGTGTTACAGTTTGGTACCAGAGCTCTCATTATAGAGAACGAAAGATTTTTAATACCAAGGTTTTGAATAAAACATTTCAAAATCATTTAATTATAAACATTTTTCTCAAAATGTCTAAAAATCTTTTGACTATAACGGTGCCGAAGAATTCCCGAGTTACCGACAATGCCAGACTGAGAAGTGTTATTTTAATATATATATATATATATATATATATATATATATATATATATATATATATATATATATATATATATATATATATATATATATATATATATATATATATATATATATATATATATATATATATATATATATATATATATATATATATATATATATATATATATATATATATATATATATATATATATATATATATATATATATATATATATATATATATATATATATATATATATATATATATGATGTAATTTGATTATATGATTGTTCGATGATTATTTTAATACTTATACGAGGTATTTATACGACGTAGATTGTCACAAGGAAGCCTAAATCCCCTAGTAAATTAATCGAAGCTATTCCCGTAGGAATTCTAGCTATTCTAGATCTAAACCAAGTTGTGGATATTTATGATCCCAACAAAATGGTTGATATTCGTAGGAATTTTGATATTAGTTGATTGTGATATTAAAGAAGAATTGGCGAGATTAAATCTGATATCGATGTCATGACGATCTTTACATATAGAGTGGAGTTGGACAAAACCATTACCACCTAGAAAGATGTCATCTGACTCGTTGTCACCCAGTTCTTAAATTTGAAATCGAAAGGGTGAATGTTGCACTTGAGGTTGTCATTGGAACCATTACCCAAAAGCCTCATGCCACTAGTACCTTTCCGAGAAGGTTAATTGAATGTGTGAGTCATTTCATACTAGTGACTCATTTGATAACCATTGTTGTAAGAGCCATAGGATTGGAAATTAAGTGTTGTTCATATCGAGCTTTTATTGCCCTATTAAGGTCTAAGAATAAGGTTGAAAGTATTGGAGAATGAGGTAGGATGTTGCATTGAATATAAGTTGATTGAAACTTGAATGAAATAAAACTTAACCTGTATGAAATATAAGATTGTTAAGAGGAAGTCATTAAGTTCTGTGATTGAATTATAAGGTTTTAATTGATTGTTGGTTTGTGTTAAGGGTTGTTCCTAGGCCATTGTTCAATAATGAGGATGCCTAATGTCCAAGAAATAAATTGAAGAAATCTTCTTCTGAATTGGGACCGATAGATCTTCTGGGACATGTGGAACACCTCATGACTCTTGTAGATTAGTATTCATTGTGGTATCTTTTAAAAATACCTAACTTAACTGAGACATCAGTTGGTAGGATGAGTTCTTGGAATTGTATGACATAGTGATACGTAATGTGTTACGGTACAATTTTGACTTGTTTGTGATTAATAAAAAGACTACATTTGATTGCTAAATTCTACATGTATCGATGTTATCTATCTTTTCTTGCTTGTCTCTAATCTTCGCACTAGTGATGCAACCATTGAACAAGTACTCATCTCGATTTGAGTTACGTTGTGGATTATTCTTTTCGAGCGCCAGCAAGGTCATGAACCTCATGATTAATTGGCTAAGCTCATTTCCTCTAATATTGTAGTTAGTTCTTGGTGAACAACTCTTCATCACCCTTTTGCAGATCACTCATTGTTTTTATAAGATAAAACAGTATCCCTTGAGAAAAATTGAATTTTCATCACTATAAGGATTATTCAAAGTGAGATTTATAAGTGATCGTTATCGAAATGAAGTTGTTTATAAAACACCTTGGAAAACTTAATTGTTTTCATAACAAAGAAAATCATTTTAAATTTATTCTTGATTATTATTTAAGAATTAAGCATGAAAATGTTTTTATTATAAACATGATGATAAAATTTTGACGAACTGAGTATTGCATCGTTAATCTTGAAATTGTATATAGTTGCGCGCCTACATACAATTTGGAATGGACCATGCAAGGCTGATTAGTAGTCAGCATAAAACTGATTAATAAACACTACATTTTCTTTGAAGATTGTGAAAGATTAAATTTTATGAGATCTACAAAAAGTGATAAATAGGGACATAGTGTTAGGGACACCTACATATGTGCCTGTAGCATCTATTCTTCTGAATCGAATTTACTCATCTGTGGAACTTGTCTTATTTGACAATTGACAATTCTTTCTTTTCTAATTCTCCCGTAGTGAGATTCTTAGGAAAAGTATCTGGTTACCGAGTGTTGATACCCGACTGGATGTATCGACGTTCCTATCATTTCTTTTGATTTTGTTTCATTTGAATGACCTGGGTAACGATCTGAGGAGCTTTCAAATGCGTACTCAATTCATGAAAATATGGGATATATTCATATTCATTAAATGTTTTCGTCTGTATCTGATTTGAAATTCTCTCGCAAGGATTATGCGTTGACCTTACTCTTTTAAGGTTAGTTATGTCACCATATATCCTTGAATTTGTGAAGGATTATGAGTTATTATTAGTCTTTTGAGAAGTTCACATCTTATCGACGGCAATAAAACTGAAAAGTTGGTAATGCCAGTAGAATGGATTGATTGATTATGACATGACGACATTGTCTTAGTTGATGGGAACTCGAGTAGAATTCCCTTGAAAGATAAGATGTTGATTATCAAAAGTGATCTAAATAGTTCTTAATGGATGACCATATCCTGCATTTAGACTTTAAATTATACCGTGAATGGTTGTGAATTAGTCATAGATACTATAATCTAGAAAGAACTTAAAGTATATATATTAAAAGATGTTTTCGTCATCTGAAACTTTAGAAGGTATTTGTTGGTGAATCACCTAGACTTTTGCCATTAAGGAAAGTTGAATTTGGTATTGATTATATTCTCGGTGTTGCACCTGTGGCGTGTGCACTATACGTCAGCACCATCTGAATTAAAGGAATTACCGTACAACTGAGAGAGTTGTTGGAGAAAGATTTTATTCTACCGAGCTCGTCATCATGAAGAGCTATGGTGTTATCATTCCTTATCTTTATTGATTACCGTGAACTAAGTAAATTGACGATTAAAAATTTATATCCACTACCCAAGATGATAGACTGTTCGATCATTTACAAGGTTCTAGTGTGTATTCAACATTTGATCCACGACATGGTTATCATCAACTTCACGTACGCGAAAAAGATTATCTATTCCAATCACTACATCCAGAACTTGTAATGAACATTATGAGTTTCATGTGATTTCGCTTGGATTGACCAATGCACATGTAGTATTCATAAATCTGGTGAATCGCGTGCGTAGGCTGTAATTTGATAAATTCATGCCCGTGATCATTAAGGACCATCTGTTTGTTTTTAAGAATAAGAAGGAGTTAATAATCATTTATAAATTGACCTGAATTGGCCGAACAATGAAAACTTGTACCTTGAATAATTAACATGTGATTTAAAACTTAATCCTTTACATGATTTGACCATGTGATTAATAAGATAATGGGATCTATATTGACTTTTCAAAGATTAGAGCCATTAATGCTTTGGGTTTTACCAAAAAGAAAATGGAAGTATGTTATGACAAAACTTTTAACAAAGGATTTTTAAGGGATTATTCCCTTATACACAAATCATTTAACTAAACTCCTGTTTAGGGGTAAATGTTTGTGTATACCTCAAGACAACCTAAAAGGGATTGAGGAAAACATTTAAACCATGACTTGAAATTTGAAACGACAAATTTTGCTTTTCAACTAAGAAATTTTTTACCAAAGAATAAACGAAGGTTTTTCGAACATTTACGGATCTTACTAATTATTTCTGATAATCAACAAAAATTGTGTTAATTAAATTCAAATTTATTTTGAACATTTTTATATAATTGGACAAACTAAGAAATTTAAAATTTTTACGTTTACGTTTCATAAAATTTAATATTTATTATTTAATTACTTGTAGTATTCATCGACACTTTAAAACGTCGGATTAAGTAAAATTGATAAAAATGATAATTGAGACGAAACTAAAACTTAGAGAATATGAAGAAAGAAATTTTGAACGAATACGGCCATGATAATTATTTCATCGAGAAAGGTGAATATAGATATTGACACATTATATAGAAAGGATAAAGAACCAATTAGAATGCGTTCCTTAGTAATGACTTTGCAAAATAAATTGTTGAGCAAATTAAAAATAGTTGATGCTTGTAAAAAGGATAATAGATAATACAAGGGGTTCGCGGCTAATGTGAACCATTTGAATTGAGAAGCCGATGGCGTTAAATGTATAAAAGGCCACTTGTGGTTGCCTAAATATGGAGGATTTTGAGATTTAGTCATGCTGAAATCTCGTAAGTATAAGTATTCTAATCATGTCATTTCTGGCTAAATGTATCTTTATCTAAAGAAGTTGTACTGATGGAAAATTATGAAGGCATACATCGCCTCATACATTAGTAAACGTCTAACTATTGCAAAGGTCATCATCCGAATTTGATTCGATTTGGGTCATCGTCGACAGACTAACCAAATCTGCTAATATCATTTCTGTTAATGATAGATTCTTGATGAATAAATTGACTCTTTTGTATTTAAAGGAGTTGTCTAAACATGGTGTGCCTGTATCGATCATCTCTATCAAGATCCTCGCTTCGCATCGAATCTCTAGAGATTTGATCAGAAGTCATTGAGAACGAATCTTGATGAGAGTACTGTATACCACCCCAATCAAAGGGACGAGGTAAAGTAACGATACAAAATACTATAAGTGCCGTTTTATGTTTGAATGATTGACCTTTGGTAAGAAACTGTAAAATCATTTTCCTTTGCCTTTGGAGAGATTATCATTGATAATTATAGTATTAGGATCAAGATTGAATCTTGTGAGGATATATATTAGAGCATCTGTAAGCAGGAGTTGGGATGAAGACACCCGACATACACCCATTGTGAGTTGAGCATGTCTTTTAGGTTTAAGGTTTCCTATGATGGCGAACCTAACCTTATAAAATACTCGACCCGCAAGACCTGAAATGATTGTTGAAATTAGGATCTGATTATTGATTGCCAGTAGTGGGCAGGAGGTCATGTGAATATGAAATGTAGATCTTGAAGTGCCAGATGGGTAGCGAAGTTATGCCAAAAATTTTAACCATGGAAACATGAAATGATGATCTGAAAGATCATGGGATATAAGTTCCCGTTGTATGGGACCATTGAGAGGATGTAAAAGATTGGTTTGAAAGGCATATAAGTTGGATCTACCCTAGGACTTCAAGAGCTGCGTGATTTAAGTTTCGTATATCGAACTTGATAAAATGTCTATCAAGTGAAAATCTGACTATTCCTTAATGAAGTTTAGATCGGCGAAAAGTTGCGTTCATCAAAAACCCGTGAACATCATGGATAGAGAAAGTAAGTCAACAATAAGCCTGATCTTATTCCCGTAGTTATGTTTGATGAAACTCGCGTATTGTAATGAATTACACTTGTGAGAAAGGACCGAATGTGGAGGAAATACCCACATGGCTTTAACTCTATAATAATCGAGTAGTAAGATAAGATGATCTTTGAGGACAAAGATCCTGTTTAGGGGTAAATGCTGTGACAATCCGTCAATTTATGGTTTATATTTTATTCTCAATATTTAATTGAAAACATTATTTTAATGTTAGAATATGAACTCACTTATTTTTCGGAAGAAATTTGGATTTACGTCTTGAAGTAGCATCGACTACGTCTAAACCGGAGGATTCAACGTTACGTGCATACGTTTACATACACCATCTTTGGTGACAGTCCGACATTTCAGAAAATAAATTTGTCCGTGAATATTATTTTGAGATTTTAAATTTGTGTTGGTTCATAAATTCACAAATTTACGAGAAGAGATTAGGACTTACGATTTTAATTTAACGTCCTTTACGACTAAACTGGAAACCTTAGGATTACGTATTTACGTTTTTGAACTCCGTTTTTGATGAGACAATTTTTATTAGATTCGTTTTGTGCCGTTGATTCATAATTTATAAAAACGTTTTTCGTAAAACGACCCGAGGGCACGCAAATTGAGGAAACTAGAATCGAGGAGTACCCGTAAATAAATGGGGATGTGACAAAATGACTTTTTCCCCACCCCTACTCATAACCGGCCACAAAGTTACACCACACCAACTTAGTGTCAAATTTTTAACAAGTTATCACACTTGTCATACAAGCTTACAATGTAAGCTAAACTTACCTCAAAACTACACATCTCAAAACCATTTGTTCATTTTTACATGCAAAACCACACACCTTTCTCTCTACACTCCACCCTTGCCGTCCACTTCCACCACCACCACCACCAAAATTCATCAAATTTAACCATAAACCTTATGTTATTTCTACATATGATGATGCCCTTTTGAAGATATGAAGATTGGTGCAAGTTTTAACATCTAAAAAGGAGTTTTCAAAGGAGTCAAGGGCTGATTATCATCAAGGTGTTCATGTAGATGGGTGGTCTTGAAGATGGTTTTGGTTTATCACAAGTTTCTCCATCAAAATCCAAGTCTTAATCACAACCTACATCATCTTGGTAGTAT
This sequence comes from Glebionis coronaria, assembly GCA_025667525.1. Lineage (NCBI taxonomy): Eukaryota > Viridiplantae > Streptophyta > Magnoliopsida > Asterales > Asteraceae > Glebionis > Glebionis coronaria. The sequence continues at coordinate 26,258 of JANFOE010001710.1, read as the reverse complement.
AAAGATTGTTCTTCCTTTCCTCTTGTTATTTTGATTATGTAATAATGTATTTTCTTTCCTATTGTATATGTATATGATGATAAAAATATTGTGTGGGGATTTGGTGTTGATAAACATGTGTAAAAAGATGAAAAACTATATGAAAAAGTGTTAAAATCATGATGTAAGGACTAGGCTGTATAAAACAGTGAAGAAACTTATGATAAACTGTTAAAATGGCATAGATTATTAAAGAAACATTAAGATACATGATTTTTACACATGTGGTGAGTTGGTCATGCAATGGAATCATTAGGATGAGTGAGATATGATCAAAACAATATTAGAGTACAAATCTGCATAGACTGTTTTGGACGATTTTTATAATATACTTAGAGGCCGATTCAACAGTAGCCATAGAAGAGTTAAATGGAGCACATATCATTTAGTTTATGAAATAAAAATTTGGGCTCCTATCTCCATATAGAACTCTAGATATGGCTGTTTTAGTGAACATGAAATTTAAAATCAGATTTGTATAATAAAAACTTATATAAAATGAGCACTCACTTATATATTTATAAAATATATACACATGAAAACCCACTAACAATTAATAGTAACTATATATAAGAATTTCATATATTATGATATAAAATAAGACATTTTTATAAATTACAAGCATAAAATATTTTCCAAGTTATACAACTATAAACATGATTTTTACGTCTTTTCAGCTAGTACCGAAAGATTAACGTTTTTATCAAATAAAACTTAGACGGTCGGACCGTCTAATGTAAACTTTTATAAACTCACATACTGATGTATAAACATATATAACAAGCAAAAACCGATAAAACCGAACCTTACAACATATAGACATTAACGGGCCAAAGTAGCCTTATTGGACTATAAACCCTACTAGTTAGTAAAACACTTATAAACTTATTTATTGGGCTTAACCCATTTGGGCCCAAAATGTAAAGTATAATACTGATAATAAAATTATAATTGGGCTAATGAATAGTATTGGGCTTGTAATAGGCCCATTGGGCTTTAAAATGTAAACAAGATTGAACTAGTATAACTAGTCTTGAAAATTTCCAATACATAACACTAAAATAAGTAAATGAGAATATATAAACCCACTTGATCATCATATATATAAAATCATCATATGTATACATAATTGTTATTTTTATAAAGTCATTGGACATGAGTCTAAGACAAGTATTATTTGTCTAGGTTTTCGTGATTGAAGCACGTACCGTACAACCGAATTGCCGATAACCCGCTTTCCCACATCAACGTAAGTTCATAGCCTCGCACTCTTTTAAATGTTTTTATAAAATGTTTTATAAACCTGCAAGGGAGATAACATGTTAGTTTTTATAAAATAGGACACTGGTTGTCCCGATTGTCTATTTATTGATTTGGACCCGAATGATTGTATGACCCGATGAATGATTAAATGACCCGATAGATGAAATGAAATGGATTATTAAAGTTAGGTTATGTCATTAAAAGTCCCATTAGCATGAATTGTGAAATACCAGGATTTGGTAGACGCTTATGCATATAATAGTACTATTTGGGGACGATCACCCTAGTTCGCGCCTTGACGGTCGATCCCCGTCTTGCCACATTGATTGGTAAGCGAATTTATGTATGAGAAGATTTCCATAGCGTGATTATTATGACGACACGCTAACTTAAATGGGCAAATTGAGTATCGGGTTAGCTACCCGTTGTTGTGATAGTAAGGTAACAATGTCATGCGGCTTATAATAATCCAATTAACGAAATACTGCTTTATGCATTGAATTACGATACAGTGTCTGACTAGCAATACATGGTCTTATTATTGATATTATGTTCGTGTTTTGGTTTTATATAACCATATCCATATAACGGTTTTTATTTAACTTTATACAACGTTATAAAACGTATTGTATGATGTTTTTACGACATTGGTTCATATAATGGTTTTGAAGGCAACAACCTATATTATGATTTTGATAAGGATTTGAATAAAATAACTTTGGCTATTTTATGGCCTATTACAAAGATTTGTACAAAAATGATTTTCGGTAATAATTATATACCGATGATATATTGATGGTTTTATTAAACTCTATTAATTCACTCGGCGTTATCGCTGACCTTTTATTTTAACATGTTTTGTCTCAGGTACTTGAAGGTAATTCTCGGGAAGACAACAAGAATTCATGGCCCGCACTTAAATAACAATTTCCATTCAAATCTTTTGTAAAATTGTATGAAATGACCATGACTTGGGACCTATGTAAATTTGATATTTATGAATGGAAATGCTTTATTATAAAACGACGCGAATTTTAAGCGTTGTCTATGATGTGAGTAATGTGCTATCCCGTAACACCAACGAGTCTTCTGCTATATTGAATTGTGTAAATTTGGGGGTGTTACAATATAATACCTCAAAGGTATTTATGATTGTTCGTAAGGCATGTAAGTTTTCCGAAAATTTCCTGAGATTTGGTAGGTTTGCCTATTACTGTGAGGTAGAACCATAAATAGAGCAAGTAGGAGGAGTGAGAGGAGTTGTAGTTGGTGCCCTTCCAAGGCAAATTTTTGATGAAATGATTTAAAAACAAGAGTTGTTAGAAATTGCAAGGAATGCAAGATAAAAGTTGAGTTGCTTAGTAGTAGATTGGATATGGAAAGCGGTTGAGTAGTCTGATGAGAGTAAGTATTGGTCTTTAAAAATGTGTGTAGAATTTTGCAAGTAGAACGAGGTAGGAATTTATTCGTATTGCCGCTAAGAGAGGGTGCAAGGAGGACGTAGTTGAAACTGCTAAGGATGTTGTATGAACGTTTTGGGTTTACGGTTATGCATTTGGCTTAGCCAAAGCACTAGCGGTTTTCATGGAGTCAATGAATCGAGTGTGCATGAACGTGTATAAACGAGTTGTCATCGGGAGCATCGATGACATCTTGATTTACTCAAATCTAAGAAGGAGAGTGAGGCGAATTATGAGTTGGTTTTGGAGTTGTTAGGAAAGGGAATTATACGTGAGATTTTCAAGTGTGAGTTTTAGGATTAAGTTGGCCAGGACGAGTAGTCAGAGATGATGGCATATCGTGGAACCAGCAAGGGGCAAATTGAAGAAGGGTGAGGAAGCGTTTTGGAGGCTGAAGAGGTGGATTGGATAATGAGCAGATCTTGGAATTATCGGAAGGACTGGATCAATTCGCGAAGCATGACGATATGTGGAGCAAGGATTTGGATGTATACGGGAACGACAAAGAAAGAAGGTTGATTATACGTTGTGGGAACTAAAGATTTGGAAGAACTAGATAGACTTAACTAGTGGAGCTGGATTGTTATATCTGCCTAGAATGCTAGAGGCATTTGGGGTACGAGACGTAGAGAATGATATATACAGATCATGAACGTCTCCAACACATATTTAATCATCTTGATTGAACATTTGGAAAATGTGATGGGTGGAGTTAAGTGACGAAAGAAATTGCAAGGCCAAGTACCATCTGGGAAAGGCAAACATGGTTGATGAGGCATGGAATAAGAAGAAGGAAGTGAAGCTGAGACGAACTTGAACTATATGGATGACGTATTAGGGTGGTTTGGATGAAGAATGTAGGTTGCACGGGTTGAGTTTTCTAAAGCAGAGAACGCGTCAACATGTATGTTTCGTGGCTTGGACAATCATATGGAGAAAAGGGACGTAGACTATACTTCCTACATAGATAGGAGTAGCTTAGAAAGGGCGATGTAAGGACGAAGTTGGTGAAAGGGATGCATAATGGGGTGGAGGAATAAGTACGATAAGAGTTAGGTGATAGTCGATAGACTTACTAATTCATCTCATATTTCAAGAGGAATGAGAAGTCACGTAGTTGAGAAGTTGGAAGGATTGCGTACGGATGTGATGGAATAGAGGGTTTTGTGTAAAAGTTAACCTAATAGGTATGGAATGCCTTATGAAGGATTATGGCAAGGGAAGAAACGATGGGAAGCAAGCGTAGTATACCGTTGATAGACTAATGTTTGGTATGAGCATACTATAAGGGTAATTGAGAAAGACGCCTAGAGCATTGGTGTGGGATTTGGAGATAGTTGGAGAACGCATTATATTTGGAAGAATTCTCCTACAAAGAGAGAGTCACCGGTGAGAGGGGCATATTCCCCATTGATGAGGATGTAAGGAATGAAGAAGGAAACACCTAAATTATAAGCTGAAGACGGGATATAAGATGGTCTGGAAATTAAGATTGTGGAGAGACAAGCGAAAAGTAGTATGGAGGAAGAATGATTCGAGGGAGCAAGAGGTTGTGAAGATAGTAGGGTGATATTGAAGGGAAAACCGTTATAGAAAGAGGTTAGTAGTCACGAACAATGGAACGTTCACCTAGAGAAAAGGTGTAGCACCTGTTAGTATGAAGGATTGTTAGTTACTTGGTTCCGAGCATGGGAAAGCAAGGATGAGGTGGTGGTTATGACATGTTTCATGTGAATGTTATGAGAAGCTTTTGGTTATGCAATCTTGCATATACCATTGGATGTGATAATGGTTGGGAGAACTTCTGAATGATGGAAAATCCGTAGAGGATAGAAGCCGTTAGGTCTGGTGATAGGAATTGTAGTAGAAACTGTTGAAGTGAATTCATAGGAGATGAGGTGGATCACCGTTACAGTGGGATGAAGTTAGAGGCAGCCAACGTAATGGACCGGAGGTGGATCAGAAAACTATAGAGGTGGTAGCAGTGCTTAAGTCGAGGTTGAAAATAGCAAAGAAATGACAAGAGAGCTATGCAGACAAGAGGCGTAAGCCGTTGAGATTTGAGATAAAGTTATGCTAAAGGTTTCACCATGGAAAGGGGTGATGCACTTTGGGAAGAAAAAGGAAGTTATCACCTAGATTTGTGGGCCCATTTGAAATCCTTGAAAGGATTGGGGTAGTGGCGTATAGGTTGACATTACAGGAGGAATTGAGTAGTGTGCATGACGTATTTCATGTATCAAACTTGAGGAAAGGCTTAGCAAGAACTGACTTGCAAGTACCGTTAGATGATATTAGTATCGATACGAGTCTTCGTTTCATCAAAGAGCCGGTAGAGATTTTGGGTCGTGAAGCTAAGACGTTGGAAAGTGTAATATACCGTTAGTTAAGGTTAGGTGGAATTCAAAACGTGGACCAGAGTTCACGTGGGAACGGGAAGAGTTTATGAGGAATAAGTATCCTCAGCTGTTTGATAATGACGATCCTAAGGAGTAAATCTCGGGACGAGATTTCTATTAGGAGGGAGTGATGTGACAACCGTGGTTTTGAGGTTCGTCACTTGGTCCTATTTTTAGGTTAATGTATGTGTGACTATATGATTAGCGTGTTTACATGTTTATTTTGAGTGAACGAGGTTGGTGTGGATATCGTATATGGGTATAAAGTACTCATAAGTAAATCGAGGAACGGTTATTTCATGTTCATGAGCTCACAATTTTGTGACTATGAAATGAGATGGTGTTATTTAGTGGTTTTACGTATACGTATATGTATAGAAAATCGTATTTTTATGGTTTAGGGTTTAGCATTTAGAGGTCTTGGGTAAGGTGTTTAGTCATGTTAGTATTTTTTGGGATGGTTTTAAGTCATTTAGGACTTAGTTATAAAGTTTATTTCAAAATTTAAGATTTTTTTTAAAACTGTATATTTTACGTCTTTTACGGTATTCGCGTAAAAACAGACTAGTTTTACGATTTTGAGGTTTTGGAGGCTTTAGGAGCTGAAATAAATTAAGGAAAATTAAGGTAATATTAATAAGATATTAATTAATAATAAATTGAAAAAAACGAAAATTAAGGGGGTAATGGTCGGTTTTGGACGCAAGAAAAGGAGAAGAAAAAGGAAAAAAAATATAAAAGGAAACAAGGCTTTTATAACTGGGTTAGGGTTCTTTTGTTTAACCATATAATGTTTCAATTAAACCAAAACACATCATAATCCCTGGAGAAAACAAAAAAAACACGATGGTTCATCAATGGAGTTTAGGATTTTCATAAAAATCTTGGTTTCCATTAATGTTAAGGTAAAACCTTCAAATCCCTTTTCAATTTAATTGTTTTTCATGTTTTTATAATCAATGTATGATGGATTTAGGGTTTATTCTAAATTAAAAACCTGATTTTTTATGATTAAAAATGATTAGAATAATTAGGGCTTATGATTAGACATGATGAGGGTAATTAATTTGGTTAATTATGTTAAACCCGTTTTTAAAACTGGGCAGAATTTTTGGGTCATTGTTTTGAAAGGTAACTGAGTTGGATTTCTAAATCAAGAAACGAGAACTAAATTGGAGGTCGGGAAGTGGGTCAAAAATAGGTTACAACAGTCGGAGGTCAAAACAGTTTCTGTGTCAGCGGGTTTTCAATTAATGTTTTAAGATGGTTAGGGCACTTAGGAGTACAATTGGACCTTCAAACGAACGTGACGGTTAGTTTATATATTATATAAGATATCTGGAAGAGGGCTAATCAATTGAGATAGTAGAAGACCCTCTGGTCATAACAAACTTTTCATACGTTCAAAATCGGTAAAATCTGGATAGGCAACAGTATATATACATATATCGGGGCCTTAACAGTAGCTTTAAGGTTGGGACAAAAGGGAGTAGTTAGCTAACATATGTAAGGGCATAAGTATTCCCTTTACAGAGATCATGGCTATGTTTAGGTGGGCGTTTGACTTATAGTTTGGAGACCTAAAAATTGGGACTGTTTTGGGTAAAATGTTAACGAGACGGGTTATGGAGTAAACTAAGTTAAGAGCTTTATAGAGGGGTGTAATGAGATGTTAGAGCATATTAAAGAGGTATATTTATGGGAGAAGGTTAGATGTCCATCATAGGTTGATGAGCCATCTTAGTGTTTGGTTCATGTTTTGATTGTGTGCTTTTGTTTGTTAGCTTTTTGCTAGTGCGCGGATTTTTGGAGAAGCTCAATCAGGTGAGTTTCATAGTCCCATGTCTACTAATGATTTTGACTTCCAGATGGGATGGAAGAGACACTGTCTTGTTTTTTATAAATTATGCTGTGAATGTTTTGTGTTTGGTGATGGACTTGTGCATACTTATGTGATTAACTGCTAGTTGATTCATGATTGTTTTATGTTTTGACTTGGTACCAAGGGGATGTTGACAAGGCGGGGCCTTGGGGAGGTACATAGATGTGTGAGCATCTATGGGACCAATGGATAATGATAAGGCGGGGCCTTGGGATTGGTACATAGGTGTATGGGCGCCTACGGGACCATGATGTTTGGTAAGGCTGGGAGCCTTGGATTTGGTTTGGTTTGTTTAATCTTGAATAATAGTTGTTAATGCATGTTTGTATATTGTCCATATGTTCGTAAATTTAGTTATTGTTCACAGCTTATGGTTTGTTTTGACATTGGGGTCTAAACCTATGACTCTCACCAACTTTATGTTGACGTGTTTTAGTGTCTCTTTCAGGTGATAAGGTGGTTAAGCGTGAGAACATATGTGGCTAGGATTGGAGTCGCGTAGGAATGCATTTAGAAGGAGATCCCCGTTCCTTCTTAGTTTATTTTTCTGTTTGTTTCAATAAGTGATGCTATGAACCTATATGTTGTTTTGTTGGTGTTATTTGTTTGTCTTTGGTAAGAGGTAGGACTGTTACCTACTTACCTAGACTCCTGCATTGTTGAGATATTGTCATGACATTTTTGTCATCATTTTATGACATTTCTTATTTCATTTAGTTATTTCTATAGACACGCCATGTTGTGATGATATCCATACGTCGCGCCCCATATTCCGCCATGGTAGGGTGTGACAGTTAATCGGGAAGTAATCGTACCGGTTCCCATCTCATGAAGTGCAGGTTCAGAGCTGTGTTGCTTAGAAGCCATTGCTGTCAGCTCATCCAAATCGGCATCTAAAGTTTCTACTATCTTGCCAAGACGACGGTTATAAATCCGGTAAGCTTTCTTTACGGGTGATTAACCAATGAAAATTCCAATATCAGCCTTCGGTTGAAGTTTTCCCCAATTCTCACTATTAGTATTTGGATAACACAGCACCAAACACATGAAGAAAGGAAATATCAGGGTTGTATCCATGAAGAAGCTCATATGGAGTTTTTCTATGGCGTTTACGAATGATGGAGCGGTTGTGGGTATAAGAGGATGTTGTCACTGCTTCAGCCCATAAGAAAAAAGGAGCATTCGCATAAATCAACATAGTTCTAGCAGCTTCCATAAGTGTACGGTTACGTCTTTCCATGACACCGTTTTGTTGTGGAGTGCGAGCAACTGATGTTTCATGTGAAATACCTACCTCTTCATAATGGTCTCGTGGAGTTTGATTAACGAACTCAGTTCCATTATCAGTTTGAATGCGGCGAACAGTAGCATTAAGACGCACTTGGATCATCTTAAGAAAAGTAATAATATATGCTAGTTCTCGATCCTTGGTTGCTAAGAACTTAACCCATGTAAATCTTGAAAAATCATCCACCATGACGAGGATGTATTTTCGACCACTCACACTAGCCGTACGCATTGGCCCGCAAAGATCCATGTGCAAAAGATATAGTGTTTCTTGGTTGGTATCTTCAGCTTTAGGTTTGTATGATTTCTTGTGCTTTTCCCCAAAGAACACGCGGAACATAAATGATCCTTGTCGAACTTAAGTTTTGGAAGACCACGAACAAGCTTATTTTTAGCCAAATGGTTAATAGCATCAAAGTTAAGATGAGATAACCGGCGATGCATAACCATGAATTGGTCTTAGATGCTTTGGAGAGAAGGCATACAGGAGAGGAGGCCATCATGTTTTGAATGGACAGTGTATAGAGATTATCCCCTCGAGAACCTTTTAACAAGTCATTTCCTTCAAGATCACGAATGAATCAATTAAGTTGTCGAAACGCAACCTCAAGGTTTGAATCGCAAAATTGTCCCACTGAGAATAAGTTGTGACCAAGTCCCTCCACGTAATACACCCTTGAAATCGTAACATTCCCAATTTGATATTCACTATAACCCATGATCTTCGCAATATGGTCGTTGCCAAATTTCACCGTTCCTAGAAACTTGCTGACGAAATTTCTGAGCATCGAGTGGTCTTCGGTCATATGCTTTGAGCATCTAGAGTCCAAGTACCAAAGGATGATTTGGACCACCTGAAAATATCACTAGACAAAGACGATGTATCGGAATCTAGTAGTTCCTCTATGTTAGCAGGTACATATATATTTATCTTAGATTTGCTAACAGAAGAATTTTTAGGCGTCCAAATTTTCTTCCTAGATGTTGGCTTAGATTCTAGTTGTCTAAGATCCTGAGGTACTTCTACATTGGTAGGCACAATGGTGGGGGCAGACCTAGTTAAAGGGCACTTTTTCCATTTTTTTAGTGCTAATGTTCCTATTTAAAGGACGCTGAGACCTAACTTCCGTGGATGTGATCCTATTTAAAGGGAACTTAGTTCCATTTTCTGTAATGTTCCTAACAGTGGGGTTCCATTGCCAACCAACTTGGGTGAATTTCTTCCCCGTTGGAGTCCATTCAAGATTGTTCCTAATGGCATACATTTCATTCACATGGTCAACAAGGCATAAATCATGACGCTAAGAAAACATGCATTCATTACAATTCCAAAATCTCATATTAGAATTCACATTTTGCTTAGGCTTCTGCATAGAGGTAGAGCCTTTTGTCTTAGCTACATGATTCTTTTTATTTAAATCTGAAATAACATTCCTAGGGTGAACTTCTACTTTATTCTTCGTAGTCCAACTAGTGGAAGGCTTGATCCTATATTTCTTGTCTTGAGATCCTTTAGCCTTAGTAGACACAATTACTCCTGTAGAAGCCAAGAGAATATTAGTGACAGATTTTGATTTAGCCTTGATAGGTGTGTTTAAAATAGGCTTAGCTTCTGGGGTCTTATTGAATGGAGTTATGAAAATGGTGGGGGTTTGTTGTTTAAGTGGTGCAGAACCCGGATGTCTTGTGTAATTCAAATGCTCTAAACATTGTTATACCTTCTCAATGTAAGCATGAGCAGAGTAATAGTGACTATTTGAGGGATCTAGTTCATAGAGATCATCTACAACATCCCTAGCAATATCCGCGTGCTTATTTGCATGCTACATATAAACCATATATGATAGAGGATTGTTCTTGGTTCTTATAAATCACCACCTTTTTGGTCTTTGGAGCACTAGAGGTCAGTGCAGAGATAGTAGCTGGAATATCAACAACTTCTTGTCCTTTGAGTTGAAGTGTCTCCTTTAATTCAGCTATAACCATGTTTTTGTGTATGAGTTGAATATTTAAGTCAGAGATTTCTCACACTTTTGGTTCAGTTGGTCAACAAGTGACTTTTGCTATGCCGCATTAAAAGTGAAGCGTTCTTCTAGTGAACCATAAACTTGTGAACAACCCAGCTTTACTTTATCAAAATCCCCTAGCATAGAAGTAATTCTATTTTCTAAGACATGGTTTTTAATCTCTGTGGCCTTTAGTTCCACTTTCTCTTTTAATGATTCTCTCTTAAGTCTCATGATTTCTTCATAATGCCTGAACCACCTGAATCATCTTGTCACTTATCTCAACGTTATTTTCACAATCATTTGTTTTTGAAAGAGTTTCATTTTTAGATTGCTTTTCAATTTCAAGTGATATACAATGTTGTTGAAGCTCATCAAAATGTTTTGAAAGTGAGTTATAAGAATCTTGAAGCTTTAAAAATTCAGCGTTAGATTCGTGACAAGAATGATTATCTACATTATTCACAGGCTCAACAATATTCATAGAGAGATCATGCACATCATCACATTTATTCACAGCAGATGTAATCTCAATAGCACATTCAATAATTACAACTTGCATCACATCGATAGACACCACTTGTTCCAAGAATCGGTCATATTCGGACAAAATCTTTTCTTTCTCAATTAAATGTTGCTCATAACATCACCCATTTCATGGAAACTTTTTGAACTTTACCAATTTTGAAATTAAGATTGTCCCTGAGATCTAGAAAACCCTCTTTAATATTGTGTACAAACGGAACGATCTCTTTCTCAAACACCGATTTCATGTGTTCAAAAGCCCATTCTCCAGCGGTTTGAGCCATTGGAGTCGTACATTCCTTAATTACCTTGTCAAATCCGGTAAGGTATCGCCTAATCTCTTTCAAGCTTAGCAATACTGTACTTACCGGTGGAAGACCCTTTGGAATTTCCTTAGGTTCATTCGGATTGACAAGTGTAGGAAATATACTAGGGTTTTCTATAGTAGACATGGAAGTTGGTGTATGGATAAATTCCCTTTGTATATTAAAGCGAGTTCTAAAATTCGTTTTTGCATACTCTTGATTAAGTTGATCATAATCACACTGAGGATATTCCAAAAGCAGTTTTGACCGATTCTCGTTAAATGATGATATATACTTAGATTCATTCGAATTACCAATCGGGTCTAAGATTAAACCTAGCTTTGTTGCATCATAAAGTCGCGGGTTGTGGTTAATAACTTGCTTTGCATAACCCAGGTTAGGTGGCAGGTATGTTAGACGGGATAAATTAAATTCCTTAAAAGATGAAAGAAACAAGTGTACTAGATGTGAAGCGGAGTATTGTTTTAAAAGAAAAACTTCAGTCTTTTTAATTTTCTCAGCTGCCTTAATTTCCGTTTCAACCCTTTTAGACTCTAGAATTTTGAAATCCGTTTGCAGTTTTTGAAAATGATTAACGACTGACTCTTTTTCTTTAAGTTCTTTTGAAAGATTTGCTCATAAACTTTCAATTTCTAGCAAGTTATCCATTTGTACTTTCCTAAACCTATCAAATTCTGGATTGGTTAAGGTATTGGTCAATGGAGTTAATTCCAAGGTTTTAACCTTTTCCTTATACGAAGCAAGCTCGGCAGATAATATCTGATTAACACCGAGGGTTTCAAGGACCGCATTATTCATTTGGCCAAGCATAGATGCCGACACCATAACCAAATCTTGTTGAGCAGACGAATTTGTAGACGTAATAGCTCTCGGTTGCATTTCACTCAAAGTCTGGGGACTTGCATTGATATTGCTATCATTGTTTGTCTCCTCATTTGAATTTCTAACCACCAGAGGCTGTTTCGGATACTCAGACACTTGCTCAACTTGATAAGGTACAATACTAGTATCATTGGCAGTATTTGGTACCTTAGATATTGTATCAGCCTCATAAAGTGAAAGATTTTCCATGAGAGCTTCCTTGGCGGTATTGAGGTCATCATAGTCTGAATCGTATACATCAAGATCATCGCATTGATATGTTACATTGTTGGTAGAAGCTGCTGTGAGTCCTTCAGTATCCACAACTCTTGTATCTGCTAGAAATGCTAACTCTTCTTCATCGAGTTCTCGACCTTGTGCTTGAGCATTAACCAAGTAAATCTTTTCCTGAAACCATGTACCATCCCTCTTCCTCTTTGGTTCCTTACACTCCCGAGCCATGTGTCCTTCCCCTTTGCAGTTATAGCAGATGATCATCTTCACTTTGCCACTGTTGTTTCCCTTTTGAGCAGTGTTAAATGGGCGTGCACCAGTATTGGATGAACTTGGTCTCCCCTGAAGTGGTTGCATAGTAACTCTGCCATCTTGGATTATAGCTTGTTGACGAGAGTTAGAAGAATTTCTAAACTGATTGTTTGTTGGAGATGGTCCTCTGTAACCTCTTTTGTTCAACGTTTGAGTTATTTAAGCAGGTATTTGTGCAAGAATATCAGTAGGATTATCCCCTTGTCTGAACTCAGGAACTGGAACCTCATCATCGCAGTAGAAAACTGGTGCTGGTTGAGCAACATACACAATTGAAGGAGTAGTGACATGTTGTGAGTAATGGAGTTGAGGAACTTCATGTTGATGGTAAGTGATGGCAATATTTGTTAGAGGTTGATAAGGAGAGTATGGTTGTGAAGCATAAGGTAATTGATGTGAGTCACATTGTGGTGATAATGCTGGTTGCTGATATTGTTGCTGATATGATGTAGGTGGTTGTTGTAAGATTGAATACTGTGGAAAGCTTGGAGTCTGAAACACGGGCTTGTGATAAGATTGTTATCCCATAGCATACGGAGTGTTGTTATATGACGATGTTTTGATGATTTTCCATTAATGCCAATGGTTTAGAATAAGCTCCTTGAGACATGCGTTTCTGGAGCACATGCTTCTCGTGTTGCTGCAAGAAGGCATAGAGTTGATCTAAATTTGATTTGTGCAAATCCCGAATCAATTTAACATCAGTGACATATTGGCTCCACTCTGGGGTAACATGTTCAAGAACTTTGTGTTGAGTTGAAGCTGAGCAATCCTAAGATTATACACATTCAAATCATTCATCAATGTGGTGAAGCGCCAGTAGTAGTCATGAAGTGTTTCCCTGGAATGTATGAGAACCTATCAAACAAGTCATAGAGTTGACACTGTCGTTCTTGCTTGGAAAGTGAAGTCCCTAGTAACAAAACCGTTAAGCGATCCCAAAGTTCCTTTGCTACCTTGTGTCTGCTTACCATACGATAAATATCTGGTAGAAGAGCTTGCTTGATGGTCTAAACGGCCTTGTCATACGCATCGGTAATGATTTGATTGGCAGTCGTTAGTTTATGAAATAGCCTTGGCCTAGTCACATTGTCTATAGTAACTTTACCCCAACCGAGTTGTCCTTTCTCAATGGATTGAACCATGAGTCTCCCATTGGGTCTACCCATAATATAAGACATCATGCGACCTTGCCATGCTTCAAAAAGCTCTTTGATAAGCAACGGTGGATGGGTATCGGTACCCGAGATGATAGAAAGGTCAGTAAGCGATGTCATTGTTGGCATGTATGAATGTGAATTCATTTTTGATCCCTTGAATAAAGATTACCAAAATGATCGAGCAATGAAATAAGGCTATGTGTTTTAATGTTGTTTAAACAAAGATGTTGTTATCTTTAGGTTGTGTGTTTTTATGAAAGTTTCAATGTCGAAAAGTCCTCTAAGTTGTGCAAATTCTATCTCAATACCCAAATTAATTCTATCTCAATGTCAAATCTCAAAGTTATCGTAATGCTCAAACTTAGTCCGTCTCAATGCCAAAAACTTACTCCCGTCAGAATGTGATCAGAATGTGATCGGAATGTCCTATCGCAAAGTGATCGGAATTTCCTATCGGAATGTGATCGGATTACAAATCGTAATATGTGATCGCAATATGTGATCGTAATATGTGATCGCAATATGTGGTCGCAATATGTGATCGCAATATGTGATCGTAATATGTGATCGCAATATGTGATCGCAATATGTGATCGCAATATGTGATCGCAATATAGAAACCCTTAGGTGTTTGCGATCGGAATGCTTGATCGTAATGTGGATATAGTCCGAGACTTGAAAACAACAAAAAGTTGAGATTTTTTACATTGTAATCCGTGTATCTAACCAAACCAAAGTACCCAAATCGCTACTACAACTATGTAGAAGATACATGGATCAAGTGGAACAACAAAAACACGAAAAAATTTGAAACTTGGGTAAAATCAATCAAAAACACATGAAAACACTTAAATAAGCATGAACAACACAAAACCTACCTTTATTTCATCCCATGGCTCTTGATACCAATTTTAGAAGTATGGAATCTATGATTTATCAAGAGGGTTGTTTTTTCTAGAGAGAGAAAGTAGAGAGAGAGATGAGAGAAAATGTAAATGCATTATGTGTGAAATGAAAACAACCAACACCCCTTTCCATGGTGGAAAAGGGTTTATACACCCAAGTCCCTTAGTAGACTTGGGCCTCTGGCCTATAAACATGCTCATGGGTCGGGCTAACATAAACTTAAATTAAACTACACTATGAGCTCTTAAATATATTGTTGGAGTGACCGAGACTTTCTAAATACGAAAAACGTATTTCCAACACAAACTTATAATGAGAATGCAGGTACCAAAGTTAACGTTCAACAAGAACACAACGGTCCAATCTTTGGATACTGTTCAACTAAGGACACTCTCATAGTTTGGTTGTAGAAGAAGTTGATATCTAAGAAACAAGTGTCTCAGGGGATTCGCAGTTAAGCTTACTAAAATGGCTCATCGTTAAATATCAGACGATGACCCGATCTTCAAATAAAGGAAAGTTTATCGCCGATGATAAAATTATCCTCACAAGCGAGAAATTAAATTTTCTCGGATACGATCTATTATTAAAAATATTCAAAAGTTTTAAGCTCGTGTACATGGCTCATCGTTAAATATCAGACGATGACCCGATCTTCAAAGAAAGGAAAGTTTATCGCTGATGATAAACTTATCCTCACAAACAAGAAAGTAAATTTTCTCGGACACGAGCTATTATTAAAACTATTCAAAAGTTTTAAGCTCGTGTACATGGCTCATCGTTAAATATCAGACGATGACCCGATCTTCAAATAAAGGAAAGTTTATCGCCGATGATAAACTTATCCTCACAAACGAGAAATTAAATTTTCTCGGACACGAGCTTACATTAAAACTACTCAAAGGTGTTAAGCTCGTGTACATGGTTCATTGTTAAATGACAGACAACGACTCGTACTTCAAATAAAGGGAAGTTTATCTATGCAACGATAACTTTCCCTCACAACGAGAAATTAATTTTTCTCGGGCATGAGCTCATATTAAAAACATTTGAAGTTTTTAAGCTCATGCACAACGGTTTGCAGTCACATGACACATTGTAATCCGCGCTTCAAAGAAAGGAAAATTTATCACCGATGATAAACTTATCCTCTCAACGAGAAATTAATTTTTCTCGGGCATGCGCTTATATTAAAAACATTCAAAGTTTTTAAGCTCATGCACAATGACTTACAGTTAAATATCAGACTATAACTCATACATCAATTTTAGGAAAGCTTATCTTCAATGATAACTTATCCTCGCAACGGGAAATTAATTTTTCTCGGTTATGAGCTTGTATTAAAACATTCCTAGTTTTAAGCTCAGAAAGGAAAGTGTATCTGTTAAATAAGAGAACTTTTCCTCATAGCGGGAAATTCTTCTTTCTCGTTCATGAGCTTTACGTTATAACATTCAAATGTTTTTCAAGATCATGAAAACAACTTTTAAGTAAATGTCAGCTTAGAACTCGTTCTTCGGTTAAAAGGAAAGTTTATCGCCGATGATAACTTATCCTTAACAACGGGAAGTTTACAACTTCTCGGACTTGAGCTCGTGTCGTACCATATTCAAAATCTTAAGCTCAAGTAATTGGTTTTGAAACGTTGAACACAATTTTTCAAGAATTTTTCAAACGGCCTTTCTAAATCTTTCAAAATTGTGTGTTCAAAATGTTTTGATAAACAGAGTATGTCTTCGGGAATCGATAATATTTACTATCCTAGAAATTTCGTTCAATAATGACACGGGGTTGTAAATAAAGTTCGAGCAGAAGTTTAAATGATTTAAAACATGCTCAAATGGCTTGCTATTATTTCATATAGTAACCCGCTTTTCATATTAAAGTCAAGCATTTCACCGGAAAGCTTTGACTCAACAACGGGAATTAATTTCTCGGGCATGGTTTACTGTATAACCATGTAAGGGATTGTGTTTACGTAATAACATAATCTAACATAAATCTATGTACGTGTCAGTGCATTTATTTGTTAAAACAAGAGAAATCTTGTTTTTATGAAGTTATCATCTCCACAACCCGCATCAATTTACAATTGATATCTACATACTCGACCATGCGACTACTCAAACGGTGACTACAACTCTTTCGTTAGAACACAGGTCAACAATTGAGGGGGAGAAATTGTCAAGCGTTCAGAATCTTTGATGCCAAAAGTGCCATGTTCACAAATTGGTGTCAAAACAAAGATATCAATTTTACATGTGGTGTCATGAAAGATTACTTCTTTTCAAAAAGGAGGAGATAATTTCAGACATTATGGGGGAGAAAAACCTTCGTAAACAAGAACCACGTGACTCTATCACATGATGTTCTTCATCATTCAGGTCCAACCTCGTAAATTGCAAATCTTGTGAATACATTATCATATTTGATCTTTGCACGTGATGAGTACCTTACACTTGTGTTTAAAAGGTACTTAATTTACGTATCAAGTACACCCTCATTAATTTGAGGGGGAGCTTGTGAAAATCATGAAGATAATTGGATTTGCATTTTTCTTCCCAAGTTTTCTTAAAATGTTATTAAAACAATAGATATTAAAAACATAGATTGGGCTAATATTTTTAATATGGGGGAGAAAATGTGATATAATATGGGAAATGATTAATCACAAATGGTTTGAATTAACGTGATAGCTCATCCCGACATGTACGAAATGTTTTCGGATATCGTGGCATATGTTAAGGTGGAGCAAAATGGATTGGATATCAAAATGGATTTCATGGTGACATACGCTTACCCAAAACATCTCTATTCACAACGGTGAAGATTGTGGTGACAAAAGGATGGTAGGATATGTTAAGTCCAATGATTCTTCTAAAACCGGAGGAATCTTCCCAAGGACATTCCATAGATAGAATTAGTAGTCCTTAGGAAAGATGGAGATATATTGTGAATGTAGCTGAATGCTGACCAAGAACTTAAGTTAGAACTAGAACAATCACAACAAGGTTCTAGTTATGACGTATCGGTAAGCATTAAAGGGGTTGAAGAATGAAAAAGAATTGTAAAGATAAATGGTGAAAAGAAAGAAGCCCTCCTTACAACTTAGGCAAAAACCGGGTCAACACATATTCTATTGAGATCATTTTTAATGATGCTTGATATTGAAGATAAGACATAATGGACCCAGTGATGCAATGCACAACCCATCCCAGCTAACTCAAATATCTCTTAAAAGATAATTGTTTTAATCACACGGAGACAACGCATTATCTATTGATTTATTCACTCCAAATAAATTGGTATTGAAATGGTGGCACTCCTCTCCAGCTTCTGATCACTAAAATCCAAAATGCATGATCGAGTCTAGAGCCATTTGAGGTAATCAAATATCTCATTAGGACACACTTTCATAATTCCTTGCTTCTTCACACACTGTGAAAAGTAAGAAAGATTTTAAGAGTCCTACGCAAAATCTTCATGATCTTGCCTGAACATCCGAGTAATACGAAAGTATTTACAATGAAGATGGAAATCCTTCTTGAGCGAATATCAAAAATCTCATGGTAGGTGACTTGTGCAATTCATTAGGAATCAAACTTGTGATAACTGGAAAGCAACATTGGTTTAATTCTTAACTGAATCTAAACACGTTCCAGGCCTCTACGCAATATCTTAGTGATCTTGCCAGAACATTTAGAGTAATACTTTTTAGTATTTACAGTGTCGAATGGAAATCCTTCTAGTGTTAACATCAAACAGCACTTGGTAGGTAATTAGAAAGATTCTATATGAATCAAGTTTGTGAAAACTGGAAAGCAACGATGCTACGGTTCTTAATTGAATTTCACTTGTTCCAGGAACATGAATTGATGGCTTCAAATCATGCGGATAATTTATCTAAATAATTCACTATGTACGTTCGCAGTCAGCTTTGGATGGTCGAGTAAAGAGAACGGGTTTACCCGTGAAATCTAGTCAAGGAGGTTCTTAATTGAAACTACATGCCACAAGTACGATATTTAATATCGTCCAACAATCTTCACCGACCGGAGGTAAAATGCTACCGAATTAGCATGAAATGTTCAACGCCATTTCATCGGCGTATATGTTTTGTTGCTAACTGTCTTATGCAGCGTAACAAGAAGGTGGCATTGCGGTGTACAATCTAGAAGAAGTCGTCAACACATGCTTATACTGTATGCACTTAATACTTCAACAAATTCAAGAAAGCCTAAAAGTCAAGTCTTCCGCTGTATCAAACTCTAAAGCTTTCAAGAATTTATAAAGGTATAAGTATGTGGAACATGAAGTCACGAGGAGGCAAATTTCACAAGTGATGAATGCACAAGGTCAAGGAAACATGCTCAAGACTAAAGTCAAAGATCTCATCAGCATATTCACAAGAACAAGATCGAAGACTCAAGCATAGTATGCTAGGTTTAAGATTTTGTAAAATGGTGTGACCTCCCTTAGGGGGAGATTGTTGGAAATACGTTTTTCTAAAGAAAGTCTCGGTCACATCATTGTTAGCATAGATCACGAGCTATAAAATATTTAGGACTTTGTAACTTGGAGTGACCTCCCTTAGGGAGAGATTGTTGGAAATACGTTTTTACGTATTTAGGAAGGATCAGTCACTCCAATAAGATTTATATAGTACGGGCTCGTGATCAAGTATGTAAACATATAACCCATCAAGCCCACATGTAGGGTAGGCTATATATACCCCCTCCTAGCATGTTCGGAGGGGATGGTTTACACATTTCACACACATCTAATCTAATATTCTCTCCTTTCTCTCTCTAGTTCTTCATCTCTCTATCTCTCTCTCTCTCTCTTTTAGATCATTTCAAGGTTTAGATAATACAAGGATTTCGTAGGCCTTCATATCACACTTGTTTGTTTATTGAGTTATTGTCTGCAGCGAGCAACAATCATCATAAACCCCATTACGGTCTCTGCTTGTCCTTGCACCACCCCGGCTGTTGGGGTGATGCAAACTAATCCGATGATCATACCATTAACCACACCAATGACTGAAGGCTTTCTGAAGAAAATTATGTCTAAGATGAGCCATGTAAGGAGGCTGTGATGTAAGGTAGTGCTGTAATGTAAGGCGGCTGCATATCAGATTAATCACACAATTAGAAGCGATGTTTACATATGGTGATGTATATATTTTAAGGTTCTATATTCAGTGAACATTAGCTACTGTTTTGGTTGTCAATGTAGTTAATGTAGAATGCCAAGAAACCCATAGGTGACCTGCATTGTTGGACGTTCTGCAAACACAATCACCATGTCACATTCTTTTAAGTCCTAATCGAACAAATCAAAGAAGACCACGCTGCCATTCTAGTGAAAGAAATATTATTCCTATAGTGGAAAACACAATTGATCATATAGGTAAGCGAATAATTACTTGTAAAGATGACACGCCGAGCCTCTACTATAACAATTTTCTTCTTCTAGCTGCATAACACCTGAACGCCGAGATAAAAATCTGTAGAGACCCCTGAGCCTTGGTTGCATTGAGAGATCCCAACTTTCCTAAGCGGTACAATATCTGTAAAGTTTAGTAATAAATATTCACACACGCCGTGTGTGTCAATATTATACTGTATGTGTGTGCAACTGTAAGCTTGCACGCCAATCAACAAGATGACTGAAAGGACGAATTCATATAACTGAAAACATCAGCTGCAACATATAACGTCAAACCGAGGTGATTGTGTACTTCTTTTGAAGGGGAAAATAAGATGTAAATTTTTTTATGATTCTTATGTTATAAAATTATTTACATACAAATGCTAACCTTTGTATACACTATAACTGATTAACCACATTCTTGTGCATACGTTTTTTATTGCAGATATCTTTCTCATATATGGAACACTTGTGACCTTATAATTGATAGATTAGTAAAACAGACTTGCGTTCTGGATGAATGGAAGTACCTTACCAACCCCTCAAGATGGAGGTCTTTCATGTCTCTTTCTCGATGAGCTGTCACTCTTTCGTTTGCTTAAAACTAACACAGGATCACATGTAAATACACAAAAGATGAAAGGCGAACCTTAGATTTGAAATCTTTCCAAGCTGATTAACCTCGATTACGTGGTGTGCTTATCGGTCATTGCAGCCTACAACAATATCTTTAAATCAAGAACTTTAATCAAAATTGATCACACGCCAAAACATATCATTCACTGATATGAAAATAGGACACAATCTTAATGGATTAGCCGCACTCTTATGTGGCACTCATGATCAATAATATAATATGTAGATGCTCGACGTAGGGAGGTTAAAAACCGCTTACATTATAAGATCTAGAAATTTAAATAAACTCTTTTTACATATGTAGGTATTACAGCATAAAGAAAAATAGGACTTGCCTCAAAGGTATGCTTAGCTTCACTATATTCAATCATAGTTGCATCTACATCTCTAATATTTGTATCTGTAAAATAAAAGAAATTACGTATATTAGCAAATGATCATATACAAATAAGCAGATTCAAGAGGATGAATCCGAGTAGTTTCAATTGACCTCTAAATGATAAATGGCTCATAATCAGTGGCTTATCTTTTTTTTTCAAAACATATGACGTCCAATTCATATGAAAAAACCAACAGGTCATGTTTGTTTGGTACTGAGTATTAGTGATTCTTTTTTTGTTCACAGCAATGTTGACATGATTCACCACCACGCATCAAGCAGATAGTCTGCGGTGCAATCATGAAGATCGTGAGTTGTATTACACAAACAGTATACGTGAAGAAAAAATATTTGGGTTTTGAATGTTATGTAAATGTCATTAGGGTTTTGCAAAAAAATATTACCTATAAAATCAAACCGAATGAATCAATGATTTAATTACAACAGGAGATCTGTGTTTTTTTCCCAAATCGTCAATGTCACAATCTGACAGATCCACCCATTTGATTTGTCTCTCAACGATCTCTTCGGTTATTGCAAATCGTTAAACCTATTACGATGACTGTTTTGTTGTTTCCAACAAGCGAGTCATGCTAACAATTTTGTTATATAAAAAGCATAAAAACGAATTAAAAAAACAACTAATTCTTACCTTCTAATAAAAATCTATCTTCAAGACTTCTATGAATCTCTATCAAACCCTAAAAGAAACAAAACATAAAAAAAAACAGAAAGAGAGACTCGTATTTTTTCTTGTGTGAAGATAACACGGATAAATTAGGGTTTAAGGGGAAAAGTAT
Source organism: Glebionis coronaria (assembly GCA_025667525.1). Taxonomy (NCBI): domain Eukaryota; kingdom Viridiplantae; phylum Streptophyta; class Magnoliopsida; order Asterales; family Asteraceae; genus Glebionis; species Glebionis coronaria. The sequence continues at coordinate 4,350 of JANFOE010001710.1, read as the reverse complement.
ATACCGAATATACGTATTAGGTTTTATTCCATAATTAGGTTAATAGTTTTTAGCCAATAGGAAAATGCCATATAGGATATGAGGTGGCGCTATCTTATTATCCTATGTCAAACTTAGCCCAATATAATACATATATATATATATATATATATATATATATATATATATATATATATATATATATATATATATATATATATATATATACTTATATATATATATATGTATATATATATATATATATATATATATATATATATATATATATATATATATATATATATATATATATATATATATATATATATATATATATACATATATATATATATATATATATATATATATATATATATATATATATATATATATATATATATATATATATATATAATATATATATATATATATATATAAGTATATATATATATATATATATATATATATATATATATATATATATATATATATATATATATATATATATATATATATATATATATATATATATATATATATATATATATATAAGTATATATATATATATATATATATATATATATATATATATATATATATATATATATATATATATATATATATATATATATATATATATATATATATATATATATATATATATATATATATATATATATATATATACTATATATATATATATATATATATATATATATATATATATATATATATATATATGTATATATATATATATACTAGTGGCAAAACCCGTCCGATGGACGGGTATAACTTATGATTGTCGTTTAACTTTTTATTATTCGGTAAATACTTGTTTGTAAGTTTATTTTTAGTGTAGTTTCTTTTTAATGCTTTATTGGTCGATATAACTTGTATTTAGTTTCAATTAAAGGTGGAAAAAATATCCATATCCGCTAAACCTGACTCACACATGCACAAAACTTATTAAGATTCATTTTTTGGGTTTTTTGTTATATTTTTGTTTGCGTATTTAGTTTTTATTTTACTTTTTATATCATCATGTTATGGTCAAACATATTATCAATTTTTACGGATATATGTTTTAAAAATGTATTATTTTTTAACAATTTTTTTAATATTTTTAATGCATTCGTTTTTCTGCTTGTTTGTTTTTAATGTATTATGGTTTATGATTAAAGATTCTTGAAAGAGACACAAATTTATTATTTTATAAAGTATTTGAAATATTTATATTTAGAAATACTAAAAAATCCAGACTTTTAAACCTTTTATTTGTGGAAATATTTATTTAGAACAATATGTTGACATAAGATGTGCAATCTTAACCATACGTTTCTTTTGTAACAACTTTTTTGTAATATTATTTTGTAACAAACTAATTCAACATTAATTTTCATATATTTTAATGAATTTTTGTCTTTTATTTTTAGATTTATTTTATCTTAACTTAATTTTTTTACGACTTTAACTATAATTTGATTAAAAAATAGTTATCAAATACCCGTTGCCGTATTGCAATATATACGCTAGTTAAGAGAAAAGAAAATGTGTCGTGTACGCATGACCGTAAAACAAATTCTATCTTTTTAGTTAATTGTATTTCAATTGCAGTTCATGCATTAGTTAATAAATCCAAATTAGAATAAGTAAACTAATAGCTCAATTCATACTCAAGTAGAAATAAGCCATAGCTCTTTAATATGAACGGTCATCTTCAGAATTAGTCCATAGCTCAATCCATAATCAAGTAGAAAATACAAAGATTGAAAGAAGATCTATAGCTCATCCATAGCTCATTCACAACGTTTTGCAATTCAACTTCAGAAACATCCATAACTCATCCATAATCAAGTAGAAAGATCGTGTACATAGCATATAATAGAATGGTGATCAATAATTTAAGTAAATACATTGAGCTGTTTCCCACATGAATATGCACTGAATACTGATGATTTAACTATTTGTTTTAATACTTCAATAAAACCAAACTCAGCGAGTTGAAGACAGTCAATGTCCAACATAACAGCTGTTGATATCATTTTTAGGGAACGATGACTGAATAACTATTATTGTCTAAAAGCCTAGACAGGGATTTTAGATGCTTGCATTCACAAAAAGAGTTGGAGCAGAAACATGCGCCGTTACAAAGGTCCTTGAAACATGTGATAACTCCTTGACAGAACTCCTCTTACGCGTGGGATGGAGATAGCAACGTTGCTGTAGTGAATTTTTTCAATAGTACAATCATCTTCTGCATACATATATACACTTCTAAACCCATTAAGTAAAAGACTCACATTCGATATTTCAATAATAATAAAAGTGAATGTGTCAGTAGCTGGTCAAGGGATGGTAGATGACATTTGATTATAAGGTATTCCTATGGGCGCCTTATGAGACAACATCACTGATTTTAGGAGACAGTCCTTTCGCCGCAGAGACCTGCATTCCATTGCGGCTTCTATCAGAAGCACCAAGGGTCTTCACAATCTGACTATGCTTTACACTACTTTAGCTAGATAGATGGTATGTAAAGTACCAAGGGATAAGAAGGAGGAGCATCTCTCTCCAGAATTCTGTTTAGAGTTGATATGTGACCATTGTTAACTTCTCTCTCATATCATAAGCAAGACTGAGCCCCCCCATATGAAACATTTTCACTTTTAATGGGTTAAAATAGAAATCCAGTATAACGTGGATGAACATAAAAGGGGTCATACGGGTCGAAACTAATTTTGAATCCTTAAAACTTACTACATTGTATAAAGTATATATAAGTGAGCCTCGTATGAAATCAATGCCAGCAATTTCACTTCATCCTAATGGAAATTAGTTGGCCGCGCAGAGTTTAGATAACCAAGTTTTGATCTACACTTGAGAGGTTTCAATTTAATAAGAAAAAGAGGTTTGCGGGTCATGTATTTGTTGGGTATAAACCTAAGTTATTGAAGCTGAGTTAACATGTAGCAGAAACATTAGCTATGTGGTTCCCCGGAAGATGTATTGTAGACACTTATGTTATATTTTTACTATGGTACTTGTCAAAGTTATCCTTTCGGATGGATAACAGAAAATTGTTTCGATAGATAAATGATCCCCAAAACACATAAACTCTGATATTTAGATATTTGTTTCACTTACTATCACGACTCGTGTTGCATCTTCATACAAGTCTCCAATGTGATCTACATGCTACTCATTTTTTATCAAAGCCTAAATATATATACGCAAACCGTTTATGATCAACCATTCCTACAGGTTAAGAGCTAGAGTTAGTTCAAACCAATAAAAAAATTCTAACAATTTAGTACATATATTTTATAAAATAAACTGACAGTTCGTAAGTGTTGTGGGATGGTTGATGGGGAAGACTGAACACCTTTTGCTCTCTGAACAACATCACTGATATCATCATTCTCATTTACACTCGGCTGTTCGGGATCTTGTTGCTCATGTTCAAGCATCCATTAATTGTCAGATTGGGTACCTTGTTCTTGGCGTCAACATAGGATTGTATCAGCTGTCCAGTCTCAAGCTGGAACTACTTTTAAAAAGATTGGAGATTCTTCTTTTGTTCATACGCTTTTGAAGTTCAACTTGTTATCACCATCATAGGTAGAACTTGTATTTGTTCTAATATTTGTACCAAAACACTTATCAACAGTATCATAATCATCTCGGTACTGTTCACCACTCATCTTCCTTCTTAATTGAGCTTGCATCTAAGCTCTCTAGTGACTCGGGAAGTTTTGATGCAATTTGGGCTTCTGCATCCCTTTGAAAAGAAACCAAATTGCTTCCAAAGAAATGTCAAAATCATGTTTAAGGTTATTAAGTTGTTTCTAAATGCATTGGATACTCCAAATGATCACATACCTGATGATCTATAAGCGCAAATGAGTCCAGATTTATTGCACCATTCTTAAAATTACATATGATTTAGGTCTAATAGGCTCCAGGGATTCCTTGTTCAATGGATTCTATGGTCATGTAGAGAAGACACCACTCTTCAACCTTATCATAGAAGCAGATGGACGTACCTCATCAGCTTCAAGTGAAATAAGAGCTGGCGAAGTTTATTTAAGAACACGCTGCAACTTTTTTTACATTTCTTCCATGCCCTTCAAACTACAATATATCAAAAACATATTAAATCAAGTATTCAAAAAACACGTACACGGTATTTGATCCTCTTAAATAACTGTGGCAATAACGCCAAATCACGCACTTTGACCCCTACACATTCCAACCCCTAACTTGTACCGACCCAATACCTAAGCCACCAAGCTTTGAAATAACGTAATGCCATGTATTGCGTTATCACAAAATAGTGATTTGCATCGATACCTGAAGAGGATCAGATGGGGT
>JANFOE010001709.1:0-75260 GCA_025667525.1 Glebionis coronaria | reverse complement strand
ATATATATATATATATATATATATATATATATATATATATATATATATATATATATATATATATATATATATATATCCACATTATATATAAGAGGAGGGATATGCCACATAAGCACCTCATTAATCCATGTCATCATTTTTATTTTTAGAATTTTTGTAATTTTTGTTTTTAAATAATTATGTTTATCATATTTTACAAATTAAAATATAAAAACTGTTAACAAAATTATATTATCTATAAATAAAACCCCATTATCCCTCCCGCTTAATTAAAGATAGAATCTTAAATAAAACTCTAATATTCCTCATGATTTAAAACATATTCTGTTAATATACAATTATTTAAACAAATCTTCATTCATCTTTTATTCCAATTAAATCATTCGCAAGAAACAATTCATCTTTTAGTCAGGTACTACTATTTGATTAATAGTTTCACTTTGTTTCCCTTAACCTATCTTTAATCTGTAGGTTTTGTTAATTTTTGTTGTCTTGTGAATTTTATCCAGAAACCTGTGTCAAGGGATCTAAGAATTGTGGATCACTTATCAAATACTCCGAGTATGTTGAAATTCTACAAGATGTTAAAAAATTGACATTTTGCAAGATGAGAGTAGGCTCCAAGTATTTATACTTTTTATTGAGCTTATAAATTCATTATATATATTTTAAAGTTGTGATGTCAGAGGGTAGTCATGACCACCTCCAGACTCAACCAACCATCTTTCCTAAAACGGCAGTTGCATTTTCCATCAAAGTTGCATCCACTAAGACTGAATTCACAACTAATACTATATCATTTGTGTTTTTCATTTTCAAAGCGGAATCAATCAGGTGAGCTGTGAGGCGGCGGTTTATATTTCATGGTGGTCAAGCTTAGGTCTTTGACAATATACATCCAAAGAAGGTAAGTTTTATGCTTTGCTTCATTTGATATGTTTAACACGAAAAGATATAGGTGCAATCATAAATGATACTTATTCCTATATGAGCTACTTATTCTCTTACGGACATAGCAAACCCGTGAAGTTTTGATTTTATGAGGTATGAACAAAAAATTTGTTTTTTTTCAGGGAGATGCAATCTTGAATCTGGTTGGATCAAGTGGTGGAGCATAATCAACAAAAGTTTCTCCAAAGTCAGTCGTAATACCACCCGCTGGTCAGGGTTACTTCAATATAAATCAGGCGGGTACTTTTTTTTTTGTATATATAGTTTTTACACAACATGCATAAAAAAGTTACTAGCATTTAAGAAGAGGTCTACCTGAATGGATAGGAAATATTGTAGTAACAAGGTATATGGGTGTTACTGATTACCACCATTGTATTATTAGATCGCTACCAATGGATCTTATGGCTTACAACATAATAAATTAGAAATTCTAAGTATGTTTCCACCTCTGATTAGAGTATACCAACAAGTATACTTGATTATTCCTAATTATTTCTAACAAGGTAAGATATGTTGTGATATGTGCAGATACATACAAGGAGAGAATAGTTGAAGCTGGTGAAACAATTTTCATCACTCTTGGTGCTCCTTGAAAACAGAATCTCTGACGAAACAATTTTCAGAATAACAATGGTAATGGAAATAATAAATGACAATAGTGGACAATATGCTCTATGCAACACATAGAGCATATTGTCTACTGTTTATCTCGAAAGGAAAGAGATGCAAATAATAAGCCCAATTCTGATCTTAATATATTTATGAAGGTAATAAATCATCTACAAACAACAAGCCCTTTGAATAGTTTATAATCAGGATGCAAAAATCTTTATTATTCTTTTGTTGTTATTCAGGTTGCTGCAACAGAAATTCAAGAAGCTAATGTTGTTTCAAATTATACTATAAAGACCCATCTTTTTCATTCTTATCCCTATCAAATTACTGACATTATCTGAAATCATTTGCAGGGCCTGGCTTATTTTTCTACAGTATAGTGTCACTCAGAAAGTCCTTCGTAACATTATGAGAGATAATTTATTAAAAGGGATGTTTGTTGCATATGCTGACCGAATGATGGACTGATGATTTTGTTACCTAATTGAATAAAACCATGAACCTTAAACAACATAAGATAAACCGAGCAATATACCTAGGAATGAAATACAATATATTGACATATAAATGCTACTGATGGCTGCAATTGATGCATTAGATCTATGATGTACTTGGGAGGTTATTTGATAAAAGCAGCTATGGTTAATATTTATTGCACATCGTGTACTCGTCTATTGTTCATCCCATGGTACCCAAGCTTTAAGACCTTCTGGTTAGTCGGTCTTATATAAACTTGAGGAGGTTGAGAAGATTTTGGAGGAGTGTGCAGCTAAACCAATTCCTATTGTGATTACAAATCCTGACTTTGTGATGAAAAACCCCCGGACCACCAGCTGTAAAATAGTTGTCCGGAATCATTCAACAGGGTATGATAGGTTGACAAGATCATTATCATCCATGTCGGGTAGAAAGAAAGATATCATTTATGTTACTTTTGATTCCAATGTTTCTTCTATTACTTGCATTAGAAGGCTATCCGAACCTAAAAAATTACATCACACGACACGAAGTACTGAGCCTGTTTCGAAACCAAAATTATCCAATAGAGGGCCCGAGACAATAAGAAGTCTGCTATCATGAGTGTTGATGAAAGTAAGGCTGCATCACTTCCTAATCTCAAGATGAAAACATCTTCAAATCTAAGCCAGAAGATCTCAGCTGTAAAGGCGAAGGAGGACACTTGCTCAATATGTGTGACACACAACTCTGCTTATGAAATTAGGTACACCAGGTTATAAATTTGAGTTCTATTCCATTTGATGTTGTTTCCTATGAGTATTTACTATTATTGGCAATGACTAATGGTAACTTTTTACATGTGACATATAATGTATTAAATTTCCTACTACAACCACCTAAAAGTGATCTAATAAGGAAATTTAAATGTCGTTTTTGTGATATACTCAGCCGAAGATGTAAATGTGTTCCCTAGGCACTCTTATTGGCTTAGTCTAATACAAATACAATGATTGCCAACTTTTATAATTCTGCCAAGCATTACCCAAAACAGATCCATAAGTCGGGGATGTTGGAGAAACCATGCAAGTTGGTATTCCAACTAAATTAAAGTACCAAGGTTGTAGTTTGGATGATGAAGATAATGGAAAGAATTCAAGAACGGTAAGAATTATTAAACATAGGATGATGAGTTTGGGTCCTGATGGTAAGAAGATTCAACAAGGAATTACATCTACTATAATTATCGAGCTAACGGATTGCAATTCTGCACTTTCACAGCAAAGGAAGAAAAGGCAGGTACTTTATCCATTAATATCTATTATCCTATTGAGTCTTAGGATATCGCTATCAAAAGTGAGGGACGCGAAGTTCACTTGTCATTCTTTTACTCTATCTCAGGTTTCTCCCACATTATGTTATCGAGAGATATACACAAATCAATAATTATCCTCTTCACAAAACAAACAAAGTTGGCATAAGGGCGTCTATCAACATCCGCCAATCAAAGGTAACATATTTTTTGTACATTATTATGCATTCGATCTGTATCTTTGTACTTACTGGATGTCTTGTCCCTCTGTTAATATGATTTTAAGAATCTTGTGAGATGAAATGTTTTCAGTAGGATTAAAATGTATGCATGTACAAACTGTTGTGATGTTTGAATACATTTCAATACTTGAAACTGATAATATTTCAAAGGATCTTTTATCAAAAATATAGAATTCTTAATGTGAGTACTAATCCACTAAGTCGAATGTAGCTAGAAAAATTCATAATCGATGGGTCAAAACTAGTATTAGACCCGTTCATTACTGCATCAGTTCACGACTATCCTCCTAAGCTTATTGGCTCTTTATTGTATTGTGAAATTTATAGCAGATAATTAATAGTTGCATGAAAAATGCATGTCAAACCTGGTCATTTAGGTTGTTGGTCAAAATGGGTTGGATTCGATTACCTGGAACACTATGGATTAATGATGCTTCATAAATAAATAGTTCGTAGAAGCAGAAGAGATGCAAATAGATGTAGAATGATGTAAAATTAGAGCTCATTCGCTCATCAGCACTAAATAATCATGAACATCTTTAGTCCTCAGTAAGTTTGAGTGCACAAAAGATTGATAAAAAATGTTACTCCTGGGATTGTACAAAAGCAGCTGCAAAAATGAAGACATTAAACAAAAAACAATTTAAGCGCAAACAAGACTCGCCTTTTTCTTAAGAGATAACCAACGTGGTCCATTGATTGAAGGTATGTAATATATTAGATGCAGTTATGATAAAGTGTATTAGACACTCATTTGAAATGGTCAGTAAGTCGTTAATATCTTGGTTACATTGAAAAAAAAATATTTTCCTAGACATAATAATAGATTACAATGCAAGTACTAATATCAATCCATCTTACAATTGTTTACTAATATCAAACTGAATTTAGAACTCAACTTTGCTTTAGAAAATCAAACCAAGCTTTGCATCCAAAAGGTGTTCATTTTGTAGTTCTTTTTTTTACCTATTTTCATGTTAACAGGTTTGCTTTTTAGATTGATGTGATGTTATATCTTTGTACCTGAACAAAGAGAAAATTCAGAAGTTTTAAAAGAGAAAACAACAAATTTGAAACAAATCATACGAATACCCTCCTACGACACAAAGATTCTTGACAATGATTAAAAGAGGGATTGTTCAAGGGTTTCTCTCTAATATTAAAAACGTTGAATCTATGTCTTTGAAATTCCAAAAAAAGTTCTTCTAACATCAATGTCTTGCATGTGTCGGTGAAAAACCTCGCGTAAGTGTTCTCGCCAAAACAAAGCACCTAGACAGACTCGACACAAGTAGCTGGAGTAGGTTATACACATTTTCAAAGGAATTCTTATCCCATGAAAACCTAAAACGGTTTGGAGAATAAATAAATTAGGCGTAACCCGGGGATGGAGCTTTTGTTCTTTTTTCATGGGGATCAATATAGGAACAAAAAAACCCAGGATCATACAAAATGCTTCTTTGGCAAAAACAAGTTTCTTATATGGGAACCTCATACCAAGTGTGTGGTTAAAACACCATTCCTGCCGTGGCAACCCGATGGGTAAGCACAAGTAATCTTCCACTGGGTGAACCGGTTATCCACTCATTGTTGCTCTCATCTAATTTATACCATCAGCTCTAGCCATAACAAGCTTACTGGGCGATAAATGTTCCTACCCATCAGCAATTTTTAACTTATTTCCTCAAGTTTAACTTCTGTGACTTTTACTTTGAACTTTTAATGTATTTGGCGTGTTACGATTTTGTTAGTTTTATAACTTTACTAATTTGAAAAAGCACTAGAGTTAAGGATGTGTCAACATGTTTCCAATTAGATAACGATGGTTACTCTTAGATAAGTCATGTAACGTTATTGGAAACATGTGTCACCACATTTGAACCATGACTTATTTTCAAGATACATGTAACAATAGTAATGAACATGGTTACAAGAGTGACCAAGATCAACGCTTTAAACAGAAATACATGTTTTATTAGATCTCCAGCATGTAGAATCTAAGATTTAAAAAAAACAAATTCAACATCACAGCTACCATAAATTTGAACTGAAATACAGGCCTTTCAAACAATCTTTTAAAAATTGGCTTTTAATGGGCCCGGTCACGGTTTGACTGAATTATGTCAGGTCATCGGTCAAGTCACAGTTCAACCGGTTTTAACTGAACCAGTCAACCTAATAAAATTATACACATTAGATTTTGAAACAAAAACAAATAAAAACTATGAGCACATACGAAAATTAGTAACTTTGGTGTAGGGCTGAGCAATAGACCTTTGAGATTTAATATGATAAATTGACCTTTTATGTTCTATTATGTATAAGTTTTCTTAAAAGACCTTTTTTATAAAAATAATATTATAATTCACAACAAGATTTTAAAAACAAACTTATAATTTTTTATTACTTAATTTACGAATTTTTTAAATTTAGTGATGTATGATTATCAATAAAAGTGATAATAATTCTATACGTTAATTATCATAAATATATACTTAGTAATATAATAAACATAAACAATTTAATAAATATTGTTACTATGCTCAATAAAATATTTATAAAATATATATTTTAACCTAAATGTTTAGTTAATCAAATTAACGGTTGCCCATATTCTGGTTCACTTTGTCAAGTGTGTAAAACAGGTTGGAAGTTGCAAAAATATGTGTATAATTCTTACATTCTCTTGAACCATTTGTTTATAGGGATTTATGTTATTTGTTTTTAGAGATTTAGTCAAATCATATCCGCAATCACATACACATAAAACTTCTATAAAGTTCTTTTTTTACTACAAACGCTTTTAACCTTTTATCATTAATATTTATAAAGGTTGTTAAAGGCTGATGATTGTATTGACTTAAAGGTTGAAACGTCGGTGGCTACACCTTCTTGATAATGAGAAATTTTAAAATGTGAGTAGAAGAACAATCCCGCCTTTGCCGAAAAAGGTTTCATCACTTTAAAGAAAGCCTTTTATAACCAACATCATGATAAAAACAACAAACAAATATTTACGCGAATAAAAAAATTAAAAACAATTAGTTCCATGAACAAATAGAAATCATACATGCTAATAACGCTTAAAAAGACAACTATACTAAAAGTTACGAACAAATGCTTACCAAATAAAAAAGTAAAATAGACAATAAGAAGTCATACCCGTCCATCGGACGGGTTTTGCCACTAGTATATATATATATATATATATATATATATATATATATATATATATATATATATATATATATATATATATATATATATATATATATATATATATATATATATATATACATATATACAGCAAATATGAATCATAAGCATAGACTTTAATATTACCTAGTAAAAACGCAAGCAGTTCTGCCAATTCTAAGCCACCTAAAGCTCTATACTCCTCTATTCTCAATAATCGTACATGAATGGATGACAACAGATTTAGGGAAAATGTTGAATAGGGAAGGAAAAACAAATCAGTTTAGGTGATGGAATGTATTTTCAAGGAACAAAAAGGTGAAGATATTCGTTAGGATGTAGAGAGTTATATAGGTTTTTACTTTTATTAACAATGATCTGACCAAAAGGTCATCAGTTATATAGCCAATATGATTATTATAAATGTTGAGTCTACCAAAAGGCCATCAGTTATATAGGCATCATGATTATTATAAGTAAATACATAAATTAATGTTAATAAACTTAACACATAGCAAGTTTACCAAAAAGGTTGTTGTCAGTTTTATTTTCAGCATTGTCAAATCAATTAAATGGAAAATTATAACTTATAAACTTAATAAGCCTTAATAAGCAATGGATATTATGTGAGCTGATATGGCATTGCTGATGCATTCACATCCAAACAAACCGGTTACTTATAGTTATAGGTCTAATGTTTTATAGTGCCAAAATGTAAGTTGACTGATTAAATCAGCTATATTGTTATAATGTGCATGGTGTGAGTGTGATTGTACTCCATTTAACTGTAATATTCGAGCCACTTAAGTGTTTCGATGGGCTTGTGACATATTAACTCACCAATATGTATTAGTAATGCATTAGCATGTGCATTGTGTGTTTGTGCAATATAACGCATGAATTTGTATGAACATAATAGCCAGTAGGTTGCTGAAAAAGAGATAGGAAAAAATCAAAATTATGTACATTAATTTAGGGTAAATCAACACGACTATTACGATAATCTATTTACAAACATATGTCGTACACAATCGTCTAGATTTGAAAGCTAAATTCTCGTTGAGCACCTGTAACACTCTCAAATCGGGTCACATTAGCAGAAGGGTCCTTGAGTGTTACTTACTTGATACAATCACTCAATTATAGAAAACGGCTCAAAACGAGTCGTTTTGATAAAAACATCCATTCATTCATTCAACGATAAAACTTTACACATGGTCCCAGATAATTTAAAGTTTACAAACTATAATAAATGATAAAAGTTCTTTGAATGGATAAGTTTTAGAAAAAGCGGGCCAAAATATTTAAAACATGCAAGCTTCACGAAACCGCCTTCCTCGAGTGCCTTCTTATGGACCTGAGATAAAACATGCTAAAAAGTCAACAAAAATTTGCTGAGCGAATCTATAGAGTTTAAATTAAATAAAGAGAACACAAGTATTCTGAATAACCTTCCATGGTTAATAATTCCTCGAAAGACAATTATGTTGTACGGACATAATTATCGGTGTTATTACATAAGCCTCGTGACATTGAACGTTAACATATATTATTTCAGCCCAACACACCTAGTCAAGTGCGTATATTTCTCTTATACGTATGCATCCGATGTGCTCCAATACACATGTGCTTCACTACACATTGCGATAGCTAATCGCATCGGACTGGGCGTCACCCTTATAGATATATCCATAGTATTAGCGTTCTTTCGATTAACAGTTCACGATTCCATGGGTCTTTTAAGGCTAAAGATAACTTACGTAATAACTTTCATCTAAGCATACAATCGGGTCATTTGTGTTCTATTTTAAAACAAATGGGGCTTACCACAACTTCTAATTGCACCCATTCATGGGTTTACAACAACTTCTTGTTGTACCCTTCATTTTCAATAAATAATTTTCCAATAACTAGAGCTTCCACAACTTCTAGTTGCACCCATTCATGGGTTTACCGCAACTTATAGTTGTATTCTTTTATTTTTAATAAAACCAGCATGTTATCCCCTCGCAGGTTTCTAAAACAATTAAAAAATTTAAAAGCGAGGCTATAGACTCACCTTAGCCATAGCGATATCAAACGATGATAAAGATCAAGATATAATTGACGGTAGTGAAATATTGAAATAAGATAAGATGCGAAGCCACGAGTTCCTAAGTATGACCTAAAATAAAGTGACGTATCTTAGGCTTAAAATGTTAACGGAAATAGGCGATGAGTTTTATAAAGGTTCTTATGTATGAAAGTATAGTTAAACATTATACATTTTTGTATATATATATATAAAAATATCATATTTTCTTAGTCGAGTATTAAATTTGGCATTTCAATATATATTTCATGACTTATATGTAACTTATACATATATATATATATATATATATATATATATATATATATGAGTTAGCTAGACAATTTTTTTAACAAATAATAATAATGTTTTTTTAAACGTCACTTTTCTTTCATCATGTCTACAGTTTTTGAAAATAAAAAAATTCAAACAAAGATGTATTGCTAATATGTTGATGTAATAATTCATATTTAGCTTAATCCATAAAGATCTAATTTCATGTTCAAGGACCGACTTTGAACTTAATTCTATTTTTACAAATATGAAACAAACATATTAAGTGAAGAAATAATATTTATTATAGACAAGATTTTACAAGATCATTATATTATAGACAAAAAAATGAAACTAAACATGTAATCAAGTTAAAAGTTAAGTTGAACTAAAAATTATACAAATTTGTATTATTGGACAAAACTCATACCTTCTTTTCCATATAAAAATAACGAACAGTTGCTCATCATCCAAGAGTTTCAAAATTTTGTTTAGAGTCTTTGTATGCTTATCTCATTTGTATGCTTATCTCAACATATTAAATGGCTAATTTAAATTATTTCATACAATGTTTGTAGATATGTATCAACCATATGAAACTACGTAGTACACTTATTTATACCACGTATGGCCTGTTTTCTTTTTCAAATATTATTTTGTTAAATTTTAAATAAACGGGTATTATCGATGTCCGATATTTTTAAAGTTACGCGATTTTAAAGATATGCGTGAAACACGAAAAATAAACGCTCATTATAAATTAAAAACTTCGATATTCGGAGAACATTAATATTTTAATAAATAAACGACTTAAAATTCGTTAATGTTCGAATGAACGAATGACACGTAAAGGCTTATCGTAAATAACGAAAAATACTCGTAAAGCAAAAAATTAAATGACGACAATAATAAATATTTCTATATCATAACGAGAATATAAATATCGATACCTAACATATTTCTTGTCGGTTTTCATCTAAACGACATTCTTACGTTAAGTTTCAAGCCATAACCTTCTCGGTTAGTCGATAATTTAGAATTCTCATTAAAGTAAACATATAATACTTAATAGTCGAGATTAGAATAACGACCTGAAACTGACGGATTATCACATCCTCTCCACCTAATTGGGATCTTCGTCCCGAAGATCAACTTGCGTTCTTCCTTGATCGCTCGTTGAAATGTAAGAGTTAAATGTATTTTGGTCCTCGTCTTGAGTTCGATCAGACTTGACAATAGGAATTAGACTTTGCTTCAGTTGCCTAACTTTCTTATTGATAATATCAAAAAGTTCTTTGATGAAATGAAACTTATCGTCGATTCTTACTTCATTATGAAGGATATAAGATCTTCCGTTGGGAAGAAATTTCTTTACGATCGACACACAAAAAGGTATTGTGAATTCCTTGTAGTTCTCGTGGTAATTTAAGTTTTCATGCCACCGGACTCACTTTCGATATCATCTCGAATGGTCGAAACTAACGGGGACTTAACTTCCCACGTTTTCCAAAATATGTAACACATTTTCCTTGGTGATAGCTTTGGCATAACTTTTCCACCTATCTCAGATTCCAAAGGTTTTCGCTTCACATCGTTATAACTTCTATGTCTACTACGAGCAGTTAACAAACGATTCTTAGTTAGCGCGATCGATTTATTTATCGGAGTCAGTCAACATTGACACAAATTGAATCATACTTAGACTGAGTTTTCAAGAGCTTAAGAATGAATCAATTGTAATTTGCTCCTACCTCTCAAATGATAATGAATAACACAATCGTAATTACTTGAAGGCTTATTTATCTCTTTTTAATCCATAATACATTGTAGGCTCTTACTATCGGTGGATACCGTACATTTAGCGCCATACAATTAATGTATCCATAAGCAAAGAGTAAAAATCACCACACCCAATTACAAGTCATGGGTTTTGTAGTTTCCTCATTGTTTATAAGTTTCCTAGAAGCATACACAAATCAAAACAGTTCCAAATCCTTTAAGAGATGTATCACGATCAACAACAAAATCTTTACTTCTTTCAGGTAACAATAAGATCGACGTGCTGCAAAGTTTTCTTTTCATGGTTTGAAAAGCTTTCTCTTCATCATCTCCCCACACATACGGTTCATTATTTTTAGTAAGCTTAGTTAATGGTTTTGATATCAAAGAGAATCCTTCAATAAACCTTCAGTAGTAACCAGCCAAACCTAGAAATTGTCGTACTTCCGTTTGAGTAGTTGGTGCACTCAAATTTTCGATGGTTTCGATTTTCGCAGGATCAACATGTACCCCACTTTAATCAATCACATGAAAGAGAAGTTGTACTGAATTAAGCCAAAGATCACACTTTGAGAATTTCGCGTAAAACTTTTCGTTCTTTAACAAGTTCAAGATAGTCCTTAAGTGTTTGGCATGCTCTTCCTCGCTCTTAGAGTAGATTAGAAAATCATTAATGAACACGATCACGAATTTATCAAGATACGGCTTACACCTAAGATTCATTAAGTCAATGAATACAGCACGTGCATTAGTCAACCCAAAAAGGCATAACACGAAACTTATAATGAACATCACGAATTCTAAAGGCCGTAATAAAAATATCTTCCTTGCGTATGCGGAGTTGATGGTAACCAGAACGAAGATCAATCTTAGAGAAAACACGAGAATCTTGAAGTTGATCAAATAGATCGTCAATTCTTGGTAGTGGGTAATGATTCTTAATCGTTAGCTTATTCAGCTTTCGGTAATCGATACACATACGGAAAGAACCATCTTTCTTGTTAACAAATAGAATAGGAGCTCCCTAGAGTGACGAGCTCGGTCGAATAAAACCTCTATCAGATAGTTCTTGAAATAGCACAAATAATTCCTTCAGCTAGGATGGTGCTAATTGATATAGCACACGTGCCATAGTTACAACACCAGGAATTAGATCAATTTGGAATTTTGTTTTCCTTGGAGGCGGAAGCCCTGACATATCTTCCAAAAACAATTCAGGATAGTCACGAATGACTGGAACATTATCTACTCACTTATCTTATGATTTCTTCGCTGATACTTGAGCTAGGAATAACTCATAACCTTTTTTGATACTTACGAGCTCTAATGCACGAAAAAGATTTTCAATTTAGAATTATTTTTCCCCTTCAGTGACCTCATCAGCCTTGTCTTGAATTTTGTGTCCTATGAGCTAATAAGCCATGCAGACAGCTTCACAAATAGTAAATGGCTTAGAAGAAGTCACATCACTACGTATATTCTTGGACATAAAGGATTCATCTCGTGGAGACACTTGGTATATCTACCAATGTTAGTTCCCTTAAAAATCTGCGGTTTGCACTTTACGAATGAAGTGTAGTTATAGCCTCTAAATTCAGGCACATTTGGTTAATTAGGACCACTAGCATTAATGGCTCCAACTCTAGCTCCACCAGTTTCCAGTTCCACCAGCTCCTCCTCCAGCATCATCTACACCATAGAACCACTTGCCCCACCCAAACTACCGGCCCACTAGAGTCGCCAGCACCATCATTCATGTTGGCCATGAAATTAGTTAAGGATACAGCAACTTGTTCACTAATAACTTGGCTCATACGTGCCTAGTTATAGTTTGGCGCATGATTCTAGTACAACGCGAATCATAATGAGTATTCATTTAATGATTGCATTACAAGAAAAGGAATAATTAAATAGAACGAAGGGTTTAAAAGGAACAAATGATTAGAATAAACAAGCAAGGAAATATAATAATTGAACGATGTAGAATTTGGAATCAAAAGATAGTCATTTGATTAATCATGAACGAGTATAAGTTTTATTGCCATGCATTATAGATTATCATCGTCTAATGCCATACAACTCAAGAAGACTAGTTCTACTATTTTATGTCACAATTTAGTTAGTGATTTATGAAAAGATACTATTATTGATAAATTAGTCCGCTTAAAAGTTACTAGGTAATTTACATGGCTAAGAAGGCTCCTCGATCCCACTAGAAGAAGACTTCTACAGTGTCTTTCAGAGACGCTTGATATCCTCCTCAATTGGTGGTTTTGGAACAGCCTCAATACAACCATCCCACGATCATAGAATTAGAGGAACAAAATCAAAGAATGAATCGAGCAAACGAATTACGAGTCAATAAGAGTTTAAATGCGCGGATGCTATATGCTTAAGCCCGCACGTTTATAAATCATTATTCCATGGATTGATCTAATCCATTAAAATAAGATTTAGAAATTTGTGGTTCAACAATTTATAATTTCCTTGTTGAAATAAATGGCCAATTTATTTCAACAAGACCATCATAAATCACCTTATTTAAGCATCGCCAGCTCAACGCAAAAAAATCAGGATCGAAACAAACGAGAAAATGATTTAGCAGAAAATGATCAGTGATATGATATGAAATCCTGGTTGTCATGTGAATACCATACCAATAAATCTCAATTTCTAGCAACCAATAGTACCATCTCAGACAAACTTGTTTCTAGCAAAATAGTAGAATGTCGAAGATTAATGAAAATGCATATTAAATTTGCTAAACGTAATGAACGGATTGATGAATCAATAATAAGAACCAAGAAAATCAAAATCCTTGTAACCAAAAGAATATAATCAAGAATATTAAGCATTTCGTTGGGATCATGTATATCCACAACTTAGTTTCGAGAATAACAGGGTTCATTCCAGGAATAGCTTCAGCGCTATCATTAAAATGACTAGGGTGGCTTCGTGACAATCTACGTCGTACAAATATCTCGTATAAGTATAAAACTATCATTTATAATTAAATAAATGAATACATAACTTGTAATTCACAAGTACAAGTAATTGATAAAGATTACAACACATACATATATAATTCTATATATATATATATATATATATATATATATATATATATATATATATATATATATATATATATATATATATATATATATATATATATATATATATATATATATATATATATATATACTCTCATTCTTGTCCATTGGCAACTCAGAGGTTTCGCTTGCAACTGTTATAGTTAAAAGATTTCAAAAATTCATTTTTGGAAAATCTTTTCGTTCTCTATAACTTGAGCTCTTGATACCAATCTGTAACACTCTCAAATCGGGTCACATTAGCAGAAGAGTCCTTGAGTGTTACTTACTTGATACAATCACTCAATTATAGAAAACGGCTCAAAACGAGTCGTTTTGATAAAAACATCCATTCATTCATTCAACAATAAAACTTTACACATGGTCCCAGATAATTTAAAGTTTACAAACTATAATAAATGATAAAAGTTCTTTGAATGGATAAGTTTTAGAAAAAGCGGGCCAAGATAGTTAAAATATGCAAGCTTCACGAAACCGCCTTCCTCGAGTGCCTTCTTATGGACCCGAGATAGAACATGCTAAAAAGTCAACAAAAATTTGCTGAGTGAATCTATAGAGTTTAAATTAAATAAAGAGAACACAAGTATTCTGAATAACCTTCCATGGTTAATAATTCCTCGAAAGATAATTATGTTGTACGGACATTAGTATCGGTGTTATTACATAAGCCTCATGACATTGAACGTTAACATATATTATTTCAGCCCAACACACCTAGCCAAGTGCGTATTTTTCTCTTATACGTATGCATCCGATGTGCTCCAATACACATGTGCTTCACTACACATTGCGATAGCTAATCGCATCGGACTAGGCGTCACCCCGATAGATCTATCCATGGTATTAGCGTTCTTTCGATTAAAAATTCACGATTCCATGGGTCTTTTAAGGCTAAAGCTAACTTATGTAATAACCTTCATTTAAGCATACAATCGGGTCCTTTGTGTTCTATTTTAAAACAAATAGGGCTTACCACAACTTCTAATTGCACCCATTCATGGGTTTACAACAACTTCTTGTTGTACCCTTCATTTTCAATAAATAATTTTCCAATAACTAGAGCTTCCACAACTTCTAGTTGCACCCATTCATGGGTTTACCGCAACTTATAGTTGTACTCTTTTATTTTTAATAAAACCAGCATGTTATCCCCTCGTAGGTTTCTAAAACAATTAAAAAATTTAAAAGCGAGGCTATAGACTCACCTTAGCCATAGCGATATCAAACGATGATAAAGATCAAGATAAAATTGACGGTAGTGAAATTTTGAAATAAGATAAGATGCGAAGCCACGAGCTCCTAACGATGACCTAAAATAAAGTGACGTGTCTTAGGCTTAAAATGATAACGGAAATAGGCAATGAGTTTTATAAAGGTTCTTATGTATGAAAGTATAGTTAAACATTATACATTTTTGTGTATATATATATATATATATATATATATATATATATATATATATATATATATATATATATATATATATATATATATATATATATATATATATATATATATATATATATATATATATATATATATATATATATATATATATATATATATATATATATATATATATATATATATATATATATATATATATATATATATATATATATATATATATATATATATATGTATATATATATATATATATAAATATCATATTTTCTTAGTCGAGTATTAAATTTGGCATTTCAGTATATATTTCATGACTTATATGTAACTTATATATATATATATATATATATATAGAGGGGCGTTATTGTGAGTACCGTCCTTAAGATAAAAATTATAGGAACCATTTCGGACCGTAGGATCAATGTTTTTGGATGATAATTAAATTTAATAAGCAAATGGCATTGTTGTAAATCCTATACAATATAAAGGGTATTATGTGTCGGCTTAAACAGTAAAAAATAAAAACCAAAAAACAAAAATACAATAATGTATTCAGTTGACATTTGACTAACACAATCCCATCTAACACTATCCGATCTCCACATTCATAATCAAATCCCAACTCCATTATCATCAAATATCCATATTCATCATCGCCGATCAAGATTAAAATCATATCCCCCATTTCTTGCTTTTTCAATAAAAATTGTAATCAAATATCCCCTAGTAATCGCTTTGTGTCAGTAACCCCATCCCCAATCGGGTATAAAATGTAGCATTCGAATCATGCTATTCTAAGGTTTATTTTTTTACAAATCAATACAAAACCTGAGAATAGATGGAAATACTTAATGGTAAGTGATACATTGTTGATGAATTTCGATTGTCGATTTTTATACATATTGTTTCGTTGATTATAAAAATCTTGTTTCTGTTTTTTTTTTGGGTTTCTGGATGGTTATCTAGTGAGAAGAAGTGGCCGGTTGTATGAGAGAAGAAATAAGGATGGGATTGCTTTTATTGATTTATCATCCATGAAATGGGACGACGACGGGGTAGGTATGTATCATCAAATTACCCACAATGAATTGAATAAATCATATATTTTTTGTGTTGTGTTATTAATCATAATGTATTGGATTGTAAAGAGTTGGTTGGTGAGGAAGCCGGAGGTATGGATGTGGATGCTGCTTCAAAAAAACAAACTGAAACAACAACATGTAAGTATTTGATTATTGATTTTAGGTATTTGATTATTCTTATATAGTGATAGATGAGAATGAACTCCCCGTTTAATGATATGTGTACGTGTCAGCTGGTGTAAAGTTTCAGAAAACAATGAGTGCACTAGGTGAAAAGATAAAGAGGTCACGAGCAATGAAATGTATGTAATCAGTTTATATTTGTTGAAAATATATATGATAATACTTTTATGTAAAGTTATAATATTCGTATCTTTTTCGTTTCAGCACCTGGTCAACGTGTAGTTGGTAAGGGGTTCTTGGCATCACTAGTTGATAAAACAAAAAGTAAACAGGCTGGAAAAGGTAAGTAATGGTAAATTCAGTTACAGTTATTGTTAATTAGTCGTAACGTATTTTAATGTATCAATCTAAACGATGCAGCCTCCATACGTGTCGATGGTAAGACTGCGAAGTCGTTGCTAGCTGAAAAAGGGAAAAGAAAGATTGAAGATGTCGAAGATGCATCATGTAAAGGTAATTGAAACTGGTTTTCATATTGATTGTTAAGGTTGTTAAAAAACGTAAATTTTAAATGATCTTGTTGTGTTTGTACGTGTGTTAGAACAAAACAATGGAGGATATGGTGGTGATGACTCCGATGATGACTTTGTTTCAGACAAAAAAACAAAGACAAGTAAAGTGAATAAGAAAATGGGAAATGTGGATATTAGAAAAGAAAAAAAAGGTACGTGAAGTTTCTGTACAATGGATAAATTGCGTGTGTTATATAGATTAGTGCGTGTCGCCAGTGGCGGATCTAGGTTTGCTAGGTATATGTGGCACGTGCCACATGTAGCCAAGGCATATCTCCGCCCCTGTTTGTCGCATATTTATTAATTTCTGAAATGTTTATTATGTGAGCAACAAGAAGTTACTAGTCAAAGAGTTTTACTACTAGTATGACTTATGAATTTATGTTAGACGTAACTTGATATGTCAAAACATGATATAAGCGTTGGTAAACAGATTGGGTTTATGAGTATAAAAACTAAAATAGCTTATGCCTAACATTTCAGAAATTACGTTGATACTTTTTTAAAAAGATTGGGTTAAAAATATTTTTAGAACTATTAAATGTGATAGCTTTGTATTTTGTTAATGTCATAGGCTTTTCAGATTTACATATTATAATTCTTACTTACAGTAATTTGTTTTAATGTTTTTAGTCAAAATGTTATCATAAGCATAATTCTTTTAACAACATTTGTTATAAATTCATTGGTGCATTGTCACGTTTGATTTTGTTTCATGATCGACATGTTGATATGCAATTTTACATAATTTAACCGGATTTCATATTATTGTCTTTAATAAAAACCGACCCAACTTTTTCCAAGTGGTACTAAAAATGATATTTTTAACACGTCTGTTTAATTGTTGCCCCCCATCATCACGTATCCTGGCTCCGCCACTGATTGTTATGTTTATTTGTCTTATGGAAAACAGGTAATAAACGTGGAGTGACACGTGATGCGAAAAAAGGTAATGGGAGGAAAAAAATGGACGAAACCAAAGCCGGATCTGTTAAAGGTAATATATATGTGGTTAGTATTTGGTGAACATAATTGTAGTATGTGGGGAACAAAACGTTAAACCATTGCGGTAAAAAAGTGTGCGGCATAAATAGCGTGTGTGTCCAACCTTGATAGTCAGTTTGTGCCACATGGCGGAACCGGTACGGGTACCGATATACATTATGACCTATATGAATAATGTGTTTTCCATAGGGTACTTGTTTCTGTAGATACATAGCTGGCTAGGTAACACAAATGGATTGTGTATGTAGCATGTACGTTATGACCTGTATGAATAATGTGTGTCACACATATGTTATTAATAAGGTGTGTCACACATAATCTAGTGTGTGTGACACATAATCTAGTGTGGAAAACATGGTTACCCAAAAAAAAAACTTCCGTGTTTAATTTGCTTGTATTTTGACAAGATTATCTCTTATAAAGTAAAACATGTATATACTCATCCTAGAAACTATTGTGTTTTCGTCCTAATATGTTGAATTATCAAAAGTTGATGTCATTTAGTATCAACCTACTTACCCGTGTTCTGATTGGTAACTAATTTTTTTTGGGCACTTGGTATTTACTTTCAAATTATGTGTTAATTTGTAATTAATAGGTACAGTAATCAATTTTGTGCTTACGTGGCAATAAGAAAAATATAATCTAGTGTGTGCCACATAGAACTTAACGTATAGTGTGTGACACATATAAAATGTGACCTTTATAAAACAGTGTGTGCCACATATACATTGAGACGCAGTGTGTGCCACATCGATAGGGTTTGATCTATATTAATGGTGAGTGTCACACATACGATGTGTTAAACATAAAAAGTGATTTAAGGGATGAGTGACATAAATAACGTGGTTTTAGACATTGTGTGCCGTATTAATTTAGCGTGTGTGCAATATAGAACTTGATAGATAGTGTGTGCCACATATACGGGTTGTGACCTATATAGACATTGTGTGTCGTATTAAGTTAGGGTGTTTCTTTGATGGTGTGTGCCACATATACGTTGTGTGACATATAGATTTAATCTTAAGTATAGTTAAGGTAAGTATTAAATTGATTGGAAAGTAATACGTTTGTAAGGTAATTGAATCTAGTTTGCCATTTATAAAGCTTGACTGTTAAATTAATTGGTATGTGCGCGTCTGTATATGGTAAGTGTGTGACTGTTAAATTCACCGATCTAATTTCCTATGTTTTTGTGTCAACAGATGGGAATCCCACAGTACCTAAAGAACGAAATACGATACGATCTAGGAATCCTCCGGGTACCCTGTTTAGAGTGATTAGTCAATTGAGTCCAGCACAAAAACAGGATGTTATAGACATAGGGTTTGGGGAGTTGCTTGAGTTTAAAATTTCGAAAATACCAACCCGTCTAGCTTTCTGGCTGTTAGAAAGGTTTGATGCAGATACATGTTCATTGAATCTAAACAATAAGGTGATAGTGATAACAAGAGATGTTGTAAGAGATATGTTAGGTGTCCCGATAGGAGATGTGCATATAGATGCTAATGATGATGCAGATCATAGGAACGCGTTAACTAGGCAATGGAAGGCTCAATTTGGCGTTAATGTAAAAAGGCACTCTCCTATTCGTGTTGAACATGAGATTCTGAGGAATGGAGATAGCGGCTACATGTTTAAGCTTAACTTTCTAGTATTATTTTTCACCGTAGTAGGAGAGATGAATCTAAGCAATACCGTAAACCTTAAGTTTCTGCCTTTTATAAATTCTGAAGAAGATATAACTAAATTGGATTGGTGCACATTCATGATTCATTGCTTGACCAAAACGAAAAGATCATGGAAGCCTGATTCTTATTTCAACGGTCCTATAATCCTGCTACTGGTATGATATGATACATGCTATTAAAATTGATATTCATTTTTTTGGATTTATTAATTAAACTAAATAATATTTGTATGACAGGTACTATATGCGCATTCAGAAAGGCCTATCAAGATCTGGTCTTCAGATCTTTTACTAAAATTGCAACAGGCCCAGTTCCCTAATGATGATGTTAATGAGACAGATGTTGAAGAAGAAGCCAATGATAATGGTAAGTCTTGGTTATTTCTTGTCAATCTGTATGAAATATAAAGGTGATACACAATCATAAAACATTGACACGTGTATATATATTTTTATGAATTTAGTGTTTGATGATGAAATGAATACGGTGATAGATGAGGAATCTCAAGGGTGCGATACCGGAAGTATGAAAAACGATTTGGAGGTGATGAATAAGATTATTACACGTTGCAATATTGTGTATATATTTTAGATACAGTAGGTTGGTAATTAAGTATGAATTGTGTTTTTTATAGGGTATGAAGAAATATGTATCAAGATATCTTAGTAGGGCGAGAGAGATGATTGTCAAAGCAGACGAAATGTTAAAGCAAGGCCTTGAAAGCAGCCCAAATGATACTGAGATACTAGAGTTAAAGAAGATGAGAGACCAGATGTTTGTTGTGCGCGGCAAGGCTCAACAACCGTTAAAAAATGAACAAACTTCGGAGGAAATGCATGGTAACTGCTACACACCAGAAACAGGAACTAATATGCAGGGGAGTGACAACAAAGAGGATGACGTGATGACGTTCACTCAAGAAGCAATATTGTTGTCGGATAGGGTGTGTGCCGAGTTTGAACTAAACAATCAACAAATTCCTACGAGGCTTAATTTTGATGATGACTGTGACTTCGATCTGAATGTTACTCAGCCACCAGCAACCCAAGGTATGGTAATAAGTGAGCACAAGGAGGCGGACGTTAAGGAAGATGATCGTGAATTCACAACGCCAAAACACCCAATTGGAGGCTGTCACGACAAGTTAACTTCATCAAACAAAATATCAAGGTTTGGGCGTGAAAGTTTGGCTAAAAGTGGATCCGCAGTAGTACCTGTATATGACGAGCCGCAACCGTTACAGACAGTGTTACCGGTGGGATACGGAGGTCATAGGGTTAAACGTCAACCAATACTACCTGAAGTCTTTAGATCACCGTATGTCATAAGAGAAGTGTCTTTGATAGATGACATATCACCACCCGAGACGAGAGTGGCTGATTGCTTATTCAGTGGTAGATTACCGGCAAAGTAAGTCGATGTCTATCGTTTACAGTATATATAACGAACTATATAAGGTATGTTCATAATTAGCTAACTGATACTTGTATGACAGTGATATTGTGTTCAAGACCCCATATGTCGATGGGGAGAGGGTTGTGTTAGAAACTTTGTACCCGAAAATTGAGGTAGCTGCTGGGTTGATTGACATCTTCACTCATGTGCTAAACGATGCGGAGAAACAAAGAAATAAGAATACGGTGAAAAGGGTTTTTGCCATACAACAATGATGGTAAGTTGTGGAATAAATGTGTTATGATAAAGATATATAATTTGTTAATGCGAAATTGCTTTTGATTAAAAAAGTTTTATTGATTCTTTATTTGAATGCAGACGAGCGATATGATAAAATGGGACTATGAAAAAGCATCACGTAAGTTCAATGAAAACATGAAAAATGTTTTGGAGCGTACTGTGTATAAAAGTCTTCGTGACGTTGATTTGGTAAGTCTAAATTTTAAATAAAACATTGAACATAAAATGATATAGAAAATTGAATGACTAGTTACCTGCATTTGGCTTCATTGTGGCAGGTTTTTTTCCCGGTACTCAAAGAAAAACATTTCTTTGTTGTATGCATGAACCTAAAGCATAATGAGGTCCAGATAATGGATAACATATTTTTGACCAATCCGAAGGTGGAGCAATTATATGGTGAAGTCATCTTACTATTGGTACGTAGTGTGTTATTACATCATACAAAGTATATATTTGTTGTTTGTATTAATATCAATGTGTTTGTGTGTTATAACAGGTTCCTATGTTTGAGGATTATTTGAGGATCGAGAAGAATCCACATTATCCTACACTGAGTTCTGCTGATACCATTGTGCTGTCATTGGGGTGCAGGACAACCACAAACTTTGTAGATTGTGGGGTATTCACTATGCGACATATGGAGACATACAAAGGTGAGGGTTCTCGTGGTGATCTTTGTGGGCTTAGTAAAGAAGGTGACAAACAAAGTAATGAACTAAAGGACCTGCGTGCAAAGTATGCTGCAAAAATACTACTGGCCGATTGCAATCTGGGTAAAAAGAAGGTGGAAAAAGAAACTCGCGCGTACAAGTCGTTATCACCTGAAGAAAAGAAACAGCTAGCTGCTTCTTCTTATGAAAGAATCAGTTTGCGTGTCAAGGAAGCGATGAAATGAAACGTTTAAGTTTATGTATTTTCGTTTAAATAAGTAGCGTTGTTACGGATGTTTGTAACGCTTTTGTTTGTTTTTAAATTATGTGTGGACAATGGTCGTGTGTGCTTACCGACTTTTTTTTAATATGAAAGTCTTAACTTTATGAATTTTCGTTTGAATATGTGTCGTTGTAGTCTTATCGAATTACCTTTATGCGAACGTTTTGCTTTTATTTCAACTTATGTACGAACAAGGGTCTTGTAGTCTTATAGAGTTACCTTTATGCTAAAGTTTTGTGATTGTCATGTAACTTGTCATTTTTTGTAATTGGAATGTCGTATACATAGGTATCTAGGTATTGTCACACGGACATGCTTGTTTTCCAGGTTGAGTGCAACAAGTATATACAGTATCCGTTAGTTTGATATGTTAAACTGTTAATACATTTTTGTTAGTTTAATCAGGTAAAAAATGAAATGTTATACATCTGACTTAAGTCATTGAGAAAGTTTTATGTTTCTGAACATGGCGGCAAAAAAGTCCTTTATAACTTTCAGCATATAGAATGATGAACATGGTCGATTAAAAACTGCATTTTATGTGTTGTATCAAACATATCATGATCATTAAACAAGTAAACTTGAGACGTGACACGTCTTCAAATGAAATCGAAAAGTACTTGAGACGTGGTTGCTGAAGAAAACACAGTTATACACACATTCCTTTTGAGCGGGCAGTGCCTTGAATCGTGATATCCATACTTACCACAAAAACGACACATCCTCATCGGCCGGTTCGCCAGATTTGTAGCAGGTGATGTGTTTGATAGACACATAGCCGCTTCACCGTTAGTGATACATATACATATGAACATCAAATTGAAAAGACTACTCATGATGATATGTCAGTGTATGAATAAGTTATGACTTAGGGATGTGTGTGCTTTGTAAGGGAATGGAACCTATTAAATAGTGATATAAGAAGATAAAGTGTGATTTGTTATATTAAACTCCATGATATGCTATTAAAAACAATATCAGGGTATGCTTTCGAAACAATAACTACAACTATTTACCAAATCAACAACACTATCTACAAATAAAAAGAATATCAGAACAATGGCATTTGAAAATGTGGATAAGCAATGGTATTAGAAAATATAGAGTTCATTTGGGCATTATTTCAAACGATAACAAAGCATCAAAACTGGAAATAAATTCATTGATCACATAAAATAAAAAAAAGGAATTGAACTACTCACTATCTTGATCCATGTCCTCGTCGAAGTCATCATCAATGTCCGTATCCTGATCTTGTAAGCCTTTCTTCTTTAACGGACAGTTCCTAGAATCATGCCTAGCATACTTGCGACATGTTTTGCACCTCCTCTTAGGTTTCTGACCTAGCTTCATTGCAATCTCACTCTTAGATTTGTGCCTAGTGCGTGACACCTGACCTTTATTAGTGATATCCTTAGGTGGAAGAACATCCACGGTCGATGGTTCAGTAACACCAAGGGTTGCTGCATATACCGCAGGGGTGTTCATATTAGGAGGGTTAGGAACGTCGGCTTTGGCTTTATTCAACAATGCTGCTTGGTCGTCCCTATATATATGAAGCTTTTCAATATCACCAACCAAATGAGTAATTGAGTCATCAACATTCTTGTAAATCTGTCTAACTGTATCACCCACAACAGTGGTTGAGTTCGACGAAGCTGGAAAATCCTTTGTCTTATCAACAGTTATGTGACACATAGCGTGCTTTGACCATCTAGATTGCACGTACTGTTTTGGAAAGTGGAACACCTTGCACATGCGCAGAACGTAAAATATGTGACGACACAATAGGCCATAACACTCGTACCTTAAACAACTGCACTGAACTGAACAATCAGCTGGTTCGTACCTTACCTGCCGACATAATAAGACATAAAACTCGTAAGTAGTTGAAAATATAGTTGCCGAAAACTGGTGAAAAAAAAAACAATAAAAGGTGTTGCATGTAATATTGTTACCTCATACTTGACTTCAATAGATGAACCATTCACTTTGTAATCAGCTTCAGTGTCACGTATCACAAACGTAGAATACGTATCAGATTCGTGTACACTTAGTGAACAACAATGGTACAAAGATGACCAAATCTCATCTTGAACATCGTAAAACAGAGTGATAGTGTACAAATCAGCAGCTTCTTTTTCAACTTCCAAGTGTGTTTTGAGATCAGGAGTCGTGTAGTTAGAATTATGGGTATTTTTTCCATATATGAATCGCTGTGAATCAATGGCTGTATCATAATGGCTAATAAACTCAACCAAGCTCAAATGGGTGTTAGTAATCTGCCCCAAAAAATGGTTTTCACTTTCTGACCTGGATGTAGTGCGCATAAGACCAGACATGGGTTCGTGACGGAAGTATGCGGGTATCCATTTCGTCCGCATCCCAAACATATCAGTCAACCACCTGTTTTCATTCAAGTTGAAGTCGTTCATAATAGATTTCCATTCAGCCTCAAACACATCGGGGCCGATTTGGTCAGTCCAAACTATATCACACAAACGTTGTTTGAAATTTGTATTTTTACATAAAGCTGGGCCGACCTAGAAGCAAAATATCATAAAAACGAAATTAGATAACTGTTATCAATAATTAAATAAACCGATACATCATTATATCACTTATTGTAATCGTACCTTCTTGGTTAGTTTCTGCATGATATGCCACATACAAAGGCGATGTCTGGACTCTGGGAAGATTTTTTCTATGGCAATCTTCAAAGCGGGGTCTTGGTCAGTTACAACTACCTTAGGCGCGGAACCAAATATTTTCTTAAACCTTTTCAATAACCAAGTATACTTTTTGGCTGCTTCACTTGCTAGTAATGCGACACCAAAAAGGATGCATCGGTTATGATTATCAATCCCAGTGAAAGGAACCAACACCATGTTGTACCTATATGAACACGTATTTTAGTTGAATACTACAACGGAATTGAAATAGAGATATATGTGTATCAATAAACAAGTATACTTTCATGTGTTCGCCAAACAAAATGCGCATAAACCGTATCAATAAATGATATCTAAATATCTTATAAAGTAGTTGAAACGAAGGGCAAAAAATAAAATAAAAATTGGCACATACCTGTTTGACCTAAACGTTGCATCAAATGATACCACATCACCAAACACATCATAGTTACGTTTCACTTGTTCGTCTGCCCAGAACAAACCTACCAAGGTTTTGTCAGTCTTGTCTTTTTTATATTCCATAGAAAAGTTTGAGCAATATTTTTGCCTACTCAAAAGCTTATCGACGGCCATTTGGGCATCCCGATTCCCAGTAAACTCATTCAATTCCCGCTTATAGTTCCGGCACTCAACATCCGTAAAACCAATTTCCTCAAAACCACCATACATTTCTTTCAATACTTTCCAAGCTCTTGTTGGACCAAGATTAGCAATCGATAACTGATGTATCAACTGCTGTTTAGGGAATGTAAGTTTCCTAGCAGCCCGAAGATACTTGTAATCATTTTCGTTAACCAAACGGTGGTTGTGTTTCTCAAAAAAAGTGTGGACATAATACTTGTTATTTGCATTGCGCCTAAGACGTAACTGAGCTTTACATCCGCAACGTTGAGATCCTCGTTTCCTTCTTTGAATAACCTTGGTTACAACATCCGTGTTTCCAGTTTGGGACTTATCAGTCTGGGACTTATCGGATTGGGCCTTATCGGAGTGTGACTGATGAGTCTTTAACGGATCTGCCTTTGATTTATTGGTATTTTTTTCCGGTTTCAGCCCTTCTTTAGAACAATAAAAATATTTAACAGAAGGGTCATCTGTTTTTTTTCTGTTTTTCTGCCCACCCCTCCTAACTTCAAAACCAGCTTCCCTTGCATACTCTTTATAAAACTGTAGAGCTAGTTCAATTGTGTCAAACTCGGTTCCCTCAACTGGTTTTTTTGTAGCTTTCGGAATCCAAAACTTACTTCCCGGTGGTGTTGGTTGGTAACTACCAACTTGCAAATCACTTTGAGCGTCGCCATCAACATTGTCTTCAACCATGTTACTTGATTGTGGAGTTGATCCACCTGGTATATGAATTCAAATGGTAAAAATCATTATACATGTAGCTATAAAAAACTGTATAAACTAACTATATCCACCTGGTGTAAACTAACTATAACAGACGCACAAAAGTATGGTCCCAAATAGATTGAGTCACCTAGTAAAACTACTTTTGCGCCAAAAAATAGTTAAACTTTACAACGCATAAAGGTAAGTGACCGTATGAGGGGTTTTAACTTTACAACGCATAAAGGTAAGTGATACATATCAATATAAGGTTTTTAAGGTGCCTGATTTTTTTTTTCCATAACCAGTAACAGAAAGGTATAAAGGTAAGTGATACATATCAGTATAAGGTTTTTAAGGTGCCTGTTTTTTTTTTACAACGCATAAAAACAGTTAAACTTTACAACGCATAAAAGTAGTTAAACTTTAGAACGCATAAAGGTAAGTGATACATATCAGTATAAGGTTTTTAAGGTGCCTGTTTTTTTTCCAGAACCGGGAACAGAAAGGTACAAAGGTAAGTGATACATATCAGTATAAGGTTTTTAAGGTGCCTGTTTTTTTTTACAACGCATAAAAATAGTTAAACTTTCCAACGCATAAAAATAGTTAAACTTTACAACGCTTAAAGGTAAGTGATACATATCAGTATAAGGTTTTTAAGGTGCTTGTTTTTTTTTTCCAGAACCCGGATCAGAAAGGTAAGTGCTTTCTGTTCGAAAATCAGCAAGTTTAAACTTTAAAACACATAAAACATTCAGAAAAGACTGTAATTTCCAAACGACTATAATTGGACGGACAAATGATGGGTTTTAACTTGATTCAAGCATGATACCTAATACTACTTGCTCATAAACTATAGGTAAGTGTTTCTATCATTGAATAAATACTTGAGGCACCAGGAGATAATTTCAACAGATAAACCTTTCGTTTAATTGGCTTGAGCCAGCTGTGGAATTGCCATTCCCAATAATTCCGTAAGTCTAAAAATAACCAATTTTTAGTATGCGAAATTACATACCAAGTCACTTTGGATTAAGGGTGTTCAAAATTAAAATAATCCAGAAAACTAAAAAACCTTAGGTATGACACACCTTCGATATGACACAAAAATATGTATATGACACACTTTCGATATGACACACCTTCGATATGACACAAAAATATGTATATGACACACTTTCGATATGACACACTATCGATAATATACATATCAGTATAAAAAGGTAAGTGCTTTCTGTTCGAAAATCAGCAAGTTTAAACTTTACAACGCAAAAATATGTATATGACACACTTTCGATATGACACACTTTCGATATGAACCCCTTCGATATGACACAACAACATGTATATGACACACTTTCGATATGACACACTTTCAATATTATACATATCAGTATAAAAAGGTAAGTGCTTTCTGTTCGAAAATCAGCAAGTTTAAACTTTACAACGCATAAAAAATTCAAATAATCCGAATAACGTTTTTAAGGTGACTGTTTTTTTTCCCAGACTAAAAAATGTAGTCCAGAACCAGGAACAGAAAGGAATATCGGTACACATACCGGTTCAGCCATCGGAAAAATGATACCGGTTACGCCAAAAAAATGAAACTAAGGATGTATCATATCATACAAGTAAATTTATATCGGTATCCTTTAATCAATTCATCCAAACAAAATTTTATCAGAAACAAGTACTCTTTAGAGAATATCATACCAGAAACAAGTACCCTTTAAAGGATATCATACCAGAAACAATTAACCCTATTAAATTGATATCGGTACTCAATTACAAAATAAGCCGGAAACTAGACAAAATTAAGAATCAGATAATAATTAATCTATGAAAATAAGCGCCAGAAACTTGCAATTACACTATAAATAACAATTCATGAAAAACATACAAAAAATTATGAACTTACAATTCATCGAAACGGTGCCACTTGTAATCGACATAACTATTCCAACTTGATATGTCAAGTTTGATTGACAAACAAAAATTGAGAGATATAAGAATGGTTATGGATATTGGAATAAACATTTTGGAGCGAATTAAGAATCTTTTAAGGATACTGAGAGAGATGAACGGGTGATTGAAAAAAAAAACGTATGACATTGATGATGATTGGTATTAACGAACTGCAAAAAAAAACCCAGATAGGATAGAACACATATTTTTTTATCTCGAATATAAATTATTTTAGTACGTATAGAATATAACAAAATAATAAATTACTATAATACCCTTACATACACAAAAACCTGTTTTTATTTACATTTAACACAAAAGTACACGTGGCACAATATGGTTGGTTCTTATAGTTTTTATCTTAAGGGTGGTACTTACTTGAACGCAAATCTATATATATATATATATATATATATATATATATATATATATATATATATATATATATATATATATATATATATATATATATATATATATATATATATATATATATATATATATATATATATATATATATATATATATATATGAGTTAGCTAGACAAATTTTTTTTAACAAATAATAATATTTTTTTTAAACGTCAATTTTCTTTCATCATTTCTACTGTTTTTGAAAATAAAAAAATTCAAACAAAGACGTATTGCTAATATGTTGATATAAAAATTCATATTTAGCTTCATGCATAAAGATCTAATTTCATGTTCAAGGACCAACTTTGAACTTAATTCCATTTTTACAAATATGAAACAAACATATTAAGTGAAGAAATAATATTTATTATAGACAAGATTTTACAAGATCATTATATTGTAGACATAAAAATGAAACTAAACATGTAATCAACTTAAAAGTTAAGTTGAACTAAAAACTATACAAATTTGTATTATTGGACAAAACTCATACCTTCTTTTCCATATAAAAATAACGAACAGTTGCTCATCATCCAAGAGTTTCAAAATTTTGTTTAGAGTCTTTGTATGCTTATCTCAACATATTAAATGGCTAATGTAAATTATTTCATACAATGTTTGTAGATCTGTATCAACCATATGAAATCACGTAGTACACTTATTTATACCACGTATGGCGTGTTTTCTTTTTCAAATATTATTTTGTTAAATTTTAAATAAACGGGTATTATCGATGTCCGATATTTTTAAAGTTACACGATTTTGAAGATACGCGTGAAACACGAAAAATAAACGCTCATTATAAAATAAAAACTTCGATATTCGGAGAACATTAATATTTTAATAAATAAACGACTTAAAATTCGTTAATGTTCGAATGAACGAATGACACGTAAAGGCTTATCGTAAATAACGAAAAATACTCGTAAAGCAAAAAATTAAATGACGACAATAATAAATATTTCTATGTCATAGCGAGAAAATAAATATCGATACCTAACGTATTTCTTGCCGGTTTTCATCTAAACGACATTCTTACGTTAAGTTTCAAGCCATAACCTTCTCGGTTAGTCGATAATTTAGAATTCTCATTAAAGTAAACATATAATACTTAATAGTCGAGATTAGAATAACGACCTGAAATTGACGGATTATCACATCACCTTTATGCTTTGATTGGTTTGCCATTCACCTTTGTGTTTGTAACGGTTAGCTCGTCCACTAAACTGAAAGAATCATCCAATGGGAAATGCTTTGTCTGTCCTGCAAAACACACCATGGTTTTGGTAAAGTATACTAAATTGCATATCATATAACAATGTGCGTGGTCAAGGATGTACAAACCTTTATGCTTTTCTTGCGGGCTACATGTTTCCGCAAATCGACATCCTAATTAATCATTACCTGCACATCAGTAATATACAAATAATATTCTAACCAAAAAAAATCTAAAGTGGAAGCTTGTATGCTAGAATTGCCAAAACCAAACTATTTGTCCAAACATACAAACAACGAACAAAACTGTTCAAATGTCATAAAAATAACCAAAAAAATGTTTTTTTATCATGTCTAACTCTGGACATTGGTTTTTGTTGTGCCAAACAATTGAGTTATGGCCTTATTGTTGGTCCAATGGCTTTGCTGATGGACATTTACTCGGAAGCAGAGTCGGACTTGACAAACCTGAAAGATTAAGATTGGAGGTAACTTATATTAGCGACATGTGACATGTAAACGCGGTATTCAACAACAAAGAATTTATTGTACCTCCTTGGTTTCTTCTTTCCAGATGCAACTGAAGTTTCCTCCTCTGTTTCAAAATCATCAAGCTCGTTCCTGCAAGCATCCAGCCATTACAATAGGTTAGGTAACGCTTTATGAGAGGCACAAATTTTTAAATGCATGTTGTAAACAACCATAAAAATATGTAACACCCCCAAATTTTATACAACTCGATACAGCGGAAGACTCGTTGGTGTTACGGGATAGCACATTACTCACATCATAGACAACGCATAAAAATCGCGTCGTTTAATAATAAATCATTTCCATTCATAAATATCAAAGTTACATCGGTCCCAAGTCATTATATTTTATACAAAGTTTTACAAAGTATTTGAATGGAAAAATATTGTTTAAGTGCGGGCCATGAATTCTTGTCGTCTCCCCGAGAATTACCTTCAAGTACCTGAGATAAAACATGTTAAGAGAAAAGGTCAGCGATAACGCCGAGTGAATTCATAGAGTTTAATAAAATCCATCAATGTAATATCAGTATAAGATTATCACTGAAAATCATTTTGTACAAATCATTTTGATAGGCCATAAAATAGCCAAAGTCATTTTATACAAATCCTTATCGAAAATCATAATATAGGCATTTGCCTTAAAAATCATTATACGAGCCAATGTCGTAAAAACAATCATAGAATACGTCTTATAACGTTGTATGAAAATAAAAACCGTTATATGAATATGGTTATGAAAACCAAAACACGAATATAATATCAATAGTATGACCCTGTATTGCTAGTCAGGCAATACATCGTAATTGTCTATTAGTATTTCGTTAATTCGGATTATTATAAGCCGCATGACATTGTTACCTTACTAAACCAACAACGGGTAGCTAACCCGATACCAATTTTGCCCATATAAAGTAGCGTGTCGTCACAAAGGTCATGCTATGGAAATCTTCTCATACATAAATTCGCTTACCAATCAATGTGGCACGACGGGGATCAACCGTCAAGGCGCGAACTGGGGTGATCGTCCCCAAATAGTACTATTAAATGCATAAGCGTCTACCAAATCCCGGTAGTTCACAATTCATGCTAATGGGACTTTTAGTGACATAACCTAACTTTAATAATCCATTTTTATTTGCATCTATCGGGTCCTTTAATCATTTATCGGGTCATACAATCGGGTCATTCAATCATTCGGGTCCAAATCAATAAACAAACAATCGGGACAAATGGTGTCCTAATTTTATAAAAACTAACATGTTATCTCCCTCGCGGGTTTATAAAACATTTATAAAAACATTTAAAAGAGTGTGAGGCTATGAACTCACGTTGATATGGGAAGGCGGGTTATCGGCAATTCGGTCGTATGGTACGTGCTTCAATCACGGAAACCTAGACAAATAATACTCGTCTTAGACTCATGTCCAAAATAACAAGTATGTATACATATGATGATTATATATATATGATGATCAAGTGGGTTTACATATTCTCGTTTACTCATTTTAGTGTTATATGTCGATAACTTTTATACTAGTTTTCTCGTTTTACCTATTTACGTGTTTTAAGTTCAATAAACTTATTACAAGTTCTTTAACTTGTTTTTAATCCATTTTGTACTTATATTAACAGTATTTAAACTTTACAAGTTGGACCCAAATGGGTTAAGCCCAATAATAAGTTTATAAGTGTTTTAGTCCATTTTTGTTGTATTATTAGTCCAATAACGTTAATTTAGTCCGTTAACGTCCGTATGTCCTATAGTTCGGGTCTTATCGGTTTTTACTTGTATTAGTTACCTATATATCAGTATATGACTTTTATAAACTTTACATTAGACGGGTTCAACCATCTAAGTTTTATTTGGCGAAAAACGTTAATTTTACGGCGATAGCCGAAAAAGTCGTAAAAATCAAGTTTATAGTTTTTATTACTTATAAATATTATTTCACCACCATTTATATAATTTAACCATTTAATTAACCTTTTATATATTTATATAAATAAGTTTTATAAGTTAGTGGGTTTATATTTTTACAATTTATACATTATAATGTGAGTGCTTATATAATATTAATAAACATTATTTCCAAAAATCTGATTTTTATCTTCACTTTCACCAAAACTGCCATATCTTGAGTTATATATGGAGATATAAGCTCAAATCTTTATCACATAAACTACATGATATGTGCTACATTTAACTCTTCTATAGCTACTGTTGAATCATCTTCTAAATATTTTCTAAAAATCGTCCAAAACAGTGAACTCAGATTTATACCTTAAACTTGTTTTGATCATATCTCACTCATTACTTTGATTCCATTGCATGGCCAACTCTCACATGTGTACAAGACCTATTTCTTACTGTAAATCCATTCTACTTCATCATTTTATCAGTTTACCATATGGTTCTTTACTGTTTTATACAGCCAACAAATTTAACCAAGATTTTAACCTTGTTTCTTATGGTTTTTCACCTTTTTAATCATGTTTATCAACACTAAATCCCCACATAACATTTTTATCATCATATAATCATCATATACATATACAATAGGAAATAAAATACATGTTTACATAATCAAATAACAAGAGGATGAGGAGGACAATCTTTATACCACCATGATGATGTAAGTTGTGATCAAAACATGGATTTTGATGGAGAAACTTGTGATGCACCAAGACCATCTTCATGACCACCAATATTCATAAACTCCTTGTGGAAAATCATCCCAAGACACCATGAATACTCCTCCTTGTATGTTATAAGTTGCACCAATCTTCATCTTTTTGAATGGAGATTAACATATGTTAATTATAACATATGTTGTGGTTTAAAATTGTATGAATGTGGTGTTTTGTGGAGCATTTGGGACGGCCAAAAATGGAGTCAAGAGTGAGAATGGAAGTTGTAGCTTGTTTTTGCATGTATGAATGAGAGGAAATGAACTAGCTAGTGGTTTTGGTAAGTTGTTAGTGGGAAGTTAGCTTAGTGTGTAAGCTTGTGTGACATGTGTATGTTACATGAGTGAAAGCTTGCCACCAAGTTGATTTGGTGGGCTATTGTGGCCGGTTTTGATGGGGGTGGGGCAAGTGTCCCACTTGTCTCATCCCTATTTATTTACGGGTACTCCTCGATTCTAGTTTCCTCGATTTGCGTGCCCTCGGGTCGTTTTAAGAAAAGCGTTTTTATTATGAATCAACGTCACAAAACGAATCCAATAAAAATTGTCTCATCAAAAACGGAGTTCGAAAACGTAAATACGTAATCCTAAGGTTTCCGGTTTAGTCGTAAAGGATGTTAAAATAAAATCGTAAGTCCTAATCTCTTCTCGTAAATTTGTGAGTTTATGAACTAACACAAATTTAAAACTCCAAAATAATATTCACGGATAAATTTATTTTCTGAAATGTCGGACTGTTACCAAGGACGGTGTATGTAAACGTAAGCACGTAACGTTGAATCCTCCGGTTTAGACGTAGTCGATGCTACTTCAAGACGTAAATCCAAATTTGTTCCCAAAAATATATGAGTTCATATTATAACATTAAAATAATGTTTTTAAATAATATTCGAGAATAAAATATCAACCATAAATTGACGGATTGTCACAGCATTTACCCCTAAACAGGATCTTTGTCCTCAAAGATCATCTTACCTTACTACTCGCTTCTTATAGAGTTAAAGCCATGTGGGTATTTCCTCCACATTTGATCTTTTCTCACAAGTGTAATTACAATACGCGAGTTTCATCAAACATAACTACGGGAATAAGATCAGGCTTAATGTTGACTTACTTTCTCTATCCATGATGTTCACGGGTTTTTGATGAATGCAACTTTTCGCCGATCTAAGCTCTACTAAGAAACAATCAGATTCTCACTTGATAGATATTCCATCAAGTTCGATTTACGAAACATAATTTACGCAGTCCTTGAAGTCCTAGGGTAGATCCAGCTTATATGCCTTTCAAACCAATCTTTCACATCATCTCAATGGTCCCAAACAACGGGGACTTATATCCCATGATTTGTCAGATCATGAATTCATTTTTCCAAGGTAAAATTTTTTTTGGCATAACTTCGCTACCCATTTGGCACTTCAAGATCTACATTTTACATTCATATAACCTCCTGCCCACTATCGGCAGTCAATAATCAGATCCTAATTTCAACAATCATTTCAGATTTCGGGGGTCGGGTATTTTGTAAGGTTAGGTTCGCCATCATAGGAAACCTTAAACCTAAAAGACATGTCCAACTCACAATGGGTGTATGTCGGGTGTCTTCATCTCAACTCTTGCTTACAGATGCTCTAATATTTAGATCCTAACAAGATTCGATCTCAATCCTAATACGATGATTATCAAGGATAATCTCTCCTAAGGAAAACGATTATACGGTCTATTACCAAAGGTCAATCATTCAAACATAAAACAGCACTTATATTACTTTGTATCGTTACTTTACCTCGTCCCTTCGATTTGGGGTGGTATATAGTACTCTCATCAAGGTTCGTTCTCAATGATTTCTGAGCAAATCTCTAGAAATTCGATGCGAAGCGAGGATCTTGATGATGATGTTTGATACAAGCACACTATGTTTACATAACTCTTTTTGCATTTATCATTAACGGGAATGATATTAGCAGATTTGGTCAGTCTGTCGACGATGACCCAAATCGAATCAAATTCAGATGATGACCTTTGCAATAGCTAAACGTTTAATAATGTATGAGGCGCTGTCTGCCTTCATAATTTGTCATTAGTACAACTTCTTCAGACAAAGGTACTCTTAGTCATAAAATGACATAAATAGAATACTTATACTTACAAATTCCAACATACTATATCTCACAATCTCCATATTTAGGCAACCACAAGTGGCCTTTAAAACATTTAACACTATCGGCTTCTCAATTTTAATGGTTCACATTAGACGTGAAACCTTTCACTATTTATATTATCCTTTTCACAAACATTGTTTATTTTAAATTGTTCGGCAATTTATTTTGCACCTTCATTATCAAGGAACATGTCCTAACTGGTTCTTTATCTTTTCTACATAATGCGTCGGTATATATATTCACTTCTCATGATGATATAATTATCATGTCCACAATTCACTTAGATATTCTTTCTACATTATGCGTCAGTAATTACGTTCACCTTCCTGATGAAATAAATATCACAACCGTATTTATTCAAAATTCTTTCTTCATATCTTCTATGTTTTAGTTTCGTCTTTACTATCATTTTTATCCGTTTTACTCAATTCGTCGTCTAAAGCGTCGATTATTATTATAATTAATTAAATAATTATTAGTTAATTTTTATGAAGCGTAAACGTAAAAGTTTTAAATTTCCTCAGTTTGTTCAATTATATAAAAATGTTCAAAATAAATTTGAATTTGATTAACACGATTTTTGTTGATTTATCGAAAATATTTAATAAGATTCGTAAATGTTCGAAAAACCTTTGTTTATACTTTGGTCAAAGTTTTCTTATTTGAAAAGCAAAAATTGTCGTTTCAAATTTCAAGTTATGGTTTTAATGGGTTTTCTCAATCTTCTTAAGTTGTCTAAAAGTATACACAAACATTTACCCCTAAACAGATGTTTAGTTAAATGGTTTGTGTATAAGGGAATAATCCCTTGAAATCCTTTGTTAAAACATTTGTCAAAACATATTTCCACTTTCTTTTTAGTATAACTCAAAGTCTTAAAAGGGCTCTTAATTTTAGAAGAGTCTATATGCATACATCTTACCATTATTAATCCAACGGTCATTTTATGTAAAGGATTAAGTTTTTAATCCCTAAGCGTTAATGGTTCTAATCTTTGAAAAGTCAATATAGCTTCCATTATCTATTAATCACATGGTTAAATCGTGTAAAGAATTAAGTCTTAAGTCTTATGTTAATTATTCAAGGTACATGTTTTCATTGTTCGGCCAATTCAGAGCAATCTATAATTAATTATTAACTTCATTCTTATTCTTATAAACAAACAAATAAATGGTCCTTAATGATCAAGAGCATGAATATATCAAATTACAGCCTACACACGTGATTCACCAAATTATGAATGCTACATGTGCATTGATCAATCCAAACGACATCACATGAAACTCATAATATTCATTACAAGTACCGGATGTAGTGATTTGAATACATAATCTTTTTCGCAGATGCGAAGTTGATGATAACCATGCTGAGGATCAAATTGCTAGAACCTTGTAAATGATCGAACAAATCTTCCATTTCAAGTTATGGATATAGTTTTCGATTGTCAATTTACTCAGTCACAGTAATCTATAAATATAAGGAAAGATAACACCATAGCTCTTCAGGATGACAGGCTTGGTATAATAAAATCTTTCTCCGACAACTTTCTCAGTTGTACGGTAATTCCTTTAATTTAGATGGTGCTGACGTACAGTGCACAAGCCACAAGTGCAGCACCGGAAATATAATCAATACCAATTTCTACTTGCCTTAATGGCGAAAGTCTAGGTAATTCATCAACAAATACTTCCTAAAGTTTCAGATAACCGAAACATCTTTTAATACATTCATATTAGGTTCTTCTAGATTATAATATCTATAACTAGTTCAAACCATTCATGGTGTACTTTTTAAGTCTAAATGCAGGATATGGTCATCCATCAAGAATTATTTAGATCACTTTTGATAATCAACATCTTATCATTTAGGGGAATTCAATTTGAGTTCCCATCAATTAAGACAATGTCGTCATGTCATAATCAATCAATCCATTCTACTAGCATTATCAACTTTTTAGTTTTATTGCCGTCGATAAGATGTGAACTTCTCAAAAGACTAATAATAACTCATAATCCTTCACAAATTCAGGGATATATGGAGACACAACTACTATTAAAAGAGCAAGGTTAACACATAATCTATGCGAGAGAATTTCAAATCAGATACAGATGAAAACATTTAACGAATATGAATATATCCCATGTTTTCATAATTTGAGTACGTATTCGAAAGTTCCTCGGATCGTTACCCAGGTCATTCAAATGAAATCAAATCATAAGAAATGATAAGAACGTCAATACATCCAATCGGGTATCAACACTCGGTAATCAGATACTTTTCCTAAGAATCTCACTACGAGAGAATTGGACAAGAAAGAATTGTCAATTGTCAAATAAGACAATTTCCACAGATGAGTAAATTCGACTCAGAAGAATAGATGCTATAGGCACATATGTAGGTGTCCCTAACACTATGTCCCTATTTTTCACTTCTTGCAGATCTCATAAATTTTAATCTTTCACAATCTTCAAGGAAAATGTAGTGTTTATTCATTAGTTTTATGGTGACTACTAATCAGTCTTGCATAGTCCATTCCAAATTATATGTAGGCGCGCAACTATATACAATTTCAAGATTAACGATGCAATACTCAGTTCGTCAAAATTTTATCATCATGTTTATAATAAAAACATTTTCACGCTTAATTCTTAAATAAGAATCAAAAATAAATTTACGAAGATTTTCTTTGTTATGGAAATAATTAAGTTTCCAAAGTGTCTCATAAACAACTTCATTTTGATATCAATCACTTATAAATCTCACTTTGAATAATCCTTATTGTGATGAAAATTAAATTTTCTCAAAGGATACCGTTTTAACTTTATAAAAACAATGAGTGATCTGCAGAAGAGTGATGAAAGCTTGTTCGCCAAGAATTAACTACGATATGATAGGAAATGAGCTTAGCCAATTAATCATGAGGTTCATGACCTCGATGGCACTCAACAAGAATAATCCACAAAGTAACTCAAATCAAGATGAGTACTCGTTCAATGGTTACATCACTAATGTGAGCATTAGGATGAAGCAAGAAAAGATAGATAACATCGATACATGTAGAATTTAGCAATCAATGGTAGTCTTTTTCATTAATCACAAACAAGTCAAATTGTACCGTAACACATTACGTGTCACTATGTCATACAATTCTCAGAACTCATCCTACCAACTGATGTCACAGTTTAGTTAGGGATTATTTTTAAAAGATACCACAATGAATACTAATCTACAAGAGTCATTAGGTGTTCCACATGTCCCAGAAGATCCATCGGTCTCAATTTCATAAGAAGATTTCTTCAATTAATTTCTTGGACACTGGGCATCCTCATTAGTGGACAATGGCCTAGGAACAACCCTTAACACGAATAAACAATCAATTAAAACCTTATAGTTCAATCACAGGACTTAAAAACTTACTCTTAACAATCTCATATTCTATAAAAGTTAAATTTTACTTTTATTTATTCAAGTTTCAACCACTTTTATACTCAATTCGACATCCTACCTTATTCTCCAATACTTACAACCTTATTCTTCGGCCTTGTAAAGGCAATACAATCTCAATATGAATCAACACTTAATTTCCAATCCTATTAGCTCTTACAACAACAATTATCAAATGAGTCACTAGCATGAGATGACTCATACATTCAATTAGACTTCTCAGAAAGGTACTAGTGGCATGAGGCTTTTGGGTAATGGTTCCAATAACAGCCTCAAGTGCAACATTCACCCTTTCGATTTCAAATTTAAGAATTGGATGACAACGAATCAGATGACATCTTTCTAAGTGGTAATGTTTTGTCAAACTCGACTCTATAAGAAAAGATCGTCATGACATCGATATCGGATTTAATCTCGCCAATTCTTTTTCAACATCAAATCAACTAATATCTATATTTCTACGAATATCAACCATTTGTTGGGATCATAGGTATCCACAACTTGGTTTAGATCTAGGATAGCTAGAAATCCTACGAGAATAGCTTCGATTAATTTACTAGGGGATTTAGGGTTTCTTGTGACAATCTACGTCGTATAAATACCTCGTATAAATATCAAAAT
This sequence comes from Glebionis coronaria, assembly GCA_025667525.1. Lineage (NCBI taxonomy): Eukaryota > Viridiplantae > Streptophyta > Magnoliopsida > Asterales > Asteraceae > Glebionis > Glebionis coronaria. The sequence continues at coordinate 35,677 of JANFOE010001709.1, read as the reverse complement.
AATCATTAAATAATCATGTAATCAAATTACATCATATATATATATATATATATAATCTAAGTTATATATATATTAAAATAACACTTCTCAGTCTGGCCTTGTCGGTAACTCGGGAATTCTTCGGCACCGTTATAGTCAAAAGATTTTTAGACATTTTGTGAAAAATGTTTATAGTTAAAAGATTTTGAAATGTTTTATTCAAAACCTTAGTTTTAAAAATCTTTCGTTCTCTATAACGAGAGCTCTGATACCAAACTGTAACACCCCCAAATTTTATACAACTCGATACAGCGGAAGACTCGTTGGTGTTACGGGATAGCACATTACTCACATCATAGACAACGCATAAAAATCGCGTCGTTTAATAATAAATCATTTCCATTCATAAATATCAAAGTTACATCGGTCCCAAGTCATTATATTTTATACAAAGTTTTACAAAGTATTTGAATGGAAAAATATTGTTTAAGTGCGGGCCATGAATTCTTGTCGTCTCCCCGAGAATTACCTTCACGTACCTGAGATAAAACATGTTAAGAGAAAAGGTCAGCGATAACGCCGAGTGAATTCATAGAGTTTAATAAAATCCATCAATGTAATATCAGTATAAGATTATCACTGAAAATCATTTTGTACAAATCATTTTGATAGGCCATAAAATAGCCAAAGTCATTTTATACAAATCCTTATCGAAAATCATAATATAGGCATTTGCCTTAAAAATCATTATACGAGCCAATGTCGTAAAAACAATCATAGAATACGTCTTATAACGTTGTATGAAAATAAAAACCGTTATATGAATATGGTTATGAAAACCAAAACACGAATATAATATCAATAGTATGACCCTGTATTGCTAGTCAGGCAATACATCGTAATTGTCTATTAGTATTTCGTTAATTCGGATTATTATAAGCCGCATGACATTGTTACCTTACTAAACCAACAACGGGTAGCTAACCCGATACCAATTTTTCCCATCTAATGTAGCGTGTCGTCACAAAGGTCACGCTATGGAAATATTCTCATACATAAATTCGCTTACCAATCAATGTGGCACGACGGGGATCAACCGTCAAGGCGCGAACTGGGGTGATCGTCCCCAAATAGTACTATTAAATGCATAAGCGTCTACCAAATCCCGGTAGTTCACAATTCATGCTAATGGGACTTTTAGTGACATAACCTAACTTTAATAATCCATTTTTATTTGCATCTATCGGGTCCTTTAATCATTTATCGGGTCATACAATCGGGTCATTCAATCATTCGGGTCCAAATCAATAAACAAACAATCGGGACAAATGGTGTCCTAATTTTATAAAAACTAACATGTTATCTCCCTCGCGGGTTTATAAAACATTTATAAAAACATTTAAAAGAGTGCGAGGCTATGAACTCACGTTGATATGGGAAGGCGGGCGGCAATTCGGTCGTACGGTACGTGCTTCAATCACGGAAACCTAGACAAATAATACTCGTCTTAGACTCATGTCCAAAATAACAAGTATGTATACATATGATGATTATATATATGATGATCAAGTGGGTTAACATATTCTCGTTTACTCATTTTAGTGTTATATGTCGATAACTTTTATACTAGTTTTCTCGTTTTACCTATTTACGTGTTTTAAGTTCAATAAACTTATTACAAGTTCTTTAACTTGTTTTTAATCCATTTTGTACTTATATTATCAGTATTTAAACTTTAAAAGTTGGGCCCAAATGGGTTAAGCCCAATAATAAGTTTATAAGTGTTTTAGTCCATTTTTGTTGTATTATTAGTCCAATAACGTTAATTTAGTCCGTTAACGTCCGTATGTCCTATAGTTCGGGTCTTATCGGTTTTTACTTGTATTAGTTACCTATATATCAGTATATGACTTTTATAAACTTTACATTAGACGGGTTCAACCATCTAAGTTTTATTTGGCGAAAAACGTGAATTTTACGGCGATAGCCGAAAAAGTCGTAAAAATCAAGTTTATAGTTTTTATTACTTATAAATATTATTTCACCACCATTTATATAATTTACCCATTTAATTAACCTTTTATATATTTATATAAATAATTTTTATAAGTTAGTGGGTTTATATTTTTACATTTTATACATTATAATGTGAGTGCTTATATAATATTAATAAACATTATTTCCAAAAATCTGATTTTTATCTTCACTTTCACCAAAACTGCCATATCTTGAGTTCTATATGGATATAGAAGCTCAAATTTTTATCACATAAACTACATGATATGTGATACATTTAACTCTTCTATAGCTACTGTTGAATCATCTTCTAAATATTTTCTAAAAATCGTCCAAAACAGTGAACTCAGATTTATACCTTAAACTTGTTTTGATCATATCTCACTCATTACTTTGATTCCATTGCATGGCCAACTCTCACATGTGTACAAGACCCATAGCTTACTGTAAATCCATTCTACTTCATCATTTTATCAGTTTACCATATGGTTCTTTACTGTTTTATACAGCCAACAAATTTAACCAAGATTTTAACCTTGTTTCTTATGGTTTTTCACCTTTTTAATCATGTTTATCAACACCAAATCCCCACGTAACATTTTTATCATCATATAATCATCATATACATATACAATAGGAAATAAAATACATGTTTACATAATCAAATAACAAGAGGATGAGGAGGACAATCTTTATACCACCATGATGATGTAAGTTGTGATCAAAACATGGATTTTGATGGAGAAAATTGTGATGCACCAAGACCATCTTCATGACCACCAATCTTCATAAACTCCTTGTGGAAAATCAGCCCCAAGACACCATGAATACTCCTCCTTGGATGTTATAAGTTGCACCAATCTTCATCTTTTTGAATGGAGATTAACATATGTTAATTATAACATATGTTTGTGGTTTAAAATTGTATGAATGTGGTGTTTTGTGGAGCATTTGGGACGGTCAAAAATGGAGTCAAGAGAGAGAATGGAAGTTGTAGCTTGTTTTTGCATGTATGAATGAGAAGAAATGAACTAGCTAGTGGTTTTGGTAAGTTGTTAGTGGGAAGTTAGCTTAGTGTGTAAGCTTGTGTGACATGTGTATGTTACATGAGTGAAAGCTTGCCACCAAGTTGATTTGGTGGGCTATTGTGGCCGGTTTTGATGGGGGTGGGGCAAGTGTCCCACTTGTCTCATCCCCATTTATTTACGGGTACTCCTCGATTCTAGTTTCCTCGATTTGCGTGCCCTCGGGTCATTTTACGAAAAGCGTTTTTTAAATTATGAATCAACGTCACAAAACGAATCCAATAAAAATTGTCTCATCAAAAACGGAGTTCGAAAACGTAAATACGTAATCCTAAGGTTTCCGGTTTAGTCGTAAAGGATGTTAAAATAAAATCGTAAGTCCTAATCTCTTCTCGTAAATTTGTGAGTTTATATACTAACACAAATTTAAAACTCCAAAATAATATTCACGGATTAATTTATTTTCTGAAATGTCGGACTGTTACCAAGGACGGTGTATGTAAACGTAAGCACGTAACGTTGAATCCTCCGGTTTAGACGTAGTCGATGCTACTTCAAGACGTAAATCCAAATTTCTTCCCAAAAATATGTGAGTTTATATTATAACATTAAAATAATGTTTTTAAATAATATTCGAGAATAAAATATCAACCATAAATTGACGGATTGTCACAAAATATAAACAACCTGACGGGTATGTTGTTAATAAGTGTGAAAACACTTATCCTTTTACCACTTATTTCCAATAATAACAAGACCAAAACGTGTATTTTATGTCGTAAAAGTCGGAATTATGCGTGGTTTATGTTTTTATTGTGTTTTAGGACCAAATGATGAAAAAGGAAGAAAACACGGGCTTTCACGGGCTTTTATCAAAGAAAACGAGAAAAGACGAAGTCAAAAGATCAAGAGTGCAAAAAGAACGGAAGTCCCAGGCCTATTCTGAAGATTTATCGAAGAAAAAAGTCTAAAGACGGAAGTTTAATGAAGTCGAAGAACTCAAGTCTAATTGAAGAAGAAAATTACAAGACAAGTTCAATATACATCGACAAATCCTGAGACGACGTCGAGAAAGACAAAGAATTTAAATCGAGTCGAGAAGAAAGAAAGAAGAGGCAACACATGCACACCTTCCCATTTTCCCTATAAATACCCTCCTAATACACATTAGGAGGGTTGGTTGGTTTTTAGTAGCTAGTTTCATTTTCACTTTTCCTTTCTAGTTTGTAGAGAGAGAAAGTTCCAAACTTTCTCTCACTAAGTTTTCATCTTTTCTTTCTTTTAATCTTTCAAGTTTAAACCTTTTTGTATTTTGATTTCATTAATCAAGTTCAAGTTAAGCTTTTTGTTCAGTAATCTCCTTCTACATTTCTTGATTTTGATTCACCTTTGATCCAAATTTTTCATAATCCGTGATTGATTTTCTTGTTTATGTGAATAAAAAGTTCATCTTTTTATTCATCTAATAGCTTTCATATGGTTTAAGCTTTAAGATCTTTGTGCTTTTTGGCTTATTTGTATGTTAGCTTATTTACTTTTTAAAAGTTTTCTAAAAGTTTAATCTTTTTCAAAGTTTGATTTAGAAAGTTTGCTTATTTAAAGTTTAAAAGTCCTTATTTCATGCTTATTAGTTCTGCTTATTATTAAGTTAGTTAAGTCTTGGATTGAGCTTATTGAAAGTAGCTTATTTCCTAGCTTATTTCGGATTAACTCTTATCGCAAAGTAAAGCCCCATTGCGACGGGGACTTGAGGCATATATTGCGATCATCCAATCACAAAAGGGTTATATATTGCGATGCACATTGCGATTGGTGCATCGCATTAGGGTTTATTATTCCGATTCGTTTTGCGACGGGTTTACTTTTGGTGACATTGCGACAGCATAATTTTGGGTGATATTGCGATTGGCTTAATTTTAGTGACATTGCGATTGGATTGCTGTTGACATTACGATTGGATTTCTTTTTATATTGCGATTGGACATTGCGACAGGATTGCGACAGGATTCCTTTTTGGGTGTATTGCGACAACATTCCTTCAACATTGCGATAGAATGTGTTTTGATATTCCGATGGTTATTCACTTGTTTTATTATTCCGATAGATCATGTTTTTAAGTTTTAAAATTTTACAAGTTTTACAAAGTTTTATGTTTTAAGTGTTCTCTTAATAAACTTTAGTTTAAAATTTTAAAGTTTCTACTTTACTCAATGACAATTATTTGCTTTTAGTCTAAAATTAGATAATCAAACCAAACCAAATTTAATCTTCCACCAAGAACAATTGAGTCGCACTTTCTACCAATAGTCAATTCGAAGAGATTCGGACGATAACATTTTCTTACAAGGTAAAAAACCATGTATTATTGTCTTCAACAGGTTTGGACGGAGTAGTAAGAGTTGGTTCCTTGCTCAAACGTTTCAATGAAGCAGACTTTGACTGTGGAAGTATGCTCGTAGCAGATTCTGCATGTTCAGCAACATCCGAAGCCAAAATGATTCTCCAGCATGTGAAGCTCTCAAAATTGGATGGCTCGAAATATGATTAGCTTTTGAGCTCCAATGTTGGGGAAGTACCAATGATGTTTGTCAGCGCGTGAGGCAGTTCTCTACCGTCTTCAGCAACCTACATGACCAAGGTAATTATAACCACTATTAGCAATACGTGTATAAATTAATGTACACATACATTCTCATCAGCCTGTGTTATCGAATCAGCTGAGCATTTAACTAACTCCCTCGTTGTCTCATCAAATAGCACAATTATAACAGACGCAGTCGGGTCTGATACCTCAAGTTCCAACCTAAACCTGAAACAACACATATATAGTACATCACCACCCTAATAGGAAGAAAGTAGGTGTATAAAATAGTGCACACATAAAAGTGCACATACCGCAACACTAGATACTTAACCGCCTTTTCACATGAACCATAATAAGACCTCCCCTCTTTCCGACCACAACCCTTCTTGCACTTGTCTCCGCTACAATGCGGGTAGTTCCAACCTCTTTTTGTCCTGATGTTGTTTACGCATAATTGGCAATGGAAGGTTGCACTCTGTATATGGAGTAATGAACCACATTTAGACATGGGTAAGGGAATCACATGTACAAATTATGTAATAGAAAAAGGATTTACCTCTTGTGCACGATTCTGTGACCACATAAGTAAGTTTTCCAAGGTCTCATCTTTTGGTTCAGTGTGATCTATGGGCAACATTTCCCTACCCCCTTCCACACCGTTGTGTTCAATAATGGAACACCGATTTAAATACTATAATTATTTTATACTCAAGTTAAATACCACATACACACTGACCTGTTTCCCCCATCAAATCTCGTACCACAGGAATGGCGTCATCATTAAGAATTAATGTGGATGAGGAGCTTGAGATATACAATTTACCTTTAATGTAAGCATAAGATATGGGAATTTTTATGGTTTCGTTGATCGGTCATTTATTATATTTTTTTAACACGTGAGTTGCTATGCAGGATAGAACCCTTACTGTTATAAGATCTAGGGATCATGCACATCAAAACAACAGCATATACGCCATCCCGGCGGGTTCATTTCTCAATCAAGCGTTCACCCAAGGCCCCCTATAAGGTAACTCTCACCGATTGTCCCCTACATACACAGATAGTATTAAAATTATACAACAACATATAGGCTAAAACACCATCATTTAAGTATTGAAACATCCATGCGATTAGCCAACATAAAAACATATGTTACTATACATTGCAAATAAATTACATTATATTAGTCATCATAAATAAATGTATGCTAACCTATCATGTATTTGTTGTGCGTATTTTCAAGGTTAGGAATCTCCACCATTTAAAAAGGATATCTGACAAATCCATTGGATTTGACAACTTCCTTCCTTACTATCGTCTCACCATCAAACTCCAAAATGAAAGCTCCATTTTTTATGACACAAAATTCGTCCTTGTTAGGTTGGACATCGAAGTTTCTTATTGAATAAACGGATCCCTCTTTGAGCTTCGTAAAATAGTGAGCCACATTTGATTTGGCTGTGCAGTGCATAACATTACCTTGCCAAAAAAAACGCGTAAGGATGCAGGCTATCTCTTTTTTTATTTTTTTATTTCAATTCACAGAATCATAAATAACAGGCAAACCTTGGCATCAGAAACTATGAAATCGGTACTTAGGTAACGGCCATTTGGAGAATTTACATCCCATGACCTACACAGCATCACCACTATTGTGCCAGTAACACCAACATCAAGGTCATTCAAGAATAAATCTCCCTTAGCCTTAACAACAGCCACCTTTTGGAGTTGCACATGTGCCGTATCCGTGACATAATCAAGTTGGCTATCAAGTTCGGACTCCTCAGGTCAATCACTATATCTTTCTTTGTTCGAGTAGAAGAACGCGTTCTGATTGTAGAAGGTGTATGAGCATGGTCAGCATAAACATTTTTTTCATCTTGCTTTGAGTTTGGACCTGTGTAAGATCAACATGGACAACCTTTTTAGATTTCAGATCTGACTGGGAGTGTGCTGAAGATGAATTCATATCAAGATTAGTTGTATGTATCTTGCAGGTAAAGTTAAAGCTGGTACGAATGGAGGCAATTCACCATGGAATTTATAAGGACGATTGTAACCTGATGCAAACAATAAACTGAAAGAGGAAGAAGAAAATCTTATTAAAAACAATGAATTTTATTTAATTTACAAACTTTCCAGTACCTTAATTGATGTAACCTGCAATGATATTATTAATCCTGTATGATAGTGTGTTGAATGCTGTATGATAGTATGTTGAATGTCGTGAGAAGAAGTTGCCAAATGTATGAGTTTTCTGTCATTAAAACTCATAGTTAATGACATGACAACTCAATCTTATATTATATAAGATAAAATAATAATTATAAAATATTGATCAGTTGTTTATTTTTTTTCTTGTTTACAATGCAATTATTATTTAAAAAACTATATAATTATTATTTTTAAAATAAAGTATAACTATATAACTATCGTTTTATTTTATTTTCGCGATGCTTATATACTACAATATGAGACTTTCGTACAACAAACATTTATTTATTCAAAATATTACACATACCCCTTGTGGAAACACATGGGAGACTTACAAACAGACACGCGTAAACATAGTTTTATTCGCCACGGACACTTAAACATGTGCTTAATTAAACATAGATATTACAACGATAATAGACTCATAAACACGAAAATCGACACATCTCAAACTAGTTCAAAGTAATGTTCCCCATGTCATCGTAAAGGTCGTGATGTAGTGTAACTAAATCCATTGTGTGCCTCTCAGGATGGCTATAAAGTTTTATTGTTTTCTGAAGTACCTTTATCAATCCATTCAAGTGCACACAGTTTGCACACGTTGAAGAGCTTGGAGAAGAAATTAGAGTCGTTAAAGGTCTCGAAGAAGAGCTTGGATAAGAAATTTGAGTCATTGAAGGTCTCGTAGAAAAGCTTGGAGAAGGAGTTAGAGTCATTGAAGCTCCAAGAGAACTGACTAGTAGTCTGACTCGTTCGTCTTTCCATAAAAATAAATTACATCCATATGATGAAGGGTTCACTCGTGAATGTGGACATGCATAGTATGGTCTGCCAAGATTTCCAGGTTGCCACGATTCTCGTAGAACTACATCTCCTCGTCCACAACTACACGGAAAAGCTTCATGCTCCAACATCTTCATAATAACAATGTGTATGTCACTCTTTGTGATGATAAGTGTGTGTGTGTGATCTGTTGGTGGTTGTGTTGGTAGCAATGTGTGTGGTTATAAAGATAACATGTCTTTTATGGTAAAAAAAGTGGGGAAATGGTTAATATTTTCCCGCTAATGTTTTCCCGCCAACATTTTCTTGCCAGCTTTTTATGGATGTACGTTAGATGTTCAATGAATGAGTCGGTATGTCATGGTTGTACATTAGATGTTTAATGGATGAGTCGGTATGTTATGGTTACACGTTAGATGTTCAATGAATGAGTCAGTATATCATGGTTGTACGTTCGATGTTCAATGGACGAGTCGGTAGGTTATGGTTACCTTAGATGTTCAATGGATGAGCTGGTAGTTTATGGTTGTACCTTAGATGTTCAATGGATGAGTTGGTAGGTTATGGTTGTACGCTAGATGTTCAATGGATGAGTCGGTATGTTATGGTTGTAAGTTAGATGTTCAATGGTTGAGTTGGTATGTTATGATTGTTAACATTCATCACGATTAATTAACATTCATCACGATTAGTTAACATTCATCACGATAAGATAACATTCATCACGATGAGTCAGTATGTCATGGTTGTACCTTAAATATTCAATGTATGAGTCCGTATGTATTGGTTGTACGTTATATGTTCAATAGATGAGTTCATATGTTATGGTTGTACCTTAGATGTTCAATGAGTGAGTTGGTATGTTATGGTTACATGTTAGATGTTTAATAGATGAGTCAGTAGGTTATGGTTGTACCTTAGATGTTCAATGGATGAGTCGGTATGTTATGGTTACACGTTAGATGTTCAATGGATGATTCGGTATGTTATGGTTGTACCTTAGATGTTAAATGGATGAGTCGATAAGTTATGGTTGTACCTTAGATGTTCAATAGATGAGTCGGTATGTTATGGTTGTATGTTAGATGTTCAATGGCTGAGTCGTTATGTTATGGTTGTACGTTCGATGTTCAATGGTTGAGTCAGTATGTTATGGTTACACGTTAGGTGTTGAATGGATGAGTCGGTATGTTATGGTTACACGTTAGATGTTCAATGGATGAGTCGGTAGGTTATGGTTATACCTTAGATGTTCAATAGATTAGTCGGTAGGTTATGGTTGTACGTTAGATATTCAATGGTTGAGTCGGTATGTTATGATTGTTAACATTCATCACGTTATATGTGCAATGGTTGAATCGAGAAAGTAAACCGACCAAACCGGAATGAATTGTGAAAGTAAACCGACCGGACCGGAACGAATCGAGAAAGTAAACCGACCAAACCGGAACGAATCGCGAAACTAAAGTGATTCAAACTGAAACGATTGAGAAATTAAACCGACCAAACCGGAACGAATCGAGAAATTAAACCGATCGAACCAGAACGAATACAGAAATTAAACCGACAAGACGGGAACGAATTGAGAAATAAACCGACCATGATGATATTTTATAATTATTAATTTATAAATAATAATAATTATATATAAAAAAAGAATAAATAATAAGTTAAAAATAATTATTAATTTTGAAAGGATGTATCCCTGGCGACATGTTGCTGGGGAAACTCGGGACCATATACGACATAAGTAGATACATACGCCAGCGTTGACAAGTCAAACTGACGACAAGTTATCCTCGGCGACATGTCGCCGGAGAAAATTCCCATAAAAAATTTTCAATCACGTACCTTTTTGACTAAACGACTAATCCCAACGAATCCCCAGCGACATGTTGCCAGGGAATGTTTCGTCAAAAGTGAAATCCCCATTTGACTATATCTACTTATTCAAAACTTTACAAATTTTCTAATACTCCAAACCACACCAGACGATTACCACAACCATCTTCAATCTTCATTCTTTAATCCCATCTCCATTCGCCACCACGCCATCTTCGTTCACCACAACCACCATCTCCATTCACCACAACCACCATCTCCATCTCCATTCGCCACCACCACCACTCACAGCCTCTCACCACCACCACCATTCACAATCACTTACCACCTCTGACCCATCACTCGATAAAGTACTCACCCACTACTTGACATCGTTCTCACGAGCACACCCTCTCAATCCTCTACTTCTTATAATTCTTATACTTCTAAACTCTCTTATTGATGATTCTTATAGTTATATTTCTAACCCTCTAACTGTTGGTGGTGAAGCCGAGTGTGAGCTGAGTCGCAGCCACTCGTGTATGATTTTTTTTTATTTTGTTAATTATGATATTAGCCACTAAAGTATGATTTGTTAATAGTTTTGTTTAATTTGTGAAGGTTTAATTGTCGTTGTGAAAGCCGAGTCGTCAGCGAGGTATTTTCTTTTTTAATGCTTTTGGAATTCCTGGTGACATGTCGCTGGGGAATGTTTATTATCTAAAATGTGATCTGAAACACTTATGTGAATTGAATTGAAAACGCCTTTCGTTAGTTAGTATCGATAAGCTTATCAGGATGTTTATTATTTGGATAAGCTGTTTTCAAACAGCTTATCAAGATAAGCTTATTAGAATAAAATGTTTTCAAACAACTTATCCTGATAAGCGTATCAGAATAAGCTATTTTTAAACATTTATACTAGTTCTTGAAAGTTTCGTCGATCATTGCAAGTCGTTTGTGAACAGTGTTGGGAAAATAGTATGTCCATGCAAGTCTTGTAGAACACTAGTGAGGATACCTTTCCTGCTTCTTTCGGAACACATTATGAGAAACGGGTTTGACCAAAGTTATAAAACATGGGAACGCCATGGTGAACCAACTCCTCCTCCACCTCCGCCACCACCGCCAATAACAGATAACACAAGACAACCTTTGATTAGTGACATGACTGCGTTACTTGATGATCTTAGCTATATTCCGCCACCTCTGAATAATGAATCAAACTCAAGTAACGGACCGACTCAAGAAAAGCGTAACGAGTTTGAAGAGTTATATGCCAATGCCAATGAGGAGTTGTACCCTGGTTGTTAAGAAGAAACTCCATTAGACTTTATGACAAAGTTTACCTATTTTAAGGCTAAAGGTAAAATCACCGATACTATATTCAATGAAATTATAGAGTATTTCCAAAAAATCCTCCCCCCAGTAAAGGATACAAGCTCCCACCGTCATACTATGCAATAAAGAAGAAATTTAAAACGATTGGGTTAGGGTACGAGTCGATACATGCTTGTGAACACGATTGCTGCTTATTTCGGGGAGACGAAAACAAAGATTTGGATTTTTGTCCAGTGTGTAATACGAGTAGATGGAAAGACAGTAACGCACCGGGGAAGCAAGTTCCTAAGAAGGTGTTGCGTTACTTTCCAATCATTCCTAGACTAAAACGTTTGTACAAGTTTAGTCACACTGCAAAGGAAATGATTTGGCATGCTACTGGAAAGTGTACGGAGCCGGGTAAGATGCAACACTCCTGTGATGGTGAAGCATGGAAGAAATTTGACACCATGTATCCAGATTTTATAGAAGAACCAAGAAATATTCGACTAGGGTTGGTTTTTGATGGTTTCAATTCATTTGGCAACCTTAATCAGACTTACAGCATGTGGCCGGTGATATTGACAACATACAATCTACCTCCGTGGTTATGTATGAAAGAGAGTTCTTTAGTGCTGACGCTATTAATTCGTGGCACTAAATCCATTGGCAAGGACATTGATGTTTACTTGAGACCTTTATTTGGTGATCTAAAGACTTTATAGGGTGATTTCGTGACTATAGACCAAGCTAAAGGCGATACGTTCAAAATGAGAGCGATGGTTTTATGGACCATCAATGATTTTCCTGCTCGAAGTAGTTTATCTGGGTGGAGTGGGAAAGGTTATAAGGATTGCCCTAAATGTAATGACGACACTCCATATGTTCTTATGACAATAAAAATAGCTTATCTTGGCCATAGAAGATTCTTATCGTGATGCCATAAATGGAGGTCTTCACGTGACTTTAATGGGGAACCCGATCACAGACCCCCTCCTAGAACATTTGACATGGACGCCATTTAGACTCAGCATGCTAGATTGTCAAAGCGTGTCACAGGTAAACATTCGAAATATGGGGTTATGAAGATGAAACACAATGTTCTTGTCGAGCTTAATTGGTCTAAACGGTCTATTTTATACAAGCTAGAGTATTGGCCTTTTCTTTCACTAAGACACAATTTAGACATCATGCATATCGAAAAAAATGTGTTGGAGGCCATCCTGAACACTTTGTTAATGAATGACAAATCTAAAGACACTACCAAGGCAAGACAAGACTTGAAAAAGTTGGGCATTCAAAAAAGCTTGTGGCTCAGCCAAAACAAAAACGGGAAGTGCCAGAAGCCTCAGGCTTCGTATTCCTTCACACCGGAGAACAGGAAAAAGTTTTGTCAATACATCAAAAGAGTTAAACTACCAGATGGGTCCGGATCCTAATTCAAGCACAAAGTGACCGATAACGATACCAATATAATGGGCCCGAAGTCTCATGACTGTCATATAATGATGCAACGTTTACCTCCTTTCGCACTTCAGGAATACTTTCCCGAGAAGATTGCAAGACCACTAATCGACTTATGTAACTTTTTTAAGCAACTCTGATCTGCAATTTAATGGAGGGGACATGTTGAATGTTGTGAAAAAGGTGTTGGCATTCTGTGCGATCTTGAGCTCATATATCCTCCTGCTTTCTTTGACATTATGGTTCACTTGGTTATCCATTTACCTCTAGAGGCTCTTGAAGGTGGGCCTATCCGCCCCCGGTGGATGTTTCCATTTGGAAGATACATGAAGACGTTAAAAGGTTATGTATGAAATAAAGCTAAGCCAGAAGGTTCGATTACAAATGGTTATGTTGTAGAAGAAGCATTGACTTTCAGTTCTCATTATTTTCGGGATGATGTTACCACTAAATTTATTCGTCTCGACTGTAATATGAACCCCCATCCCCCAATGTGTCAGTTTCAGGTGTTCTGATCGGTATGTAACACGATTGAAAAAAGTCGTTTATTCCATTTCCTTACCAAGAGTTCAAGAAGGTGGATTGGTAAGTACTAAACAGCAGTACTAAAATCGACACGTACATTTTCTAGTTCAAGAGGTACGCGTTTTTATGTTATTTTGAAACTTCTTTTTCTTAACTGATGACGTATAGTCCCTAGCCGGACTGGACAGCCCGACCCGCGGGTACTACCTGTATCCATTACGTATGGATCACACACAAACAACGCTGAAGCCCACACGACCTAATAAGTCGCTGTCGCACGCAGTTTTATCTTAACCGTGTCATGTCCACACACAGACAAGATCAAACATAATCATAATCTAAATTAGGTTATGATTCGCCTAAGTTAAGAAGATATACATCATCCTTATTTATGTGATAAGGATCTGGTTATATTTGATATCTATCTCTTGCTTAGGCCACAAGAATAGGGAAACAAATTAGGGTTTCATCGGGTTTCAAAGAACTTTAAGCTGGGGCATCAACCAAGTAAGGCTTGAACTCCCTTGGTTCTTTATTTTGTTTATAAAGTGGTTTGTATGTGAATTGTTGCTTGCCTTTTGTTCTTTGCAATCATATTGTTTATTTGGTGTTCTATATGTGTCTTATGCATGTTAGTATAGATTTAAAAGTATTTAAGTTTGATTTGATAGGTATCTCTTTGTTAAAATTCATGAAAGAAAGAATAAGGGGGTGTTTGGTTGTATGTTTAAAAAGCTAGGGTGACAACTAAGTTTTTCTCATATTTACACATCTTTTATCTTGTGTAGTTTAGTTGGTTTTGGGTATTTGCTTCATTAGAATGAGTAGTGTATCAAGTTTGTATTTTTTTTTGTGAAAACTGCATAAACCATCAATCCTCATTTTAGGTCTCGATTTTGTGAGTTAGGCCCTAAAATCTTGTGGTCTGTTAGATTACATGATTGTTTAGGTCTTTGGATAAGAGGTGTTAAGTCTTAAAGCTTATTGCTAGATTTATAGATTTTTGAAATTTACATTTTTGCTGATAATTGGCACTTATCCGAGATACCCTTTCCTAGTTTTGTCTGATATCGGTCAGAACTAGGGTCGTTCTCTGACAGATATCGGGCAACACTGGGTATCTGTCTGAGCTTATTTTGATGAACTGTTTGCTTGTTAGTGGCTTATAGGTGCTTATTTTTGCTTGCATTTGCTTTGTATTGACTCCACACTAACATAAAGCTTGTGGGGTGCCTTTGTTCCCAAAAGAAACACCAAACAAGCAAAATCCAAGCCATTTTCACTCTCTACCCATATAAAAAAGGAAGTGGGAAGCATTCTTCCCACTGACTTCACTGTTTGCTAGCCACTGCTAGTACAAACTTTGAAAGTAGCTTGTTTTTTATTTTTCCAGCTTATCCAATATATGTTTTTAGCTTATTTCATTTTTCTTTGATATTCTACTATATTTTAGACTTTTTAAAATTGGTTTGGGATTTTTTCTACTTTTCTTTTATTTTTATGATTATTTTAGTTTAAAAATCATTTTTGGTCATTTAAAACAGATTTAATTAGTTTAAAGTTTTTGAAAAGTATTTTTTAGCATTATATATATATATATATATATATATATATATATTTTGAGGTTTACAAACTTTAAAATCTTTGATTGGACTTTGTCCTTGTCATTTTTGATTTTTAGGTCTTTAATTAGATTTAAAAATTAAATAATAGTTAAATAAAAAGTTACTAAAATTTTTTCTTGATTTTTAAACCTTAATTATATTATTTATGATTTATTTTTAATTTTTGTAAATTTTTTAGTTAACTTTTATTTTTCGTCGCGTTTTACGATTTTACGTTTTACGTCGTAGTTTAAATTTTAGCGTAATCGTCCTTTAATTTTCCCTTTTTTCTTCCAAAAACAAACTAATCCAAATTACATAATATAATATCGGCACTAACAAAATAAGGTACCTTCCTTGGAGAACGAACTCACTTGTTGTCTTTACGCTTTTCCTAAATCGTATGGATTTATACTTACCGATTATACACCTTTTCCTAAAAGTGTATAGTTTACCTACAATCTCCAACACATTCTAAGCTGGGCCTGCAAAAGACACGCTGTGGACACCAAACAACTGGTCAATGTCCTTGACCGTCCTTATGGTATGAATTAACTTCTCCCATTCGGACAACATTGTGACATTAAACACAAGTCATAAGCAAAATACATCGTGTTATACATTTAGCACATGACATGTTCTTAGAACGAGGGAGTCAGAACCTACAGTTCACAAATACTTAAACTATTACAACCAGAAGTACGAACATTCACACTCACAAAAATAAATTTGTTTTTACTAATAGCAACCATTGTTTCATAATAAGTCAAAAGCAGAAGCAAATCTCTTAAGCTTTGCGGTCACCACGCTGGAAGAAGACGTCTTGTGCTATTTCCGGATCCTTTCCATATCCTTCAGTGTCCGAGTATCTCACACCGACAAAGGAAGAGGAAGAACATGCACAATACTAGGAACGGGCAGATAGGCTACACCAGCACTAAGCGCGACTCCTTGGCCATATGTTTCTTTCTTCTTGGTCGCAAAGGTGGCGTGGAAATCTAGCACTTCCTACAAGGGGGCCTCCTTCACTATCTTGAAGGGGTTCAATGGATCACGCGGCTAAGCGAATATGGGGACCTTCAACTACTCTGCGCTCGACTTCAAGAAGAAGTCATGTTGGGACTCTTCGTCTTCAGCTTTGTGCCTTGTCAAGGTTATCCTCTCGATTATCACAGTAAAAGGAAGCTTTTGGTCTACGTCTCCAACACCGAAGGAGGGGAGGGGACAACCCTTGATCGTACTCATAGCCTCATCTAACTTGGCTTCAGCGAGAGGATCATAGAAGGTTACCTCGTCAAGCCCTTTGGTCTGCAGCTTTTCCTTGTGGGCCCACTCAAGACCTAAACTGGTACCCGCATCCATAGCAACAAGGACTGACTCTGCGAAAGCATTTTTTACATCTGGGGCTTCCAACGCCCCTATGGCAGCTAATCGAAGACCATGGCGCACCAACCTTCGTTTCTCAGCTACCGTAGACATGAGGCGCAGATAAAGATCTTTATCAAACGCAATGCTGAATCGTTGGAGTTTGTTGTCTTGGTCGTGTAATTTTTCTTTCACAATCAGACCCAGAGAATCGATATCCTTGAAGATTTTTTCCTTGCCCACCTCAAAGTTTTTCATGGCCACGGTGTTATTAGTACGAAGTTGTTGAAGCTTCACACGTTCTTCTTTAATGGCCGCAAGTAAATCCGCCTTTTCCTCTGTTAAGCCATGAATAGTGGATGAGTCCAGATTCTCCCTAGCTTCTTCACTTGCTATTTTCTTCAGGGCCTGGACCAGCGCTTTGTCCTTTTCTTTAATAACATGTGCATGATTGATATCAGAAGACTGCACTGGAAGGGATAACTCTTGAAATCTCTTCCTTAAACGCGACACAATCGTAACATTTTTAACATCAACCTGGTTCACTTCATCAGCTAGTGCAACATCATTTAAGTTTTTTAGTAGGTGTGCTTTCCCGGGGGGAATAAGGTTATCCAAGAAACTTGCACAATCGAGTGCCCCAGACAGATATGAAGATCTGGGTATGCACCAATCTGGGACAAACACTTCCTCGCCCTTGCTAGCGCTCTCACCCGTGGTGGGCGCAGTCTTCTCGGTGCTTGGTGACGGGGCGAAGGGACTTGGTGTGGTGGTGGAAGGGTCAGATTTCTGAATATCATGGCTGCATAAGAACAATGATATCAGTTACTTATACAATAAGTAATTAGGCAATAGTAGCTTTTGCAAAATATCTACCTTGGTTCAGTGACTACGGGAGGAGTCTTGGGGGGAGAGTCAAGGAAATTCTCTCCAAAATTCTCTTCTGGCCTGCGCTCCGGTGTAACTTCCTTCTCCAACTCAGACACGACGGCGGACGCCTGTCCCATCTCAACACGAGCAGACTTTCTTGACGATGTCGGAGACTCTCTACGCCTTTTCCTGATTAGGCTGGAAGTGGCTTCCTCTTTGGTCTCATATTCTTTCGTAGCGATTTTTGTGATTTTGGCTTTCTCTCTTGAGGATGGGGTTGCTGCTGTGGTGCCACTATTTGTAGCGGGTTGGGGCGTGAGATTTCCTGTGCCTGTGAAGAGGATGATTCTTGTACGTCCATCTCTATTGTACGGCCCGCTGCAGCAACGCTTTCTGGCACTTCACGTTCCTATAGTGGTCGTGCTAGTACGGTAAGATCCCTGGTGGCACGATTCCTAACTATGTTGAGGATATCCATTTATGTGAAAAAAATAGAGAAACTGAATTAGACAAATATCAAGGATTGGGATACTTACAAGGTCATACGAGGCGGAGAGATGATCACTAACCTTGGCTGTCGCGATCGTAGAATTGGGGAATCTCGTCCTCACCAACGATCGGCGCGTGGCTTAAGCCAATCAAATACAGTAATGCCTCAGGATACACCTGGATGAGAATGCGGTTTGAGTTTATTACTTGGGCATCGACTTTGTTGTAGGAACCAGGTTCAGGCTTGGGATCTCTTCTAAGCGTCTCTTGGGTGACAAAAGGGAAATCATGCAGAAAAATTATATTATCGATCCAAAAGAACTTGGTATTCCATTGCTTAAGCGTATCTAATTTTTGTAAATAACATTGGGGCCCGCCCGGACGTTTGGAGAATGATATCCATCCATTAACGCAGGCGGTTGAATAGAAAGCAAAAAATAAATTGATAGTATGATCTATTCCTAGTACACGACAGTTTATCTTGATAGCTTAATCTGTTAGCTTAACATAGTTTGCTTAGCTAAAATTCTTGCTTATCTTGGAAATTTAGGCTGCGCCTATACAGTATAGTTGGGATATATGGATCTCGTGGTATACAAGGACGTTCACACAGGGCCGGTCCTGAGATTTCAAATGCTATATGATGCCCTGGGCGAGATGTTAAAATGATGCCCATGTATAAAGGTTTCACGTAAAATCAAATTTTGCCTATTGACTTAAGTTTTATAAGAGAACTAATAAGTTTTATTTACTTTATAGGTTGGCTCAAATGCATTATAACATAAAAGAGTAACTTAAAAAAAATATTAGAACACTTTTTTTGTTTGGGTAAAGAAAAAACTAAAACACTTTTGTACATATGAGATTATAAATGATCAAAAAGAATGTTACGATTAATATTACACGTGTATATTTTTTTTAGCAGAATTGGCAGTCGGGTTTGAATCCAAGCGATATGCCTTGAAACTCCTTAATGGTAAATTGGATGGCTGGATTGCATGGGGTTGATATTCTCTTCGTAAGATGATTCGAACTCGGGTCGAGAAATTTGGTGCCTCGGTGACACGCAAGATAATCTGCTGCACTAAATTGTCATTAAAAAAATCAAATAATTTACATATGTTGCTAAATGGTGCAACTTTTACAAAAATAAAAGTAGTGTAAAGATGGTATAGAGTATTAGGTAACTGGAGTATCAAACAAAAAATATATAGAAAATGAATGTAATAAAACTAGAAGGTATTAAG
This sequence comes from Glebionis coronaria, assembly GCA_025667525.1. Lineage (NCBI taxonomy): Eukaryota > Viridiplantae > Streptophyta > Magnoliopsida > Asterales > Asteraceae > Glebionis > Glebionis coronaria. The sequence continues at coordinate 16,371 of JANFOE010001709.1, read as the reverse complement.
TGAAGTTTTGTTGGAAGTCAAAGGTATTTTCAAAAGTTACATTTAAGACTGTAGTTACATGGAACAGAAAACAATACTCTGTACTTCTTTCTTCCGCTCTAACGTTTACTTCCTTCTTCCTTCTCAAGGTTCGGCGTCCATGTCCAACCAACTTCCGATCTTTTATACTTTTTTCTAAGCAAATTAGAGACACGAAGAAACCAACCTAGTGATATTTTCAAAACTTATATGTTTTTTTACATAAACCAGTTCAAAGGGTTAAAAGCTTGATGCCCCTTCTCTTTGTGATGCCCTGGGCCGTCGCCCGCACTGCCCATAGCCAGGGCCGGCCCTGCGTTCACAAGAAAACGGGATAAAGGTATGTGGTTGTTGGCAAAATAAAAAAATTTAGTATACACCCCAACTTTCCATCGGTGAACTGTCCTATTTTTGCTCTCTGAGCAGGTACTTCTGGGTGTAGATACATTGGAATATAGTAGTCGGAGGTGAATTGAAGCAATTCAAGTTCTGTGATGTTGGATCTAAGTTCATATCATTGTTTTGCCATGATTGAAGAGCTAGTGGTTAAGGCCGGAAAATTGAGATCGCGGTGTACCTTTCTTTATTCGCTTAGATTTGTGCTGGATGTGGATGGTTTGTTAATGGCGGCTGAAGTTATTTTACCTTGAAGACTCATAGTGAAAAGGCAGATTCAATATATATACTCTTAGGGTTTCTGTTATAGGGTTAGATAATCACCACGTGTACCTTACTTATAATATTTGACGGTGGAAGATGAATCGGTAGGGTGACATGGCAGACACTTTTTACGAATTTCAAGGTAGTAGGTAAAAGGGGGGATGAATGTGTGTTTTTGGCGGGAGGATTTGAAACTTCTTCGGTACTTTTGAATACATTCATTCTACCAACGTCAGTTTCATAGTACGACTTGGTTATTTATAGTCTAGTAGTCGCGGCACGCCGTGCGACTACTGGACTGGGGGGACATGATGATGCATAGTCGTTAGTCGGGCTGAACAGCCGGACCCACGGGTACTACTCGTATCCATTAAATATGGATCACACATAGACAACGCTGAAGTCCACGCGGCCTAATAAGTCGTTGTCTCACGCGGTTCTATCTTAACCGTGTCCTGGCCGCATGCGGACAAGATCAAACAGAATCATGATCTAAATCAGGTTATGATTTGCCTAAGCTAAGAAGATATACACCATCCTTATTTGTGCGGTAAGGATATGGTTATATTTGGTATTTATCTCTTGCTTAGGCCGCAAGAATAGGGAAGCCCAATTAGGGTTTTATTGGGTATAAAACTCCGAGGTTCCAGAAAGGTATGAAACTGAGTACTCTAAGCCCTCACATATCTCTCAAACCGATTACTTACGCTCACGCCAAAGTCTAACCGTGGGACACGCGCCCATGATAAGCCTAACGGTGTCTGTTATTATTGTGTAGGGTCTTCAAACAAGTTCACTTGGTGCAAGAGCCGGAGTCCACAAGCACCCAAATTAAGCCTAATTTGGGTCAAGTACAGTCCATCCAACTTTTCTATCAACATTAAGAATAACGAATTATTCTAATACCATGAACGTTTTTCAGTTTATATCCTCACAAAGACACGAAAGAAGAATTCCCTGCCTGGTTTAGGTCGAAGGTAAACTTAGACTTATTTTGTGTACTTAACTATAAAAAATAATAGTATCATATTTGGTGTTCTCTATCTAATCCTATATTCCTAATATATCCGTCAACATCACGTAGACAATGACCAAGACCCAGAGGTTAGCAAAATGAACAAGTTATTCGCTTTGTCTTGTGGACCATCATCGAGTCCAATCTCACTAAACTCTTGCATAGTCGACGGTGTGAGGAATGTCCTGCATAGCTGCGATGAACTTCGCACAACTCAAAACAACGACATTTGTGTGCCTGACCCTGACAACACAATGTCTTATGGTCAGCTTCAACAAATCCTCGTGTTTATGTATTTTTCGTTCAGCGTTATGTTGTTCCGAGTTAAGTGGTTCGACACTCACAACTTATCACGTAAACCCAAACGTATTATCTATAGAAACATGACACAACTCACCGACACAAGAGGTGAGTGCTGAAAAATGATCAATAAATTCTTGCAACACAAGTCAAACAAGTCTTCTACATTGAAGATAAGAACATACCCAACTGGAAGGTCGTTGAACATGTTAATCATGAAAAGTTTTCCAACGGGGGTGTCATCGTGGCAGAGGACGATCGTGATATTATACATTCGACAACTCATCTGATCTACCAGTTTCCACTAATTTGAATGACTTGGGTGATGTGACCTTGCACATAGATGGCCAATCAACGGAGGTTGATGCACCACCATATATAACATTGATGTTGCTGACGAAGACGATGATATTACTGATGATGAAGACGCGTCTCATGATTTAAGTGATGCATAACGCATCAATGATGATGATGGTGAAGACATAGTTTATTCCAATGAAGAAGAAGATTGACCTTTAGTTGTAACTTGCAAAAGACACTTATATATTTGAATGAATGAATGAAATTGTTAAGGATTGTTTAAATGTATATATTTATTTGGATGTGTTGTATTTGAATTTGTGCAAGCTTATATGATTTTGTTCATGAATTTGTATATGTTATGATAATTGTACTTGTACAGATGTCGTCAGCAGATATTGCACTTTCACACGGTGTTGACGGTGGCGGTGAGGATCATACGCCTCGTTTCCCTAGCGGTTGCTTGGTTATGTTTGCCAACTGAGGTTAGAATATTTGAATTATTGTAATACAATCATAAATTTTGAAAATATATGTTGCTTGCCTTAAATTTTTATGACTTTATCACTCACTTGATTTTTGCAGGTAAAGACAGAAAGAAACCAAATTTGGTCGGCAGAGGGGCCGGTAGGTTAAATATATAGGACATTAATAGGCACCTCGAGTTGAGGAAATGCGTTGAGACCGGGGCCCCTGTCCCGATACACTTTGATGCGCGTGACAAAAGTACATTCCATGCACTCGGCGACCATGCTGCGCACCTTTCTAGCTTGCTCGAGGAGGCTGTTAGGACGAAGGTGCCTATGTAGCACCCAAGTTGGATAAATGTCCCGGCTGAGCAGAAGGCGCACGTTTGGGGAGAAATAGAGATCAATTATCTCATTATCTTTTTATGTTTATTACATTATTGTGTTTATTTATTAACTGGCATATTTATCTAAATTTGTTTATTTATTTATATCATATACATAAATAAACAAATTTAAATAAATATATAAATTATATCTTATTTATTTATATCATATAAATAAATAAACAAATTTAATTAAATATATAAATCATATCTATAACTCTAACTCTGTGTTTGTTTTGTTGTATATGATTTCAGAGTAACTTTGATTTGAGGACCCAGAAGTTGGATCCTGAGTGGAACATCATAGAGGTCGGCATCACCGCTCAGTTGCAACTTTTGTACAACGACACCAATCAGCCTTCAAGTCAAGGTATTGGGTCAACGACCCCGTCATCGGGACATATGACTTGAACAAGCTCCGGAGGTCATGTCCTGAGAACATTACGGCTGAAGAGTGGGAAAAGCACATCACTATTTGGAACGATCCCAAAAACCGAGCAAGATCCGATACAAATAAGCAAAATCGAGCTAAGATCAAAACCCCGTGTCGGCAGGGTTCCCGATCACTCGCCCGCCTGCGGGACGAAGTGGTAAGAAACATTATAATTAATTTACATACATATATGTTTCTGATTTTATGCTTTGGTGTGTTGTGATTAGTTTTTAAATTGTTTCATTCTATTTGCGTGTGTATGTACATATGCAACCTGCAACTCCTCAGGAGTAACCGTCTCTCATTCAGACATTCTTCCTGACGCACACCGACTACGTTGGAGAGTTTATTCACGAGGAGGACCGCCATACCTATGTAAATTTTTTGTAATTAATTAATTAATTAATTAATTTTTGGATATACCTTGGTTTCTGAAATAATGTAGCAACCCGACCAAATAATATATTAACTCTCTGTTTTTGTCACTTCATTAGGATGAGATGCTCTGGTTACAGGCTACATGCCAATATACAGAGGACGAGATCAACCGTATCGTCATAGGGGGTAAGCAGCGGGGTCACATCCCCGGTGTCGGTATGGTAGTGCCGACAAGTGCCCGAGCTGTCCCATATACTACCCCACCACCAACGACCGCCGAATGGACGTCATGTATAATATGTTGAGAAGTGACGATAAGTACTCCGATTTGTTCCAACAATTTGAGTCGGGTGGTGCGAGTGGGAGTGGCGCGAGCAGTAGTGGGAATGCTCGTGAGGATGATGACGAGAATAATGGCACCGATGCTTAGCTAGTTTTGAAAACAATATCAGTTAGTATTTTATAAACACTTGTTTTTCATACCTTAACATGTTGAATAACTGTAAACCTCGAATTGTCACTAGGAACCAATGTTTTATAGACTTATTGAATTTAACTCGATTATATGTTTTGGTACAAGTAGTGATGTGTTTGTATTGAGTTGATCGATCGATCCATGATATGGTATTGTGTTTTGTTGTTTTATATCGGATTGTATTTCTTGTTTCCAGGTTTTGGTATATTTTTTCGAAAAAACTCTAAAAAAATATGGAAATAGCCTGTTGTGCAGGTTGTATTTAAAAAAAATATTGACTATTCTCCGTCGACATGTCGCTGGGGAAAAGTAGCTCGCGTTTGACTTTTCAAAAATAGTTAAGGATTAACCCTGGCGACATGTTGCCGGGGAATATTAGTCAACACAATAAGAACTGCCACGTGACTTGTTGACTTGTCAACATTTAAGGAAAGTTTCCCCAGCGACACGTCGCCCGAAAAAACGCAGGATTAATTAGCGATTTTGATTAAGTGTGTTTATTAATGTCTTCGATCGATGATTTTCCCCAACGATATGTCGTTGAGGATTCTTGTGCCAGCGTGGCAATAATTCCCATGGTCAAAAGCCCGTGGGACCCACCTTTTCGCTGGGGAAACCTCGGTTTGTCGCAAGGGATACTTTCCTTTACGCTCGATCCCAAGCGACCATTCCCTAGCGACATGTCGCCATGGATAGTTTTTCCCAGCGACATGACGCTAGCGAAAAACTCAGGTTTTCCTTGGGGAAAGCTTGTAACGTTGTAGTCTCTCTCTCTCTGTCTCTCTCTTTGGCCGCCCACTACAAGGACGGCGTACAAAAGTCCCCGTTATCTGGAGATCAAACGGGCAAAGGAACCTAAGTAGGTTCAGGGACTGACAGTGTGATTTACCTTTTTCTTGGTCCTGTGGTTTTGTGTAGATTTGGTTCCTTCGAAAGTGCAATAGTGATCCTCGTTTTAGAGTTTTTGTCGCATGTTTGATCCCTGATCAATATTAAATGAAGAAAAAGCTTTTGTCTTCTTCTTTTTCTTCAAAAGGTATTTTAGTCATTTAACTTTAATTACAGACCAAACATGCAACTAAAACTTAAAAATAAGGATCATCATTGCAATTTTGAAAAAATAATGACCAAAGTGGCGGAGCTAGAAAAAACTTAGTGGGAGGGCCGAAAAAAAAATATCTTCGAAAAACATCAATAATATTGTAAGTCAAACAATAAAAAGTTATAGCTCCGTAACTAATAACGATAGTATATACTCCCTCCGTCCCAAAATTATAGTCCCTCTTTCCTTTTTGGGTTGTCCCAAATTAATTGTCCACTTATAAAACTTCTAAAAATAGGTAAGAATTTTAGATCGAGATTACTAGATTACCCTTAATTGAATTCATAATTACAAACTTTTGAAGGGTTTTTAATTAATTGGTTAAGGGTAAAATTGTCTTTATGTAAAAAGTAAGAGAGAGAAGGCTGAAAAGGTGGTACTTTTCTTAAACTGTGTGTTTTTTGTCGGGGGACAATAATTTTGGGACGGAGGGAGTAACATATTTTCTTAAGGTTCACTTGAGTGACATGTTTAAATTGATAAGCATTGTGCATTTGTTATACTCTATTGGGCTTTAGAACATAAAACTTCAACTTTTATGTAATGGGACGGCTGGGCTTTATGTGGTGGGAGGGCCAAATCAAAACCTTTTATTTTTTAACACATAAGATGTAGCATATATTAGACTAATGGACTAAATTATAGGAGGGCCCTTCCTGGTCTATATGTGGCTCCGCCTATGGACCAAACATGCAATTTAGCCAACCCATAAAACCCAAAAATGTAATTTATTTTAGCTTTTACCATTATTAAGCCGTGTTTTCTTTTTATGTACTGTACTACAATAAATAAATCTACTTGCAATTTAATATAGCATTAGCATGGTAGTGGAGGCATCTTCTTGAACTTAATTGGGCTCACTTTTCAAATTTGGCAACTACACTACTAAGATTTTCTCCGTTACATCTGTTCGAAAAAAGTGGTTTCATTCTATTTGCTTATCAACGTACATTTGCTTATCAACATACGGTACAAACTTATTTCCTCTGTGATTATTAATATAATATTCAAGTTAAGTTTGTTTATATTGTGTTGTTTGATGAGATTTTATTAGGTTGAACTTTGAATATATGGTTAGTTACGTTTAGCGAGCTAATGTAGGTTGTTGTGTAGTATCATACTAAATCTGAATTTATAAACTAGTTGCACCACACAGTTAACATCAGGGATGGAAGGGGTGTCCTGGGATCTCATGAATTTTTGTGGCCTAATGTTAAATTTGTTAAAAAACTTTGATTTTTGTTAAATGCGAGTCTTTAAAAATTGTGATTTTAATATTGTTTGGTTTAAGTGTAAGTCGTTTTGGGCACTGGTTCGCCCCTGGTTAACATATCATAATGTTGAAGTGTAGATATGTTTTTTAAGTTGAATTCATAGTATGTGACGTGCTGACTTGGTAAGATATATCGGTTTTAAATGCTATGAATTTAACAAAACTACTGTTTGGCATAAATAACTGTTTTGTTATGTTGTAGTGATTTTGTAATTGTTAGTAGATAATATGATTATAGTTATAGTTATAGAGTGCATGACTTGGATAACTTAGAGCTCTCACCGTAACACTGCAACACTCATAGTTGCTCTCTCAAAATATACGGATCGAGTCGATGTGTCATTTTCGTATACATCTTAGAATGGTAATTCTCCCTTATTTTACAAATCATAATTACTCTCTTAATTATTGGTGAGTGGGAACATCATATGGTTCTTTTTTGCTTTTCCTCAGTTAATTATCTAAAATATTGATTGTTTCTTTTTTCATAATTCATCTCATTTTACAGCAGAACTACTTAACTTTTTTGTATAATCTTTTTTGCAGCTCTAGAATGGCAGAGGCGATCGCTATTTTTGTGGCCGAGAAAGTAGGGGGCTCGTTGTTTGATGTAGCCACAAGAAAGATTAGTTACATATGGAATTACAATAAAAATGTTGGAAAGCTGAAGGATGAAGCTGAGAAACTCAAAATTATGAGGAGGGCGGTTCAACAACAAATAGATAGTGCTAAACATGAAGGAGACCGTCTCCTAGATGGAGTGGAAGAGTGGGTAGACAAGGTGGACGATGATATAACCAAGGTGGAAGAATTTCCGGGAGAAGCGAATCTCTCATGCTTTGGAATATGTTGTAGTAATTGGTGCACCGTTTATCGTTACGGAAAGAAAGCAACAGAAATGTGTACTTCTCTTATGGAGCACCAAGTACGTGGAAGGGGTTATGAAAGTTGTGTGTCAGTGCCTACTCGTGTACCCCGGGCCACTTGATGTCTACGAAAACAAGAATCTTGTTGATATAGTTACCCAAAGTTCATGTTTGGAGGAAATCATAGCAGCTATTGAAGATGAAAGCAAACAAATTATCGGAATCTATGGCTTAGGAGGTGTAGGAAAGACGACATTAGCCAAAGAAGTTGACGCAAGAGTAAAGGATGTGTTTAAGGAGGTTGCGTTTACAACTGTGTCTCAAACTGTGAATAATGAGAAGATTCAGAAAGATCTTACAGCAGCGAGAAAGCGGATATATAACGGGGAGAAAGTTCTAGTCATATTAGATGACGTTTGGGAGAAACTAGATCTGGAAGTATTGTGCATCCCATGGGGAACTAATTACAAAAATTGCAAGATTTTGTTAACCTCCAGAAGCAAAGATGTATGTTTGAAAATGAATGCTCACAGCATATGTGTAAATGCGTTACAAAAAAATGAAGCCTGGATTCTTTTCAAACGTGTAGTTGGTGAACAAGTGGAAGCAGACGCTGATTTGAAACGAATTGCAGGGAAGGTTGCTCAGGAATGTGGTGGATTGCCACTTTTCCTTAACGCAGTAGGAAGTGCTTTGAAAACAAAAAGCTTTGAAGAGTGGGACAAGGCTCTTACTCGACTACAGGAACCTTCACCCGCACGTATGGATACAGAGATATGGAAAGCATATAAGCGTTTAAAACTAAGCTATGACTTCTTTGAATGCGATGAAGTTCGATCATGCTTCTTACTTTGTGGTTTGTTCCGTGAAGATGAAGAAATTGATTTGGAATACTTGGTATATCTTGCGGTGGGTCTGGCAAAGTTTCATGGCCTCAAAAGCATGGAGGATGGAAGAGAGAGGGTTCAAGATGCAGTGAAGATACTTAGATCTTCTGGCTTGCTACTAAATGGGTATGATGAACGGCATACCAAAATACACGACGTTGTTCGTGATGTGGTGTTGTTAATTGCGTCTAAAGGCAAGAACAATTTTCTGGTGAAGGCTGGCAAAGGGCTAACAGAATGGCTACCAAGAAACAACGAGTTAGAAAGCTACACGGGGATTTCACTCGTATACAATAAGATCGGTAAGCTTCCTGAGAATGAGCTTCACTTACCACACCTTGGAAACTTTCCTTATACATCAAAACGATGAATTACCAATGTTTTCGGATGAATTTATAAAAGGCATGAAGGAAGTTAGAGTTTTTGATATGTCGTCGTGTAAAGACCAACCCCTGCCACAATCGTTTAAGTTCCTCACAAAACTTCGCATGCTTGATCTTCAGGGAAATAAATCTCTTGATGATATTTCTATACTTGGTGAGATGAAAGAGCTTGAGATTCTAATTGTCCGTGACACTGGAATGAAAGTAATTCCTGAAGAGATTGGCCAGTTGGTCAATTTAAGGCGACTTGATGCCAGGAACTGTATAGAACTATCTCATGTAGTACCGGGTGTCATATCAAAGCTCTGGAGGTTGGAAGAGCTGTGCATTGGATTTAAGTGGGTGAGAGAAGGAATTTATGATTGCATCGTTGAGGTAATGAACTTGTCGAACCTCACATATTTGGATTTGCATGTGCCGCGTTATGACGTAATTCCTGAAGGTTTCAATCCTCAAAACCTAAAAGGATTTGTTATCCAAATTGGAGGAGACTTTGTATATCATTCAGATGCCAAATGTCGACATCTAGTGATTACGACTGGTGATGTTGATAGTCCATTCTTGAGGTTGCTTAAGCAATTGAATAAGACAAGTCACAGTATGCATCTCAATTCCATTACAAACTTGAATAGTATACTGCCCCAGCTGTATGATGAAGATTTCAATAAATTAGAGTATATCAGATTGAAGGATTGCCCCAATGTTTCATGTTTGATTGATACAGAAAAGTGGAGTGAAGGAAATATAATGGAAAAGTTTTTCGAGAAACTTAAGCTTCTGAGTTTGGTGAAGCTAGATGGCATGGAGGTTCTATGGAAATGCCCAGATGAATATATAAGTCTGAGTAACCTAGTAACTCTTGAAATTCTTTCATGCAGCAATTTAGTAAAAGTATTCCCAGTGAGTGTAGCAAAAGGGCTGGTCAATCTGAAGACCCTGAATATTCAAATTAATGAACGTATAACGGAGATAATTTGGGATGGAGATGAGGAAACCGAACATGCTGCTGAATATAATATTGTGTTCCCTTCCCTTTGTACGATTTTCTTGTCTAATTTGAAAAGACTAGAAAGGTTCTACTCAGGGTATTCTACCATTAAATACCCGTCTTTGGTGAATGTAGATACTGGCCTTTGTGAAAGCTTGGAGATGTGGGGGCCTGGAATCCATGAAACACCCAAACTAAAGTCTGTCGGAAAGATGTACGTGGGGACTGTGCAACTGGATGGACCTGAATCTATTAATGATGCTGTAGCCAAATTATACGAGGCAGATATTAAACGAAGAGGTTAGAATATTTCTCATTTTCTCTAGTTAAGTGTTAATTTTGACCCCTCCCTACATGTACAATTTCACGTGTGTGGGGTTGTAATTGTTCTGACCTGATTAATCGATGACTATCGTTTTGGAGCTTCATATATAGTGACTTGAACCCCCATATTACCCTCAACAAGCCTGTTGATCTTTTATGATTGCTTGAAGTAGGTGTTATACTTTGATATGACTTTGGTTTTCTTCTTTAATAAATTTGATATTAGTTTTGTTTAGAATTAATTTAGAAAAAGAATTTAGTGATGGGGGATTGATATTTGATGGTTTATTAGGATTCTTCTATGATAGAGTTAATTTGAAGATTTGTATAAGGATTAGTATGGTTGATAATTTGCAGAACATGATCCTACATATGAAGAAGATCAGATGAGAATGTTGAGGAGCATCATGACTGGATTTTGATGAAAATTGGATAGGGTTGGTAAAAAGCCATGTTTTTTTTTGCCGGTTTGGAGTTTAAAGGATGGCAAGTATTGTGTGTTTGTGCCTTTCAAAAAGCAAAAAAAATATTATGTTTGTCTTGTGAGATTGTAGGAAATTATTTTTTCATGTTATTTTATGCATATTAAAAAAGTTATTTATTTTAACTATAATTATATTAAATTTATTTTGTTTTTATAGAACGACAAATGTTAGTGGTTAATGGGTCGAGTCGTGCAACGATATCCAAGCGGCAGAATGTTTTCTTCGAACTCTCGTCTAATTAAATTAAACTCCTTATCCGTTTCGCTAAGAGGAAAAATCAGGGACGGAGCTAGGGGTGTCCCGTGGGTGCCCAGGACACCTATGGATTTTTTCGATTTAGTGTTAATTTTTGAAAAAACACCGATTTTTTCCAAATATATCTTAAATGCACCCGGTGCTTTGAAATGAGTTTCCGGTTTTATTTAATAATATATTTATAAAAATTAAACTCTATTATACTTAAGGTTTAAAAAAAAATTGTGTCATCGGTCATATTTTGTTCTGACTTCGTTCCTGAGAAAAACTTTTGGCATGTCTTGAACCCAAGACCTTCAGAGAACCTCCTCTAAAGAGACCTTTTAATGAAACCTTATTGATCAACTGAGATAAGTCAGTTGGTTAATTAAATCTATTTTATTGATAAGTTATTTTACATTTTTATTTTTTTATTGTATAATAAAGTATTAATGTTCACATTTCATTTTCTTTTATCTAAGGATGAGGATTACCTAAGATTTAAAAAACATGAAATGATTATTTTGTCAAAACGTTCAAAACTATTAAAAATTTACGGAGAGCCTAAAATTATAAATATGATGAAAACTGATTTAACATTAATGATGTTTCACTAGTGAAATCAATGAAATATCACTAAATCAATGAAATATCACTAAATCAATGAAATATCACTGGTGATATTACACATTAGTCTTTTTTTAGTAAAGCAAAACATTTACCGGGAATTTCGTTCGTAAAAAAATCATTTCTTCCTTTCCTTAGTAATATTTTTATAAAATTAAATATGTTTTTAAAAATTTAAAAATAATAAAAATCAAATTATTTCTAAATTTGACTAAAAGGTTTAAAAAATTATGAAAATTGATGAAGAAATCTAATAGATAAATAAATAACATAAAAATATATGTGCTAAATTTGTGAAAAGACAAAACTTAAAAAAGAAGGTGGTAATTGATAAAATTTAGTGGTTAAATTTAAAAGGGTTTGCGGCGCAGCTTGTTGCTCACTTGCCTTTTATAGCTATTTAAGTAGATTGTTTAAATTAATTAATGCAATTTGAAAATAGTATTTCAAGCGATTACTGCAAAAAAACTAAATAAATTAGATAGAGTTAAGTGAAACGTATAAATTTTTAATTGTTTATAATAAGTTTAAAAAATAAACCACTTACACTTTATACCTTCTAGACTTTGTATATAAAACATACAAAATTCATAAAATCCTTTTAAACAATAATATTAATACATACTGAAATCTTTTAGAGAAGTACAAAAATCATCTATGTGCTATGTCAAAAAATCGAATTACATCCTTCATTAGTTTTTTAGAAACCAACCATCCCTCCGTCAGTAAACGGTGCATCATACATTCCTCTGGACGGATTGTGCAAATGTTTCCTCAGCTAAGACTTAACAAGATATAAAAAGAAGGTTTTTCTTGTCATTTTTCTTCTACAAGAATGTATGATAAACTTTTTTTTTAAGTGTTCTAATTTACAAAAAATAACTTTTTTTTAAAAAAATATTTTTCATTACCTTTTTTTTAAATAAAATAAAAATATTTTATGGTAAGAAATTTTAAATTTTAAGGTTTTTCTTCCAAAAATTTGGAAAACTTCAAAAATATAAAAAGTTAAAAAAAATTTGAACGTTTTAAAAAAAATTAATTTTTGGAAAGAAAAAGTTTAGTTTTTTTTATAAAAAAATTAGAAGAAAAAAAATAATAAGCGGTTATTTTTTTGACGTTTTAAAGTTTTTTTAAAGTTTTATTTTCTTTAGACGCTAAATTTTTTTGAAATTTTAAAGTTTTTAAAAAACGCTAAAATTCTTTTGTTAATTAAAACACTTTTAAAAATAATCTTTTTTAAAAAAGTTCACCAAACATCCATGTAGAAGGAAAATGACAAGAATAAGTCTTTGTATACCTTGTTAATTCTTCACGGGAGAAACATTTGTACCATCAGTCCAGAGAGATGTATAGTGGACCGTTAACTAACAGAAAGATGGTTGGTGTCCAAAAAACATAGAATGATGTAATTCGATTTTGTAACATAGCACATGGATGATTATTGCACTTCTCTCAATATTTTATGTATGACCACATTACAAGTATTAGTTGTACAAATATCACAATTGTAAAAAATACTAAGCACGTGAAAATTTTTATACATTCGTATTTAAACTAAAATATTAAAATAAATTTGATTTATGTGTAAGTTTTGTGCGCGGGCGTGACTTATAACTAATTATGTTATAAAATATAACCAGTGATATTCTATTGCTTTGTCACCAGTGATATAAATTGATTTTATCATTAGTGAAATATCATTAGTGAATAACAAGTTCTCTTCGTATTTATTATTTTATTCCCTCTGTCGTTTTTTATAACTTTTGGACATTTTTGACAAAAATGGTCCTTTCGTGTTTTTTTAAGTTAACTACATACTTAGTCCATGTGGTTTGTCCAGAATTACGGATTCAGTCCATATTTCTATTTCGTAACAGTTTTGGTCCTTGTGGTTTTAACATGTATCATATTGAGTCTATTTTGATAATAAATGACCAAAATACCTCAAAAAAAAATATAAGGTCAAAGGTAGGGGTATTATGGTCATTTCACATACCTTTTAAGACAGAATTGACTAAATTTGATATATGTTAAAACCACGTGGACCGAATTTGTTACAAAATTGAAACAGGACTGAATCCATAATTTGTAACAAACCACATGGACCATTTATGTAGTTAACTATATAATCGGTCCATGTGGTTTGTTCAAAATTATGGATTCATTCAAATTTTCAATTACGTAATAGATACGATCCTTGTGGTTTTAACATATCGAATTAAGTCCATTTTGACAAGAAATGACCAAAATACTCCCACAAAAAATGAATATAAGATCGAAGGTAGGTGTATTATGGTCATTTCACATACCTTTTTAGTCAAAATGAACTGAATTCGATACATGATAAACCTACAGGCACCAAATTTGTTACAAAATTAAAAAATGGACTGAATCCGTAATTTGTATCAAACCACATGGACCATTTATGCAATTAACTCTTTTTTTAATCTTAGGTAACAAATACATAAAATTAACTCTTTTTTTTAATCTTAGGTAATGAATACATAAAAATTGATAGTACATTGGTATGTAGAAAATAATTTTTGTCCTATTATGTTTGTTACTATATATTTTATTATTGTAATGATGTTAAAGATCATGTGTTTAGTTGATATAATTTTTTTAAAGTTGGCTTTGATCTTTAATGATTTTGGTGAATTTACAAAATAATTGTAAATTCAAAAGGAAATTAAATTGTGAAAGAAAACGAGTGTATCCTGTTATTCGGAGATCATTGAGTCCATTTAACCAAAAAATAACAGTCATTAGCGTTAATGAATTTGGTTACAAGGAAACAATTACCGTAATGATTTTTTTGCGAAAAAGAAGGATGACACTGAGCGTGAACATAAGAAACAACATGGACAATTTTTTACAACTTATGCTGCGAACTCTGAACAAATTTTTAATTAATCGGTTAATGATAGAATTGTTATTATTAAAAAAGAATGATAAAAAACTATAGAAATAGTATCATATTTAATTTGCAAAGGGCAAATTCTACAAATATCCCGAAATTGTTATTATTAAAAAAGAACGATTAATAAAACTATAGAAATAAGTTGTGTTTAAGCTTATTTGCGACTTTATGAGCTTATTTCTATTCGGCTAGTTTTCCATCTTACTTTTTAAGACTTAGGGAAAAAGGTTAATTTAGTTATGAAAAATTTTACGTTTGGTCCTTATCGTTTACACCAAAAATCAAGTCTGGTCCCTATTTTAAATTAAGTCCGCAGATAGTCCCTATCATATGCATTTTAGATCAATAATGGTCCCTATCTTGGATGGTGGTTAGTTTTCCCCGTTAAGTTCAATGAAGAGAAGGGTATTTTGGACTTTTCTATATTACACATTAATAAAACATATTTTTTTTTCTTTTTAATATTTTTTTTTTTCTTTTTATATCTATCTTTCTCTCTGATCTCCCTCTCTCTCTTAAATCCAGATCCCTCTCTCTCTATCTCTCTCTCTCTCTCTCTCTCTCTCTCTCTCTCTCTCTCTCTCTCTCTCTCTCTCTCTCTCTCTCTCTCTCTCTCTCTCTCTCTCTCTCTCTCTCTCTCTCTCTCTCTCTCTCTCTCTCTCTCTCTCAAACCAAAACCCAGATCTGTTCCACAATAAAAGAGACCAGAAACCCAAAACCCCAATCTCATTCATCACAGACCTTAAACCAGATTCATATCGATAACTAAAGTACATCATCACTTCTCGACAATAACTCCACCGTGGCAAGACTGAGTCGTATACTTATCCACCATTCCCGGAACATTATTTTCATCTATCCATTGCCTTAACCCAATATTCTCAGCATAATTATTCTCTTCCACATGTGACTTAATCGAATAAACCACATCTTTCCTTCAACCCCAATCTTATACGAAAAAAACATCACCCCAACAAAAGACCCCAAAATCAAGCCAAGCGCCACAATAGTCTCCAACTTTACCAAAATCCCTTTAGTCAAAAAAACCCGAATAACCGCTACTTCTCTTCCTTCGAATAACTGGAAACACAAAATCCTCGACATCACCAAGTGTCCTAACAAAAACATGAAAAACATAAACAGGTATATCCAACATAGTATCAAACAAACCAATTTCCAAAAGCTTAGTCCCAAATGAGAAAAGGGTTTCTTGTATCCCACGTAAAGCAATACTACAAAGAACAACCCATAGTATTGGTCTTAAATATTCTTGTAGAAGCTTAGAAATACCATATATAATTAAGATAGCAAAAGATAAACCTGCATGTGCCATTGCTATGCAAAGTGCTAAACGTACTTATGGGTCACTGGATAGTGACGATGGTTCTGGTGGTGGGTCATTGGTGGTTGGGGGTGGTGGTTTGCGGGTGGAGGCTGATCGGAACATGTCTTGCCGCGGTGGTGTAGTGGTGGTTGGATCAGAATATGGGTTTGGATTAATTTCCATGTGAGTGAAGGTTTTTTATAATGAGATTTGGTGAGGATGGATTTGTTGATTGTGAATGATCCGGTGTGTGAGGGTAGAAAGAATGCGAGATGAGTGATGAAACAAGATTGTTTTGTTATATGTTTTTGTTTGTGAATAGGTGGATGCGGTGGGAGATGAAGATGGTGAGGTGTTTTGGTTGGATGTGAATTTTGTTTAAGATGAAGATGGGGTGGGTGTTTGTTTAAGATGAAGATGTATGTGTTAAGGGGTGAGTGGAAGCATTTAATGCATGGAAAATAAGTAAAAACCTCAAAATACCCCGCTCCAAACTTAACTTAACGGACAAAATTAACTCCCA
>JANFOE010001708.1:0-119522 GCA_025667525.1 Glebionis coronaria | reverse complement strand
TATATATATATATGAGAAGAGTTATTTTGGATACCATACTTTTTCTTAGATATGAGAGGACTCATCCCTACTATCCATTTCATTTTCATCCAATGGATGAGATTAAATATATTTCATTTTTTACCTATTTTTTATAATTTAAATATCTTCTAAACCGTTAAGTGTTAAACGAAAATACTTGTACCATCGCGACGAACGTTTAATTATCTTTCTACCAATATGCACTATGATATACTTTCGAACAAATTTTTTTTCTTTTTTTTCTTCTTGTTAAAATTTACGTGAAATATCATATATGATAATACCGTTTCATCATATATAATAACAGCGTTAAATCATATATGATATTGGTTTTCTATCATATATGATAGGTCATATCATATATTATACTGGTGTTATATCATATATGATATTAGTATCATATATGATAATTTTCCAAAACGTTAAAAAATGAAAAAATAAAATTTGTCGAACGTGTATCATATAGCATATGGATCTTATAAGCTCAATAAGGGTTTGGGAAGCCCATTAGCTCTTTTGGTGCACTTAATAAGCTCACTTAGTGATTTTACACTTAAGTAAAGTTTTTTATACCGAGGATATAACTATAAAAACTTTTAGACTAAGAACGTTAGTTTATAAGACTTATGGATTAAAACCATGACATTTGAAACTTGTCTTGATAAAACAGAAACTACAAGGACTAATATTATAAATATTTGAAAGTGTAGGGATTAATAAATGCCATTCGTGACTTATTATACCTTAAGGGCCACTTTTGTAAATTCTTGGAAGTTAGATTGTCATTTTATGACTCTAAGGACTAATGGTGTAATCAACCGAAACAATTAGAAGCCCTAAGGATTAGTTTGCCACTTATTGGAAGTTATAAAACCTAATGTTAAATAGAGGGACTATTTTCACCATCTCCCGAAAATAATAGAAACCCTAAGGACTAAAGCTGTTAAGAGCCGGAAAATGTACATTTGGTAAAATATAGAGGGACTTGTTTTGCCAATAGCCGAAACTTAGGCAAAACCCTAGTACCATTATTTCATTTAATTTATTAAAACTTGAGCATACCATCTTTACATAGTTATTCAATGAATAGGAACTGGTTAGTCTATTCTAACCACTAGGATAACTGACAGGCCACTTAATGAAAACGAATTTACAACAAACATACATACTTGAATATTTAAAAACAGACTAAGAAGCATTACCTAGCGTACTGCATTTTATTAAATGTTTGAACTTGTTGTTATGTGTATATATATATATATATACCTTATTAGAAGGAACTGCAAGATATAATGCCTATGCTTATGATTGTAATATATTATTATATATTATATTATACATATGAACTCCTTGTTTGATGCGTACTCTCGCACACGTTATTGCGCGTCAACATGTATTTTCTCTCGCTTATGATTTTGTACGTATATCTACGGAACACGACTTATTAACGACTCTTATACGCGTGCTTTTTATAATATCATGTGGTATTATTTGGATAAATTTGCATCTTTAAATGATGCGGTGGGACCCAAAATCAAGGTACTTATAATCCTATATTTTACATATGGGACCCCGACTCTCTTGATCTTAAGTTAATTATGATTTCGTCTTTAGACGGTATAGGACGTCTAAAGGTGAAACCATAAGCCACCGGACCAGAAGTGTACTTATAAAATTCGTATCACGGTGGAATGGGACGCCCGAAGACGAAAGTTATAACTAAACGGGCTGTAAAGTATCTTAATAATATCTATTAACTTAGATGTTATATTTTATTCTATATAATAAGACTTGTCGGGAATATTTAGGTAAGGTGGGCTATGAAATCGTTATTGAAACAAGTAAGGACGCTTGTTCGTTTGAATAAAGAAATCATAGGTCACCGAATGGAGTTATAAATTTCGCCTTACATGGATAAGGACGCTTATCGATGTAAATAGAA
This sequence comes from Glebionis coronaria, assembly GCA_025667525.1. Taxonomy (NCBI): domain Eukaryota; kingdom Viridiplantae; phylum Streptophyta; class Magnoliopsida; order Asterales; family Asteraceae; genus Glebionis; species Glebionis coronaria. The sequence goes on along the minus strand of JANFOE010001708.1, from coordinate 117,559 downwards.
ATTTATAATCACATGGGCTTAAATGTATTCGACATAACACATTATTGATATTATTTTATCTATCTGACTAAGTAACGTATCCCTCCTTGACACGCGATTTCCTCTAGTAATATCTTATCGTTATTACATCAACATCATCTAGAAACCTAAGGAAGATTAGTATTCATCTCTTTTGGATCATAGCATTGTGCTCTTGGTTTTTGGTTTATCCTTAACCCATATATCACTTCTGCTGCAGTTGACTCTGTTGGGAGTGTCCACTTTCCGCTGCATTCGACCCCTTAAGGGATTTCCATTTCCGTTGCATTTGATTCCTTTAAAAATGTCCATTTTCCGCCGCATTTGAATCTTTTGAGGGTGCCTACTTTCCGCTGCATCTGACCCCTTTCAGGGAGAGTTTTTTTCCGCTGCATTTTGAACACTTTTCGGGAGTGCCCACTTTCGTTTCATTTGACCCCTTTGGGGTGTCACAGAAAAGAGAGTTGGTTCATCTGTAATTGAGAAATGAAACTTCGATCATTCGAGGTGATGGTAACACAGACGGTTTGACACTAGACTTAGTGTCATCTCTTGTACCGAAGACCAGAAATACTTGGTAAGAGGATGCCCTATCTTCTTAACCCACATTTCTTAAGTCGTCGAGGAAGACAAACCCAAGCATAAAAGACATGCCCAACTCCCAATGGGTGTATTTTGTAGGGTTATGTTCGTCATCACCCAAAAAGCATTATTTGATGTCCAAAACTCTTTTGGACAATCTTTTTCCTCTTCGGATCCAATTAGTTCGACAATACTATTGTCCAACTAGCCTTGAAATGAATGACTTCCCCCTTTTAGAAGTCAAAATTTGTGCAAATTTTGGATCACTTACATTGAACGCACAACCTTTCCAACATGACACAAGATGCACACTTCTTTATTCTTGGTATCTTCTTTGATTTCCATCATTTGAAGTACTTCTTCTCCATGCAACTTATGCCCCAGCTCAGCCACAAATGAAGCAGATTCTTTGTAGCTTCCTACCTAAGCAACACCAACAAAAATCTTAGCCATCTCGCTTAGTGAAGCATTGGTGTCAGGCTAATGTTGCCTTCCACAGGCTAGAAGTCTATCGGGAAGCCCTTCGCGTGAAAATTGTTGACGCAAGAGCGCTACCAGCCAAAACCATATTTCCAACTTAACATCGCATAAGCCTATTAAAGCTTAATACACTTAAAAATATCTTGAAGAACTAGTAGTAACATTAATGAACTATTATCTACGCTCATCAAGACACATTGGGGCCCCAGAGGCACATCTAAGAAAAACCAAGACTTAAGACGAATTTGTCCTAGTCAACCCAACCTTGTAAACTTAGAACTCGAGTTCACAAGATTACACGTTTAAGGAAGAGTGTCCTCACTTGTTCCCTGAACAAGTAACTTCATCTTTAGCTTCGAGAATGAAACTAAAATAACGGGGTGGTGAAAAACCCCAAAAAAATTTGGGTTTCTACACACGACACCAACTTCATTAACGTTATCATTCATCGTACTATATTGTAATAAACTACCTTTACAATGTATCATCACAAGACATACTGTGATTTGGTGAATGATTTCTGAAACTTCTAAGTGACTCGTGAATTGTGCATGATAGCTTGAATACAACCCGGAAGCTTATCATGGTAAACAAAATATCTAGTACATCTACTCAAATCCTGCCCAGCAGGTCTGCTAGATAGGGCTGGTACTGCTAGGGCTGGTAGGATTGCAGGTGCCGACATGGTACTCTGCAATACCTCTATAAGCCAATCAGGACTCCTTAAGCAAACTAAGTATAATCAACAACTAGGACCGCAGTCTGCCAACGACTCCTCGAAGGTAGGTGGTATCTGATGTCACTCAATCGTGACAAACAGCTGCAAGATCAAAGAAGGTGGACAAGGACCACCATTGTGCAGTAAGAGAGATGTGGGTCTTACGCTGAAGACCCCCCCTTCAAGGTGTGATTATGCCGATGGAGGAAGTATTTCTCCTCCAACAACCACTGCAAGGCCTCGTGGCCCAAAAACCTCGTGCTATCAGGGCATCTGCCCATATGGTCCAAGAGAGAGTCTATGCGCTCATGCATGGCAGTGTACTCCACCTGGCTTGCTATCAACAGGCTGTGGACGTCCGTCATGTTCTGCTCCTGGCTCATGACCAAAGCAGCAATCCAAACTTAAACAGGACCAGCATGTCTAGTTCCGGAAACCTCTCCGACCTAAAATCCTAGCTTATGGGTTTTCCGAATGAACATCAATCGTCGTGAGCTTAACCAACTAAAGGTAGTTAACCCTACCTCGACTCTTCCTAATTGACAACCTCCTAGAGTATCCTCTCTAAGTTTTCACTATTTGTTCTGCGAACATCTACCGTTTTGTCAAAATTGACGGCCAAACTTTTCGGATAATTCTGTCCATCCGTGATTGATAGCAGCATCCAAATACTGCTCAATCGGATGTATAGGGCGACCCAGATAAAGATCTCCTTGCATTGGTTTATGTCCATCCGTAATGGTAGCATCACTCAGATACTGCCCAATCGGACTTATAGAGCAATCCGAATAACTATCTCCTTACATTGTTGGCACCATTTGTTTCTGAGCATGTCTAAGACGAACCTTTAGATCTATGACATCTATACCCTAACAGATGACAAAGTTTTTAATAGCTTCGAGGACGAAGCTAAAATAACGGGGTGGTGCTGTAAAATCCATGATTTTACCATGAGAATAATGTAATAAAAATCTACTCAATGATCTTAGATCATTTCTTAACCTAGTAATAGTAATCGAATTTCGAGGACGAAACTCAAGGTGGCATGTGGATGGTGTAAAACCCGAGGTTTTTCGTTCCCTAAATAGTAATGGAGTATGTTTCAAAAACCCTTTTTGAACCATACTAAAATCATCGGATTTGAAAATTTGACAAAAGTCATACAAACCGCGTACCGGCATTTCAATAATTTAACTACATAAATTATTGTCGAGAAATACTTGATAAACAATTTGATTAAATTGTTTAATATTACATTTATCTACGGAATGATTAAATGAGAAGTATTTCTACTAAAACGATACTTACTTTATACAAAAGATAAATGACAAATACTTGTCGTTTAAATAAACGAGCACATTTTTCGTATTTTTACGTCATATAAATACTCCATCTTAGTGGAAAATGATTTTGGATCAATTACGAAATCCTCGTAAGATGAATCAAAAATTCAGAAATCCCGAACGTGCCCCGAACCGTGTAATAACAAAAGTTATAATACAAGATACACTTTAGGCCCATTTGTGGCCTTATAAGCCCAACTATCTAAATTTTAGATAGTAATGGGATTAATAAGCCCAATAAGAGGGTTAAGAAGTGATGAGACTGCTTTTATACATGGTCTCATCGTCCAAAACGGCCTTAAAATCAATTAAATATCATCAAAACTACCAAATATATGCTCGTGTTTGTTACTTGTGTATTTTTAGGTACGGATATTGAGGAAATGGCAAAAGATCACAAGAATCATTCAAAAACGAACACGGGAAACGAAGTCGCACAATGAACCGGGCCCAAGTTTGGATTTTCCAAAGAAAACCCTTGAAGATTTGAAGAATATTGAAGATTGGTCCTCCAAGTTTGAAGAATTGACACTTTATACCCTTGTATCTTCATAATTACAAGTTTGGTCCCTAAAGTTTGTCAAAATTACAAAAAGGACCCTTAACTTTGAAGAATTGGCAAATTTAGTCCCTCATCAAATCTAAATTGTCAATAATGGTCCTTCAAGAAGTCAACAAACAAGTCAAGACCTTAAAGTATGAAGACATGTCAAAATCAGTCCTTGGAATATGAAGAAATTGCATGTTTAGTCCTTAAAACAAGTTTTAAAACTTGTTGTGCCAAATTTGACAACCTTCCCAAAGTTGTCATGTGTTAATTTGGCGTTGATAGCCATTTTATACAAAGTGAACAAAAAGTGAAAAGTGAAGGGCCAAATCTGCCAGACAAACAAACTAAAACCCTCCACTCACAGCTTGACACCTCACCCACTCACACCCTTCCACCAATCAGAAACCTCCCTTCCCCCACGTCACACATCCACTCACTTTTTAAAACCGGTTTAATTTATTAAACCCTTCCCACCAAAACACTTAATTTAAAAAGTCATTAACCCCAAACGGATTAAACACCTCTTAATCCGCCCTTAAACCCTAACTTTTCCCAGGAAGAACACTAATCAAATCAAAGGGGTTTTGGGTGATTATTTCCAGATCCTTAATTAAACACCTCTCAAACCTAAAACCATCCTTAAACACCCATCACCATCACCTCACATGTCCCTCCAACCCTCCCCTGCCCCACTATTCACTCTCAAACAAAAATGGCCAGCAAGATCAACATCCCATAGCATTTTCTTGCTCCCAAAGGCAAAATGAACGACTTAGATTGCTTCTACACCACTTGCATCCCACAAAATGCCAAGAACATCACATGGCTTGGTTTTTGACTGAAAAATTTAAAATCGTCCAAGGGCAAGATTGGAAGATCAAGTATTAGGGTTTTAGCTTCTTATCACTTCTAGAATCACAATGTAAGCCTCTATATAAAGGCCTTTAGGACATAGCTTAGGACTGTTCTTTTTTCTCTTTTTTGTCACAACTTTGTAAGTCCTATTTTTTATGAATGAAAAAAAGGTTTAAGCTTGTTGATGAGAAGAAAGATCCAATTTAATTTACATTGACTGCTTGTTGTTTAAAAATTCCAAGATTATTTACTTTTCAAGTTTTTAAAATTCATGTTTGGTGTTCAAAGCTTTCTGATTTTAAGTTTTCTGTTCAAATTCAGGTTGTTAAACCACATAAGCTTCTATATTCAAGCTTATATATGACCATACAACCCTGATATCTTGAAGATATCAAGGTGTAGTGGGTATAAAAGTTTGGGTAAAAGGGCTAAATGAGGTGAAAAACCTTCTTGCTTATTTTTCTTACATTTTTGTTTCAGCTTTAAAGCTATAAGCTATAAGGAGACTTGTCCATAAGTCATCCTTGTAGCTCATTGCTCATATTCCAGGTCACTCTTGTTGTGTTGGATTGTTTTTAGCAGGGTCTAAGCAAAGGCCTAACTTATTCAAATTCTGTTAAGCAAAGTTTCATCAAAAATCTTAACCAAGGTTCAGCATAGACCCGGGTCTATTGGAGGTGGTTTTGCAACCACAAAGGGTCCTGGATGTAGGACCCTTAAGGTAGTTCTTGACCCCTATTTCATTTTCTAATTTTTCTGAAATTTATGTGATTTTTGTGATTTTTCTTGAAAGGTATTGTTTGTTTGTTTAAGCTGTTAGTAATTGCTCAAAATAGGGTTGCATGCATGTTAGTTTGAGTTTGATTCAGTTTGATTGAGTTTGGATAAGATTTGCTTTGTTAATTTTGAATTCAGTAAGTTTAAAGGGGTGTTTGGATCTAGTTTTTGATTGTGATTGGTAAAAGTTTGTGAGCTAAAACTTGTTTAGACATCACTCTTAGGTTGCTAGTAGGTGTTAAGAACATTGAGTTTTCAGTTTGGACAAGTTTAAGTCCATATGCATGCTTAAAACTTTGAAGAAATAGCTATAAATCAGTTGACTGCCTTGTTTACATGATTTTGTGAGAATTTGTGTTTAATTCATTGCAAGCTACTAGATCTAAGGTCGTTTTAGGAGTGTGATTCAGTTTCAAGCCATTTAATACCATTGTTTGCTTTGTGTGAAGTGTTGAATCTCACTTGAGTGTCATTTGAACCAGCAACTTGTGCTAAGTATATCAGTAACTTGTTCTTGAACTTTTGAGCTTGATTTTGTGCTTATACTTGCTTAATTTGTGTTTGATCTGACTCCTTATACTCCAAAGAGTATAAGGGTGCCTTTGTCCATCATAAACATCCACAAACAAGTAAGATCAAGCCCTCTTGATCATAACTGCACAAGTGAATAAACACTTGTGCTCATCAGAAAATTGTGCAGACCTGGGCACGTTTTTTATTCATCCTAGCTTAATCTTGGTTTAATTTGTGTTTTGTTTGTGTTTTAGTGAGTAACTAAGTATCTAGTTTGTGTTTTTTTTAAAATAAAAAAAAAACTTTGCAAAAAGGCACACCCTGCCTGGACTCGAACACGCGACCTTGCGTTCCAAGGAGTAGCGTGCTTACCAGTGATCCAGATGGCCTTTTTACGTTTACTTCTCATTTCAATACTTACTTAAGGAAATTTTGTCTTGTGCTTGTTTAAATAAGCCGTAGCTTATTTTGATCATTCCAGCTTATTTATTAAGCTTATTTGGTCTAGCTTATTTTTCCTAGGACTTTATTGAAGTTGTAGACTTTTCTGTTTTAAAAGTTTATTTTTCCCATTATTATTTTATTTATTAGGATTATTTTAATTTTAATTTTTGGAAAGTCATTTAAAAATAGTAAAAAGTGATTTAAAAATCTGGAAAAATAATTTTTTAGGTTTCTAATCATATTTTTGAGGTTTACAGCTTATTAGGTTTTCAATTTAGCTTATTTTTAATTTTATAAGATTTTAGGGTTTTTAAGCAACTTTAAAACTCAATATAAAATTATTGAATAGGTCTCAGAAAATTTGGTTTGCATTTTTGTGTTAGTTACATTATTTAGGATTTTTGGTAATTTTTTAGAATTTATTTACAAACTTTTTATTTTTTTGAATATTTTAATATTATTTTATTATTAAAATTTGAAGTTTTATTGTTTCTTGTTTTTACATTTTTCCTAGGTTAAGGACATTAAATTAGGAGTTTTTTCACTTTCCAAATATTTTTTAGGCTTTTCAATTAATTTCTAGAATTAATTTAAGATTTAATACAATTTATTAGTTTTTAAGTGTTTAAAAATAGTTTAATTTGGTTTTTAATTTTTTAAAAATAGTTTTTAGCTTAATTAGGATATTTTTGAGGTTTACAAACTATAAAATCTTGTTTAGGGCTTTCTAATAATTAAAAGTGATTTTTAGGGCTTTAATTAGCATTAAAAAGTCATTATCTAATTAATTAAAAGGTTTTAGCAAGTTTGGATTTTTTTATAAACTCTTAGAATATTATTGGGGATTTTTAGTAATTTTTAGGAATTTTTAGGTTAAAATTTTAATTTTGGCACTATTCACGGTTTTACGTTTACGCCTTTTTCGTCGTAGTTTAATTCATTTTCGTAACCGTCTTTCTCTTCTAATCCCATTTCTTTCTCAATCAATATAATCACAAACATTAATCAACTCTTAACACAACACACTAGCCTCCTTGGGAAAACGAACTTGGACTTCATTTGGGTCATTAGTGCTCGGTTTTCCTAAACCGACACTTAATACTACCACTATTTGTCATCCTTTTCCTAAAGGGTACAAAAACATTACATCATTTTGGCACCGCTGCCGGGGAGGCGTGTTGTGTTTTGATTGAACCATTGTTGTTTTTATATTAGCCATAAAAGTATTTGTATTAATAGCACTCTATTAATACGTATTATCGTTTTTTGGTTTTTGTGTGAATATTATTACTATATTGTATACGTAGAACAATAAATTCACAAGTACTCCAAATACGTGAGCAATCACAACCTTGATTCGGGATTTCATCACTCTATCATTGTATTCGAATCTCAAACCAAAGAAAAAAGGCAAAAATAGATAAATACATTTGTGAAGCTTGATTTTGATAATACAAACTATAAGGTGGGTATAAGGCGGTTGTATTTCACGACCTAAAGGAAAAAGGCTCTTAAGTGCTTCGCGCCGCCTCGTTTCCTCCGCTTGCTTGTGCGTATTTGATTTTGAGAGTGAATCGAGGGTTTTGCCGCCCAAAGTATTACTAAGTATCATATATATTTTCTTGGTTTCATTTGATTAAACCCTCTTGAACGATTTGGTGTTCCACCATCGTTCCAAAGTCATCGAAGGCGTTCACTCCACGTGATCGTTTTCATTCCTTGAGGCTTCGTTAATCAAGAGATTTGATTAAGGAAGAGATTTGTGGACCTTATTGTCTACTTAATACATTTCACCAAATTCCAAAAAAAGTTAATACAATCAAAAACCACAAAAAAATTGAAAAACACAAAATACCAAAAAGAATCTTCTTTGCTCGTCTCCACGTTGAACGTGACGTTTATGCTCACTCGTAATCAAGCAAAACGTGCACGTAGACGAAAGAACAAAACTCCTACTAAAACTCATTCTAGTGAGGAGTCTCCAAGTGAGGAACCTATTGTAGAACAAGAAGCTATCATGGCTAATCGTACTATGATGGAGTTGCTTCAAGCACCCACCGAGGGTTTTAGAGAGGCCATTCTGATTCCCGCCATCCTTGCGGAGAACTTTGAGATCAAGACGGGTTTAATATCTATGCTTCAAGCAAACAAGTTTCACGGTCACGAAAAAGACAACCCACATTATCACATTAGGCAATTTAATCGTCTCACCACGACAAGCAAGTCTAAGGATGTACCACACGATGCCATTAAGATGATGTTGTTTCCTTACTCGTTAGATGGACCCGCCAAGATTTGGCTTGAGAAAGAACCGCCAAATTCAATTTTGACATGGGCCGATCTCGTGTCTAAATTTGTGAATCAATTTTTTCCACCATCTAAGACAACACATTTGAAAAACGAGATTTCACGTTTTACACAAAGACCAAATGAAAGTTTTTCAATGGCTTGGGAAAGGTTTAAAGAAATGTTACATGAATGTCCACACCATGATTTTTCCGAATTGCATCAAATTGACACTTTTTATAATGGGCTTAATGATCATGAACGAGATTATTTAAATGCCGCCGCGGGTGGTAATTTTTTGTGCAAAACGACCAATGAGGCTTTGAAAATCATAGAAAATAGGTCTAAGGTCTATAGCCCTCGTAACACACCGAGTGTTGCCAATTTGGGCTCGTCATCATCTCGTTCCATTAATGCCTTGCAAGATGAAGCAAATGAGGAGAATCGGTTTTTCGATAGGTTTTCGACCCTTATGTCTCATTGGAAAGCTCAAGAAGCTTCAAATTCCGCTTCTGTTAAAGCGATTGCTAAGAGTTGTATTTCGTGTGGTGGAGCTCATGATTTTTCCGAGTGCATTACCGCGGATGGTAACACTTCGAATGCTTTTGTAGCCACGGGAACTTATAACCAAATCGGTCAAGGTTCCCGCCAAAATCAAGCTCCACAAAATCAAAATGCTAATAACTATCGAAACAATCAAAGTGGTGGTTACCAAGGAAATCAACGTAACTATAACAAGGGTAATTATCAAAGTGGAAATGGGCAAGTTTCAAATCAAAACCAAAACCGTGATTTTCAAGCACCGACTCAAGGTTTTCAAAACGATCACACCAAAAATCTTCAAGGAGAATTTTTGAATTATGCTAAGGCTAATGATGCTAAGTTTGACAATATGCAACGTGAAATGGTTAGCTTAAGATCCGAGTTGAAAAACGAGCTAAAAAACGAACTTGCTAATGAACTTAAAACTCATGCTAATAAAATGGAAGGAAATGTCACACGACTCCAACAAAATCAACAAAAAATGGAGCAAGGACAACATGAGATTAAGCAAGAGTTGTTAAAAGCGGATGCTAGGCAATCTAAGTTTTTAAGACCGAATGGCTAAAATGTTTGAAGCTATCATGTGTAAACCCTCTTCTTCGGGTGGTCTTCCTAGTGATACCATCGTGAACCCGAAAGGAGAATTGAAGGTTATTACTACTCGTAGTGGTAAAACTTTCAAAGAACCCATTTCTCGTCCAAGTACTTCTATGGAGAAGGAAAAAGAGAAAGAACCCGAGGTTGTGGTTGAAAAGGAGCAAATTACAAGCCCACGAAGTACCGCTCAAACCACACCTACGGTTGAACCTACACCAATCATGGAACCCGAGATTCCAAGGCCGATGCCTATGCCTACTTTGCCCCAACCCGCACCACCTTTACCCTACCCATCAAGACGAGACAAGGAAAAGGCACAAGAACGAAATAATTATCAATTTGAACTTTTTATGAAAATGTTTCGTGACTTGCATTTCAATATAAGTTTTGCCGACGCCTTAGTCATGATGCCTCGATTTGCCGCGAACTTCAAAAGTATGTTGAATAACAAAGAAAAATTGCAAAAATCGTCTAGTTGTTCTTCGGTTTTTATAAGCCGCATACCTCAAAAAGTCGGTGATCCTGGAAAGTTTTTAATCCCATGTGCTATCCAAGACATGGAAGAATGCTACGCCTTGGCCGATCTTGGTGCTAGTATTAATTTGATGCCTCTTGAGATTTTCAAATCGCTCAATCTTCCAAATCTCACTCCTTCAAGAATGTCAATCGAAATGGCCGATCATTCTACGATTCTAGCTTGTGGAGTTGCCGAGGACGTCTTTGTAAAAGTTGGAAAGTTCTACTATCCTGTAGACTTTATTGTTGTTGACATTCCTATCGATCCTAAAGTTCCGTTAATTTTAGGTCGATCTTTTTTGGATACCTCGAGAGCACTTATCGATGTGCATGCAAGAAAAATCACTCTTCGTTTCAATGAGGAAGAACTCGTCATTAAAGCAACCCAAAACTCCACTCTTTCTCATGTGTATTCTATCACATCTTTGTACAATGTCAATCCCATCAAAAGCATTTGCAAAAAGATTTCCAATAGAGTTTTAGGAGTTGAGAAAAATGAAGTTCCGTCCCCTCCGCCGATGGAGGTTAAGAGTGTTAAGCCTATGATTCCAATCTCGAGTGATTCTTCGGATGATGAATACGTTGATCCCGATGGGGAGTTTTTCTTTGTTGACAAAAGATTTGAAAACTTGCCACCACCTAAACCAAAAAGATTTCAAAATGTGAGAATTTTTAGTGTGACTAACATTGCTTTAGATACACCAAATATTTTTGACATAATTAAATCGGGTTTTCACAAGGAGAGTTTAAAAGATGAAAAAGGAAAAGATTTTGAATTTAATTTAAAGATTTTTCTACAATTCTAACTCCGTCATCACCGCGTTTATTGAGTACTGCAAGCTCGTATTCTCCTTTTGACGATGCTTTGTGTGGACTTAGTGTGGGGGAAGCCCCTTATGTTCCCTCCCCTTTCTCCACCGAGGACGAGATATTTGATCCTGGAATTGCTTATATAGGGAAATCTCGGTCTTCCACCGATGCAATAAATGGAAAATCTTTTCATTTGATTGGTGCGAGTCTACCTCGAGTAGCTCATGTTTTTAGAGACTTACCCATTGTCCCACCCTTCTATTTCTTCTCTCCTATTTTCTTCTACCCCATTGGGGTTTGTGTTGAAGTGGCGTTATTTCGTCTTTCATCCGAAAACGAGGACGCTATCTTTGACCCCGGTATACGTTTATCGGTTTTTAAAGTACTCCACGTGCTTTTGGGCCTTGTTTATCATGTAAGCCCCACCAAAAATTGACCACACCATGATTATCCCTAAATGATCACATTTATGGGGATTCGAGTCGAGCTTTTGACTCGGTTATCAAAAACAAGGTGCCTCGTGGGGGAGACCCATGCTTATCCATGTACATATTATTTGCTTTCTAATGTAGTTAATGTGAGGGGATTTGTGCCCTTCCAACCTTTGTTCCGTGGTTGTTTGTGAATTGTGGTTTTTAGATCATGATCTTCACGATTGGAGCCTCTCGTGTTCGTTTTATGGGAGCACTCGATCGTTTGCTTTGGAGGCCTTTCCCAATATCCATATGATATATCCTTTTATGTTCTAACCTTAGGTTTCTAGCACACTTCATAAACGGCTATACTTATTGGTTACACCCTTTCCATGCTAGATTAGGCATTCGACTACGTCTCTAGTATGGGGGTGTTTGCACCCCTAGACTCGAAACATTGAGGACAATGTTTAACTTTAGTATGGGGGGGTGAATAGATACTTGCCTTACCAAACCTTCACGCTTTCCAAAGTTTATCGTTTTTGTTTATCGTTTCGTTGCAAAATAAGGCTAAAAAATGGCCAAATTTTAAAAATTTTCTCATGTTTTATAAGTGTTTGAAGACACGAATGTAGATTTTCTGATGGCGAGAATAAGAGTAATTTTTGACTCGACCGTGCGTGTTGAGCACTTAGCTTTGATTCCTTAACTACACATTAGGCTAAGTCTCTTAAATGAGGACGAGAAATGATAGAGTTAATTATAAGTTACTATGCTAAACGTAGAGTACTCGTATTCTTTCAAAAACTCATGTGTTCTCGTTATTTGCTTATTCTCCCTTCGCTTATAAATATTTTTTGCTTAATAAATATTGACTTAACGGTTTAGTTAGGATTGTTGGGTTTCTAGTCTTTTCTAGTAGCTTCCGTGTAATTAAATTGGGAAGACATTAAGGTATCGCCAGCGTCACGGTTTTGAAGTATTGGCACCCCAATAATCGAAAGCTTCACCAAATAATAAGATTTCAAGTGCTCACCTAAATCTAGCAAACAATTTGAAGCCCCACAAGGCCTAAAATCTATGCAAAATTGAAAGTGAATCAAGCCTTAATCTTCGAAGCTTTAAAGATCCAAAATTCGCTTTAGCGTGAGGATATACGTCTTTGGCTAATAAAACCACCGATGAGGCGGATAATAAAAGGCAAGGCAAGACCGAAGTCATAATAAAAGCTTCATGGCGAAGTTGAATAAAAGATGGAGGTAAACCAAAGATAATAAGGTCCTTCCGTTAGGGGGCGTATAAAAGTCTTGGTAATAAGTCTCATGTTCAAAACCGTTATAAAACCGTGTTTATCGATTCTTCTTCAACTTAATTTTTTAACATCGTTGTCTATTAGGAGGGGTTATTGATTTGATGGTCTTAGTTACACCGTTAGGACTCTATTTTTAGACCTAAATCTCTATTATCGCATAAGTCAATGATGTATCCTCGTGAAACATTCAAGACAAAATAAAATATAAGAGATACAACTTAGGAATAAAGGGAGAATAAGTACGTGATTAGGGCATATGAGTAGTGTTAGCATTACTAACTTATAATGACAATGATCTCGTTGCACGCTTGGCATGGAATTGAAGTGAAAATCAAGGACGATGAAATTATTTCTAACGAAGCATTCACGTGTTCTTGTTCTATGAACCTAAACGTCCCATTTTGCGATGAAAATCATACATTATGTCTAAAACACAAGTAGTAGTAATAGTAGTAGTGTAGTTAGTTTATCATTTCAATAAAGTCCATAAAATTAAATTTTGGGGATGCTATGATACTTTATTCTAGCATTGCGTGAGGGCACGACAATGGTTTAGTATGGAGGAGTGATGAGACTGCTTTTATACATGGTCTCATCGTCCAAAATGGCCTTAAAATCAATTAAATATCATCAAAACTACCAAATATATGCTCGTGTTTGTTACTTGTGTATTTTTAGGTACGGATATTGAGGAAATGGCAAAAGATCACAAGAATCATTCAAAAACGAACACGGGAAACGAAGTCGTACAATGAACCGGGCCCAAGTTTGGATTTTCCAAAGAAAACCCTTGAAGATTTGAAGAATATTGAAGATTGGTCCTCCAAGTTTGAAGAATTGACACTTTATACCCTTGTATCTTCATAATTACAAGTTTGGTCCCTAAAGTTTGTCAAAATTACAAAAAGGACCCTTAACTTTGAAGAATTGGCAAATTTAGTCCCTCATCAAATCTAAATTGTCAATAATGGTCCTTCAAGAAGTCAACAAACAAGTCAAGACTTTAAAGTATGAAGACATGTCAAAATCAGTCCTTGGAATATGAAGAAATTGCATGTTTAGTCCTTAAAACAAGTTTTAAAACTTGTTGTGCCAAATTTGACAACCTTCCCAAAGTTGTCATGTGTTAATTTGGCGTTGATAGCCATTTTATACAAAGTGAACAAAAAGTGAAAAGTGAAGGGCCAAATCTGCCAGACAAACAAACTAAAACCCTCCACTCACAGCTTGACACCTCACCCACTCACACCCTTCCACCAATCAGAAACCTCCCTTCCCCCACGTCACACATCCACTCACTTTTTAAAACCGGTTTAATTTATTAAACCCTTCCCACCAAAACACTTAATTTAAAAATTCATTAACCCCAAACGGATTAAACACCTCTTAATCCACCCTTAAACCCTAACTTTTCCCAGGAAGAACACTAATCAAATCAAAGGGGTTTTGGGTGATTATTTCCAGATCCTTAATTAAACACCTCTCAAACCTAAAACCATCCTTAAACACCCATCACCATCACCTCACATGTCCCTCCAACCCTCCCCTGCCCCACTATTCACTCTCAAACAAAAATGGCCAGCAAGATCAACATCCCATAGCATTTTCTTGCTCCCAAAGGCAAAATGAACGACTTAGATTGCTTCTACACCACTGGCATCCCACAAAATGCCAAGAACATCACATGGCTTGGTTTTTGACTGAAAAAATTAAAATCGTCCAAGGGCAAGATTGGAAGATCAAGTATTAGGGTTTTAGCTTCTTATCACTTCTAGAATCACAATGTAAGCCTCTATATAAAGGCCTTTAGGACATAGCTTAGGACTGTTCTTTTTTCTCTTTTTTGTCACAACTTTGTAAGTCCTATTTTTTATGAATGAAAAAAGGTTTAAGCTTGTTGATGAGAAGAAAGATCCAATTTAATTTACATTGACTGCTTGTTGTTTAAAAATTCCAAGATTATTTACTTTTCAAGTTTTTAAAATTCAAGTTTGGTGTTCAAAGCTTTCTGATTTTAAGTTTTCTGTTCAAATTCAGGTTGTTAAACCACATAAGCTTCTATATTCAAGCTTATATGTGACCATACAACCCTGATATCTTGAAGATATCAAGGTGTAGTGGGTATAAAAGTTTGGGTAAAAGGGCTAAGTGAGGTGAAAAACCTTCTTGCTTATTTTTCTTACATTTTTGTTTCAGCTTTAAAGCTATAAGCTATAAGGAGACTTGTCCATAAGTCATCCTTGTAGCTCATTGCTCATATTCCAGGTCACTCTTGTTGTGTTGGATTGTTTTTAGCAGGGTCTAAGCAAAGGCCTAACTTATTCAAATTCTGTTAAGCAAAGTTTCATCAAAAATCTTAACCAAGGTTCAGCATAGATCCGGGTCTATTGGAGGTGGTTTTTCAACCACAAAGGGTCCTGGATGTAGGACCCTTAAGGTAGTTCTTGACCCCTATTTCATTTTCTAATTTTTCTGAAATTTATGTGATTTTTGTGATTTTTCTTGAAAGGTATTGTTTGTTTGTTTAAGCTGTTAGTAATTGCTCAAAATAGGGTTGCATGCATGTTAGTTTGAGTTTGATTCAGTTTGATTGAGTTTGGATAAGATTTGCTTTGTTATTTTAAATTCAGTAAGTTTAAAGGGGTGTTTGGATCTAGTTTTTGATTGTGATTGGTAAAAGTTTGTGAGCTAAAACTTGTTTAGACATCACTCTTAGGTTGCTAGTAGGTGTTAAGAACATTGAGTTTTCAGTTTGGACAAGTTTAAGTCCATATGCATGCTTAAAACTTTGAAGAAATAGCTATAAATCAGTTGACTGCCTTGTTTACATGATTTTGTGAGAATTTGTGTTTAATTCATTGCAAGCTACTAGATCTAAGGTCGTTTTAGGAGTGTGATTCAGTTTCAAGCCATTTAATACCATTGTTTGCTTTGTGTGAAGTGTTGAATCTCACTTGAGTGTCATTTGAACCAGCAACTTGTGCTAAGTATATCAGTAACTTGTTCTTGAACTTTTGAGCTTGATTTTGTGCTTATACTTGCTTAATTTGTGTTTGATCTGAATCCTTATACTCCAAAGAGTATAAGGGTGCCTTTGTCCATCATAAACATCCACAAACAAGTAAGATCAAGCCCTCTTGATCATAACTGCACAAGTGAATAAACACTTGTGCTCATCAGAAAATTGTGCAGACCTGGGCACGTTTTTTATTCATCCTAGCTTAATCTTGGTTTAATTTGTGTTTTGTTTGTGTTTTAGTGAGTAACTAAGTATCTAGTTTGTGGTTTTTAAAAAAAAAAAAAAAACTTTGCAAAAAGGCACACCCTGCCTGGACTCGAACACGCGACCTTGCGTTCCAAGGAGTAGCGTGCTTACCAGTGATCCAGATGGCCTTTTTACGTTTACTTCTCATTTCAATACTTACTTAAGGAAATTTTGTCTTGTGCTTGTTTAAATAAGCCGTAGCTTATTTTGATCATTCCAGCTTATTTATTAAGCTTATTTGGTCTAGCTTATTTTTCCTAGGACTTTATTGAAGTTGTAGACTTTTCTGTTTTAAAAGTTTATTTTTCCCATTATTATTTTATTTATTAGGATTATTTTAATTTTTGGAAAGTCATTTAAAAATAGTAAAAAGTGATTTAAAAATCTGGAAAAATAATTTTTTAGGTTTCTAATCATATTTTTGAGGTTTACAGCTTATTAGGTTTTCAATTTAGCTTATTTTTAATTTTATAAGATTTTAGGGTTTTTAAGCAACTTTAAAATTCAATATAAAATTATTGAATAGGTTTCAGAAAATTTGGTTTGCATTTTTGTGTTAGTTACATTATTTACGATTTTTGGTAATTTTTTAGAATTTATTTACAAACTTTTTATTTTTTTGAATATTTTAATATTATTTTATTATTAAAATTTGAAGTTTTATTTTTTCTTGTTTTTACATTTTTCCTAGGTTAAGGACATTTAATTAGGAGTTTTGTCACTTTCCAAATATTTTTTAGGCTTTTCAATTAATTTCTAGAATTAATTTAAGATTTAATACAATTTATTAGTTTTTAAGTGTTTAAAAATAGTTTAATTTGGTTTTTAATTTTTTAAAAATAGTTTTTAGCTTAATTAGGATATTTTTGAGGTTTACAAACTATAAAATCTTGTTTAGGGCTTTTTAATAATTAAAAGTGATTTTTAGGGCTTTAATTAGCATTAAAAAGTCATTATCTAATTAATTAAAAGGTTTTAGCAAGTTTGGATTTTTTTATAAACTCTTAGAATATTATTGGGGATTTTTAGTAATTTTTAGGAATTTTTAGGTTAAAATTTTAATTTTGGCACTATTCACAGTTTTACGTTTACGCCTTTTTCGTCGTAGTTTAATTCATTTTCGTAACCGTCTTTCTCTTCTAATCCCATTTCTTTCTCAATCAATATAATCACAAACATTAATCAACTCTTAACACAACACACTAGCCTCCTTGGGAAAACGAACTTGGACTTCATTTGGGTCATTAGTGCTCGGTTTTCCTAAACCGACACTTAATACTACCACTATTTGTCATCCTTTTCCTAAAGGGTACAAAAACATTACATCAAGAAGCCCAACAACTCTTTTGGACCACTAGACAAGCCACCAACACACCTCACTTCCCCATTGGTCCAACTCTAGGTTGGTGACACATGTCCATCATGTTCCCCCGCCTTCTTGCTTCTCATTGGACAAAGTTAAGTGGGTGACACTTGTCACACTTCCTCCCACCCTATATAAGGGCTATATCTCCTCATACCCTTCACTTTCTCTCACACAAAACACACACACACCAAAAATTCTCTCTCTCTTTTCTTTCTTTTCCTTTTGCCGTGACCTTTCCAACACCTTTGATCATCAAAAATTTGATGATCAAGCTTGAATCTTCAAAATCTAATCAAAGACCCATCTTGGAAATCTCAAGATCTACACGTTGGTATGAAAATCTCCTCCATGCATCAACTTTCAATATTTTCTTTTATTTCCATGGTGGATCTATACATGCATGATAGTAACATCAAGTAAAATATGTAGATCTAGCCCGGATCTATATATGCATCAAGTAAAACGTATAGATCTACCCTGGATCTATATATGCATCAAGTAAAACGTATAGATCTACCCCGGATCTATACATGCATGATGGTTACACCAAGTGAAACTTATAGATCTAGTCCGGATCCATCCATGCATGGTGGTCACATCAAGTGTTGACAAGATCTTGGATGGTTACTTGCTCACTCACTAGTACAACGACTTTGATAAGCCTCGTAAGATCTACATCTCGTTCTTATTTATCATTCCTTTTATTTTCTTGATCTTATATATATTCCGAATATATATATATATATATATATATATATATATATATATATATATGTACGAAATGGATTAATGAGTATTGGGACATTGTATACGCAATTTTGAACACTAAAAATCAAGCTAAATAAGCTCTAGTAACGATTTGATTCATAACAATTTTTGAACCGTAACAAAAACAGATTGCATGGCAAAATCAGTAGGTTTGGGATACTAAAAACGTACATATTAAGATAGATAATTGTTTTGTGGTTAATTCCCCGGTTGGCTCGTCTCGTGATGAATTTTAGATAGTAAGATATGACCAAATTAGTGAAAACTAGTCAGATCTGAACATACTGTTTTGATGGACTGTTTTCTCGTAAAATTTGTATACTGACCTTCGAATATATAAAACTAAAAGTTGTAGATAAAATCATGAAGAACTAGAATCAATTGGATGATTTACCAATTCCTTACGGTTTGGAAATGGTGAGCAAAATAGTGAAAACTAGTCAGATCTGAACATACTGTCTTCACGGACTGTTTTCTCATATAAGAACTTAGAATCATTGAAAAAGATAAAACTATAGGTTGTCGATAAAATCATGAACAAGTAGAATCAATTGGATGATTTACCAGTTCCTTATGGTTTGGAAATGGCGACCAAAATGGTGAAAACGAGTTTGGCTGCCCAAAAACAGCCAACTCTTCTATGTTAGGAAATGGGTTAATTAGCTATGAAAAGTATAAATTTAGGGTAATTAGACTTATAATAAGTATAGTACATGAGTTAATAATTGGTTTGGTAAAAAGAACACACTTATAATAAGTATAGTACATGACTTATAATAAGTATAAATTTTGAATATACAATTAACATCTCATTGGTTAAATTAAGTTGTATTTTTTGTATATTTCTCAACGGGTTTTATTTTATTTTTTTCTCTCTCAAATTTGTAGACTTTATTTATTCGGATACTTAACAAATTTTATTTTCTCATGTTAGATGAACACTCACCTATTTTCGTAGTTAATAAGTTTAATAAATAAATTTATGTTTATAATTGATTTTTATTTACAAACAATGAGAACTCATACCCATCAACTGAACATTTCAAACAAATATTTACCAAATAAAAAAGAGTAAAACGACATTATAAGTCATACCCGTCCATCGGACGGCTTTTGCCACTAGTCTATGCAAAATTGAAAGTGAATCAAGCCTTAATCTTCGAAGCTTTAAAGATCCAAAATTCGCTTTAGCGTGAGGATATACGTCTTTGGCTAATAAAACCACCGATGAGGCGGATAATAAAAGGCAAGGCAAGACCGAAGTCATAATAAAAGCTTCATGGCGAAGTTGAATAAAAGATGGAGGTAAACCAAAGATAATAAGGTCCTTCCGTTAGGGGGCGTATAAAAGTCTTGGTAATAAGTCTCATGTTCAAAACCGTTATAAAACCGTGTTTATCGATTCTTCTTCAACTTAATTTTTTAACATCGTTGTCTATTAGGAGGGGTTATTGATTTGATGGTCTTAGTTACACCGTTAGGACTCTATTTTTAGACCTAAATCTCTATTATCGCATAAGTCAATGATGTATCCTCGTGAAACATTCAAGACAAAATAAAATATAAGAGATACAACTTAGGAATAAAGGGAGAATAAGTACGTGATTAGGGCATATGAGTAGTGTTAGCATTACTAACTTATAATGACAATGATCTCGTTGCACGCTTGGCATGGAATTGAAGTGAAAATCAAGGACGATGAAATTATTTCTAACGAAGCATTCACGTGTTCTTGTTCTATGAACCTAAACGTCCCATTTTGCGATGAAAATCATACATTATGTCTAAAACACAAGTAGTAGTAATAGTAGTAGTGTAGTTAGTTTATCATTTCAATAAAGTCCATAAAATTAAATTTTGGGGATGCTATGATACTTTATTCTAGCATTGCGTGAGGGCACGGCAATGGTTTAGTATGGAGGAGTGATGAGACTGCTTTTATACATGGTCTCATCGTCCAAAATGGCCTTAAAATCAATTAAATATCATCAAAACTACCAAATATATGCTCGTGTTTGTTACTTGTGTATTTTTAGGTACGGATATTTAGGAAATGGCAAAAGATCACAAGAATCATTCAAAAACGAACACGGGAAACGAAGTCGCACAATGAACCGGGCCTAAGTTTGGATTTTCCAAAGAAAACCCTTGAAGATTTGAAGAATATTGAAGATTGGTCCTCCAAGTTTGAAGAATTGACACTTTATACCCTTGTATATTCATAATTACAAGTTTGGTCCCTAAAGTTTGTCAAAATTACAAAAAGTACCCTTAACTTTGAAGAATTGGCAAATTTAGTCCCTCATCAAATCTAAATTGTCAATAATGGTCCTTCAAGAAGTCAACAAACAAGTCAAGACCTTAAAGTATGAAGACATGTCAAAATCAGTCCTTGGAATATGAAGAAATTGCATGTTTAGTCCTTAAAACAAGTTTTAAAACTTGTTGTGCCAAATTTGACAACCTTCCCAAAGTTGTCATGTGTTAATTTGGCGTTGATAGCCATTTTATACAAAGTGCACAAAAAGTGAAAAGTGAAGGGCCAAATCTGCCAGACAAACAAACTAAAACCCTCCACTCACAGCTTGACACCTCACCCACTCACACCCTTCCACCAATCAGAAACCTCCCTTCCCCCACGTCACACATCCACTCACTTTTTAAAACCGGTTTAATTTATTAAACCCTTCCCACCAAAACACTTAATTTAAAAAGTCATTAACCCCAAACGGATTAAACACCTCTTAATCCGCCCTTAAACCCTAACTTTTCCCAGGAAGAACACTAATCAAATCAAAGGGGTTTTGGGTGATTATTTCAAGATCCTTAATTAAACACCTCTCAAACCTAAAACCATCCTTAAACACCCATCACCATCACCTCACATGTCGCTCCAACCCTCCCCTGCCCCACTATTCACTCTCAAACAAAAATGGCCAGCAAGATCAACATCCCATAGCATTTTCTTGCTCCCAAAGGCAAAATGAACGACTTAGATTGCTTCTACACCACTTGCATCCCACAAAATGCCAAGAACATCACATGGCTTGGTTTTTGACTGAAAAATTTAAAAGCGTCCAAGGGCAAGATTGGAAGATCAAGTATTAGGGTTTTAGCTTCTTATCACTTCTAGAATCACAATGTAAGCCTCTATATAAAGGCCTTTAGGACATAGCTTAAGACTGTTCTTTTTTCTCTTTTTTGTCACAACTTTGTAAGTCCTATTTTTTATGAATGAAAAAAAGGTTTAAGCTTGTTGATGAGAAGAAAGATCCAATTTAATTTACATTGACTGCTTGTTGTTTAAAAATTCCAAGATTATTTACTTTTCAAGTTTTTAAAATTCAAGTTTGGTGTTCAAAGCTTTCTGATTTTAAGTTTTCTGTTCAAATTCAGGTTGTTAAACCACATAAGCTTCTATATTCAAGCTTATATATGACCATACAACCCTGATATCTTGAAGATATCAAGGTGTAGTGGGTATAAAAGTTTGGGTAAAAGGGCTAAGTGAGGTGAAAAACCTTCTTGCTTATTTTTCTTACATTTTTGTTTCAGCTTTAAAGCTATAAGCTATAAGGAGACTTATCCATAAGTCATCCTTGTAGCTCATTGCTCATATTCCAGGTCACTCTTGTTGTGTTGGATTGTTTTTAGCAGGGTCTAAGCAAAGGCCTAACTTATTCAAATTCTGTTAAGCAAAGTTTCATCAAAAATCTTAACCAAGGTTCAGCATAGACCCGGGTCTATTGGAGGTGGTTTTTCAACCACAAAGGGTCCTGGATGTAGGACCCTTAAGGTAGTTCTTGACCCCTATTTCATTTTCTATTTTTTCTGAAATTTATGTGATTTTTGTGATTTTTCTTGAAAGGTATTGTTTGTTTGTTTAAGCTGTTAGTAATTGCTCAAAATAGGGTTGCATGCATGTTAGTTTGAGTTTGATTCAGTTTGATTGAGTTTGGATAAGATTTGCTTTGTTAATTTTGAATTCAGTAAGTTTAAAGGGGTGTTTGGATCTAGTTTTTGATTGTGATTGGTAAAAGTTTGTGAGCTAAAACTTGTTTAGACATCACTCTTAGGTTGCTAGTAGGTGTTAAGAACATTGAGTTTTCAGTTTGGACAAGTTTAAGTCCATATGCATGCTTAAAACTTTGAAGAAATAGCTATAAATCAGTTGACTGCCTTGTTTACATGATTTTGTGAGGATTTGTGTTTAATTCATTGCAAGCTACTAGATCTAAGGTCGTTTTAGGAGTGTGATTCAGTTTCAAGCCATTTAATACCATTGTTTGCTTTGTGTGAAGTGTTGAATCTCACTTGAGTGTCATTTGAACCAGCAACTTGTGCTAAGTATATCAGTAACTTGTTCTTGAACTTTTGAGCTTGATTTTGTGCTTATACTTGCTTAATTTGTGTTTGATCTGACTCCTTATACTCCAAAGAGTATAAGGGTGCCTTTTTCCATCATAAACATCCACAAACAAGTAAGATCAAGCCCTCTTGATCATAACTGCACAAGTGAATAAACACTTGTGCTCATCAGAAAATTGTGCAGACCTGGGCACGTTTTTGATTCATCCTAGCTTAATCTTGGTTTAATTTGTGTTTTGTTTGTGTTTTAGTGAGTAACTAAGTATCTAGTTTGTGTTTTAAAAAAAAAAAAAAAAAAACTTTGCAAAAAGGCACACCCTGCCTGGACTCGAACACGCGACCTTGCGTTCCAAGGAGTAGCGTGCTTACCAGTGATCCAGATGGCCTTTTTACGTTTACTTCTCATTTCAATACTTACTTAAGGAAATTTTGTCTTGTGCTTGTTTAAATAAGTCGTAGCTTATTTTGATCATTCCAGCTTATTTATTAAGCTTATTTGGTCTAGCTTATTTTTCCTAGGACTTTATTGAAGTTGTAGACTTTTCTGTTTTAAAAGTTTATTTTTCCCATTATTATTTTATTTATTAGGATTATTTTAATTTTAATTTTTGGAAAGTCATTTAAAAATAGTAAAAAGTGATTTAAAAATCTGGAAAAATTTTTTTTAGGTTTCTAATCATATTTTTGAGGTTTACAGCTTATTAGGTTTTCAATTTAGCTTATTTTTAATTTTATAAGATTTTAGGGTTTTTAAGCAACTTTAAAATTCAATATAAAATTATTGAATAGGTCTCAGAAAATTTGGTTTGCATTTTTGTGTTAGTTACATTATTTAGGATTTTTGGTAATTTTTTAGAATTTATTTACAAACTTTTTATTTTTTTGAATATTTTAATATTATTTTATTATTAAAATTTGAAGTTTTATTGTTTCTTGTTTTTACATTTTTCCTAGGTTAAGGACATTAAATTAGGAGTTTTTTCACTTTCCAAATATTTTTTAGGCTTTTCAATTAATTTCTAGAATTAATTTAAGATTTAATACAATTTATTAGTTTTTAAGTGTTTAAAAATAGTTTAATTTGGTTTTTAATTTTTTAAAAATAGTTTTTAGCTTAATTAGGATACTTTTGAGGTTTACAAACTATAAAATCTTGTTTAGGGCTTTCTAATATTAAAAGTGATTTTTAGGGCTTTAATTAGCATTAAAAAGTCATTATCTAATTAATTAAAAGGTTTTAGCAAGTTTGGATTTTTTATAAACTCTTAGAATATTACTGGGGATTTTTAGTAATTTTTAGGAATTTTTAGGTTAAAATTTTAATTTTGGCACTATTCACGGTTTTACGTTTACGCCTTTTTCGTCGTAGTTTAATTCATTTTCGTAACCGTCTTTCTCTTCTAATCCCATTTCTTTCTCAATCAATATAATCACAAACATTAATCAACTCTTAACACAACACACTAGCCTCCTTGGGAAAACGAACTTGGACTTCATTTGGGTCATTAGTGCTTGGTTTTCCTAAACCGACACTTAATACTACCACTATTTGTCATCCTTTTCCTAAAGGGTACAAAAACATTACATCATTTTGGCACCGCTGCCGGGGAGGCGTGTTGTGTTTTGATTGAACCATTGTTGTTTTTATATTAGCCATAAAAGTATTTGTATTAATAGCACTCTATTAATACGTATTATCGTTTTTCGGTTTTTGTGTGAATATTATTACTATATTGTATACGTAGAACAATAAATTCACAAGTACTCCAAATACGTGAGCAATCACAACCTTGATTCGGGATTTCATCACTCGATCATTGTATTCGAATCTCAAACCAAAGAAAAAAGGCAAAAATAGATAAATACTTTCGTGAAGCTTGATTTTGATAATACAAACTATAAGGTGGGTATAAGGCGGTTGTATTTCACGACCTAAAGGAAAAAGGCTCTTAAGTGCTTCGCGCCGCCTCGTTTCCTCCGCTTGCTTGTGCGTATTTGATTTTGAGAGTGAATCGAGGGTTTTGGCGCCCAAAGTATTACTAAGTATCATATATATTTTCTTGGTTTCATTTGATTAAACCCTCTTGAACGATTTGGTGTTCCACCATCGTTCTAAAGTCATCGAAGGCGTTCACTCCACGTGATCATTTTCATTCCTTGAGGCTTCGTTAATCAAGAGATTTGATTAAGGAAGAGATTTGTGGACCTTATTGTCTACTTAATACATTTCACCAAATTCCAAAAAAAGTTAATACAATCAAAAACCACAAAAAAATTGAAAAACACAAAATACCAAAAAGAATCTTCTTTGCTCGTCTCCACGTTGTACGTGACGTTTATGCTCACTCGTAATCAAGCAAAACGTGCACGTAGACGAAAGAACAAAACTCCTACTAAAACTCATTCTAGTTAGGAGTCTCCAAGTGAGGAACCTATTGTAGCACAAGAAGCTATCATGGCTAATCGTACTATGATGGAGTTGCTTCAAGCACCCACCGAGGGTTTTGGAGAGGCCATTGTGATTCCCGACATCCTTGCGGAGAACTTTGAGATCAAGACGGGTTTAATGTCTATGCTTCAAGCAAACAAGTTTCGCGGTCATGAAAAAGACAACCCACATTATCACATTAGGCAATTTAATCGTCTCACCACGACAAGCAAGTCTAAGGATGTACCACACGATGCCATTAAGATGATGTTGTTTCCTTACTCGTTAGATGGACCCGCCAAGATTTGGCTTGAGAAAGAACCGCCAAATTCAATTTTGACATGGGCCGATCTCGTGTCTAAATTTGTGAATCAATTTTTTCCACCATCTAAGACAACACATTTGAAAAACGAGATTTCACGTTTTACACAAAGACCAAATGAAAGTTTTTCAATGGCTTGGGAAAGGTTTAAAGAAATGTTACATGAATGTCCACACCATGATTTTTCCGAATTGCATCAAATTGACACTTTTTATAATGGGCTTAATGATCATGAACGAGATTATTTAAATGCCGCCGCGGGTGGTAATTTTTTGTGCAAAACGACCAATGAGGCTTTGAAAATCATAGAAAATAGGTCTAAGGTCTATAGCCCTCGTAACACACCGAGTGTTGCCAATTTGGGCTCGTCATCATCTCGTTCCATTAATGCCTTGCAAGATGAAGCAAATGAGGAGAATCGGTTTTTCGATAGGTTTTCGACCCTTATGTCTCATTGGAAAGCTCAAGAAGCTTCAAATTCCGCTTCGGTTAAAGCGATTGCTAAGAGTTGTATTTCGTGTGGTGGAGCTCATGATTTTTCCGAGTGCATTACCGCGGATGGTAACACTTCGAATGCTTATGTAGCCACGGGAACTTATAACCAAATCGGTCAAGGTTCCCGCCAAAATCAAGCTCCACAAAATCAAAATGCTAATAACTATCGAAACAATCAAAGTGGTGGTTACCAAGGAAATCAACGTAACTATAACAAGGGTAATTATCAAAGTGGAAATGGGAAAGTTTCAAATCAAAACCAAAACCGTGATTTTCAAACACCGACTCAAGGTTTTCAAAACGATCACACCAAAAATCTTCAAGGAGAATTTTTGAATTATGCTAAGGCTAATGATGCTAAGTTTGACAATATGCAACGTGAAATGGTTAGCTTAAGATCCGAGTTGAAAAACGAGCTAAAAAACGAACTTGCTAATGAACTTAAAACTCATGCTAATAAAATGGAAGGAAATGTCACACGACTCCAACAAAATCAACAAAAAATGGAGCAAGGACAACATGAGATTAAGCAAGAGTTGTTAAAAGCGGATGCTAGGCAATCTAAGTTTTTAAGACCGAATGGCTAAAATGTTTGAAGCTATCATGTGTAAACCCTCTTCTTCGGGTGGTCTTCCTAGTGATACCATCGTGAACCCGAAAGGAGAATTGAAGGTTATTACTACTCGTAGTGGTAAAACTTTCAAAGAACCCATTTCTCGTCCAAGTACTTCTATGGAGAAGGAAAAAGAGAAAGAACCCGAGGTTGTGGTTGAAAAGGAGCAAATTACAAGCCCACGAAGTACCGCTCAAACCACACCTACGGTTGAACCTACACCAATCATGGAACCCGAGATTCCAAGGCCGATGCCTATGCCTACTTTGCCCCAACCCGCACCACCTTTACCCTACCCATCAAGACGAGACAAGGAAAAGGCACAAGAACGAAATAATTATCAATTTGAACTTTTTATGAAAATGTTTCGTGACTTGCATTTCATTATAAGTTTTGCCGACGCCTTAGTCATGATGCCTCGATTTGCCGCGAACTTCAAAAGTATGTTGAATAACAAAGAAAAATTGCAAAAATCGTCTAGTTGTTCTTCGATTTTTCTAAGCCGCATACCTCAAAAAGTCGGTGATCCTGGAAAGTTTTTAATCCCATGTGCTATCCAAGACATGGAAGAATGCTACGCCTTGGCCGATCTTGGTGCTAGTATTAATTTGATGCCTCTTGAGATTTTCAAATCGCTCAATCTTCCAAATCTCACTCCTTCAAGAATGTCACTCGAAATGGCCGATCATTCTACGATTCTAGCTTGTGGAGTTGCCGAGGACGTCTTTGTAAAAGTTGGAAAGTTCTACTATCCTGTAGACTTTATTGTTGTTGACATTCCTATCGATCCTAAAGTTCCGTTAATTTTAGGTCGATCTTTTTTGGATACCTCGAGAGCACTTATCGATGTGCATGCAAGAAAAATCACTCTTCGTTTCAATGAGGAAGAACTCGTCATTAAAGCAACCCAAAACTCCACTCTTTCTCATGTGTATTCTATCACATCTTTGTACAATGTCAATCCCATCAAAAGCATTTGCAAAAAGATTTCCAATAGAGTTTTAGGAGTTGAGAAAAATGAAGTTCCGTCCCCTCCGCCGATGGAGGTTAAGAGTGTTAAGCCTATGATTCCAATCTCGAGTGATTCTTCGGATGATGAATACGTTGATCCCGATGGGGAGTTTTTCTTTGTTGACAAAAGATTTGAAAACTTGCCACCACCTAAACCAAAAAGATTTCAAAATGTGAGAATTTTTAGTGTGACTAACATTGCTTTAGATTACACCAAATATTTTTGACATAATTAAATCGGGTTTTCACAAGGAGAGTTTAAAAGATGAAAAAGGAAAAGATTTTGAATTTAATTTAAAAGATTTTTCTACAATTCTAACTCCGTCATCACCGCGTTTATTGAGTACTACAAGCTCGTCTTCTCCTTTTGACGATGCTTTGTGTGGACTTAGTGTGGGGGAAGCCCCTTATGTTCCCTCCCCTTTCTCCACCGAGGACGAGATATTTGATCCTGGAATTGCTTATATAGGGAAATCTCGGTCTTCCACCGATGCAATAAATGGAAAATCTTTTCATTTGATTGGTGCGAGTCTACCTCGAGTAGCTCATGTTTTTAGAGACATACCCATTGTCCCACCCTTCTATTTCTTCTCTCCTATTTTCTTCTACCCCATTAGGGTTTGTGTTGAAGTGGCGTTGTTTCGTCTTTCATCCGAAAACGAGGACGCTATCTTTGACCCCGGTATACGTTTATCGGTTTTTAAAGTACTCCACGTGCTTTTGGGCCTTGTTTATCATGTAAGCCCCACCAAAAATTGACCACACCATGATTATCCCTAAATGATCACATTTATGGGGATTCGAGTCGAGCTTTTGACTCGGTTATCAAAAACAAGGTGCCTCGTGGGGGAGACCCATGCTTATCCATGTACATATTATTTGCTTTCTAATGTAGTTAATGTGAGGGGATTTGTGCCCTTCCAACCTTTGTTCCGTGGTTGTTTGTGAATTGTGGTTTTTAGATCATGATCTTCACGATTGGAGCCTCTCGTGTTCGTTTTATGGGAGCATTCGATCGTTTGCTTTGGAGGCCTTTCCCAATATCCATATGATATATCCTTTTATGTTCTAACCTTAGGTTTCTAGCACACTTCATAAACGGCTATTACTTATTGGTTACACCCTTTCCATGCTAGATTAGGCATTCGACTATGTCTCTAGTATGGGGGTGTTTGCACCCCTAGACTCGAAACATTGAGGACAATGTTTAACTTTAGTATGGGGGGGGTGAATAGATACTTGCCTTACCAAACCTTCACGCTTTCTAAAGTTTATCGTTTTTGTTTATCGTTTCGTTGCAAAATAAGGCTAAAAAATGGCCAAATTTTAAAATTTTTCTCATGTTTTATAAGTGTTTGAAGACACGAATGTAGATTTTCCGATGGCGAGAATAAGAGTAATTTTTGACTCGACCGTGCGTGTTGAGCACTTAGCTTTGATTCCTTAACTACACATTAGGCTAAGTCTCTTAAATGAGGACGAGAAATGATAGAGTTAATTATAAGTTACTATGCTAAACGTAGAGTACTCGTATTCTTTCAAAAACTCATGTGTTCTCGTTATTTGCTTATTCTCCCTTCGCTTATAAATATTTTTTGCTTAATAAATATTGACTTAGCGGTTTAGTTAGGATTGTTGGGTTTCTAGTCTTTTCTAGTAGCTTCCGTGTAATTAAATTGGGAAGACATTAAGGTATCGCCAGTGTCACGGTTTTGAAGTATTGGCACCCCAATAATCGAAAGCTTCACCAAATAATAAGATTTCAAGTGCTCACCTAAATCTAGCAAACAATTTGAAGCCCCACAAGGCCTAAAATCTATGCAAAATTGAAAGTGAATCAAGCCTTAATCTTCGAAGCTTTAAAGATCCAAAATTCGCTTTAGCGTGAGGATATACGTCTTTGGCTAATAAAACCACCGATGAGGCAGATAATAAAAGGCAAGGCAAGACCGAAGTCATAATAAAAGCTTCATGGCGAAGTTGAATAAAAGATGGAGGTAAACCAAAGATAATAAGGTCCTTCCGTTAGGGGGCGTATAAAAGTCTTGGTAATAAGTCTCATGTTCAAAACCGTTATAAAACCGTGTTTATCGATTCTTCTTCAACTTAATTTTTTAACATCGTTGTCTATTAGGAGGGGTTATTGATTTGATGGTCTTAGTTACACCGTTAGGACTCTATTTTTAGACCTAAATCTCTATTATCGCATAAGTCAATGATGTATCCTCGTGAAACATTCAAGACAAAATAAAATATAAGAGATACAACTTAGGAATAAGGGGAGAATAAGTACGTGATTAGGGCATATGAGTAGTGTTAGCATTACTAACTTATAATGACAATGATCTCGTTGCACGCGTGGCATGGAATTGAAATGAAAATCAAGGACGATGAAATTATTTCTAACGAAGCATTCACGTGTTCTTGTTCTATGAACCTAAACGTCCCATTTTGCGATGAAAATCATACATTATGTCTAAAACACAAGTAGTAGTAATAGTAGTAGTGTAGTTAGTTTATCATTTCAATAAAGTCCATAAAATTAAATTTTGGGGATGCTATGATACTTTATTCTATCATTGCGTGAGGGCACGGCAATGGTTTAGTATGGAGGAGTGATGAGACTGCTTTTATACATGGTCTCATCGTCCAAAACGGCCTTAAAATCAATTAAATATCATCAAAACTACCAAATATATGCTCGTGTTTGTTACTTGTGTATTTTTAGGTACGGATATTGAGGAAATGGCAAAAGATCACAAGAATCATTCAAAAACGAACACGGGAAACGAAGTCGCACAATGAACCGGGCCCAAGTTTGGATTTTCCAAAGAAAACCCTTGAAGATTTGAAGAATATTGAAGATTGGTCCTCCAAGTTTGAAGAATTGACACTTTATACCCTTGTATCTTCATAATTACAAGTTTGGTCCCTAAAGTTTGTCAAAATTACAAAAAGGACCCTTAACTTTGAAGAATTGGCAAATTTAGTCCCTCATCAAATCTAAATTGTCAATAATGGTCCTTCAAGAAGTCAACAAACAAGTCAAGACCTTAAAGTATGAAGACATGTCAAAATCAGTCCTTGGAATATGAAGAAATTGCATGTTTAGTCCTTAAAACAAGTTTTAAAACTTGTTGTGCCAAATTTGACAACCTTCCCAAAGTTGTCATGTGTTAATTTGGCGTTGATAGCCATTTTATACAAAGTGAACAAAAAGTGAAAAGTGAAGGGCCAAATCTGCCAGACAAACAAACTAAAACCCTCCACTCACAGCTTGACACCTCACCCACTCACACCCTTCCACCAATCAGAAACCTCCCTTCCCCCACGTCACACATCCACTCACTTTTTAAAACCGGTTTAATTTATTAAACCCTTCCCACCAAAACACTTAATTTAAAAAGTCATTAACCCCAAACGGATTAAACACCTCTTAATCCGCCCTTAAACCCTAACTTTTCCCAGGAAGAACACTAATCAAATCAAAGGGGTTTTGGGTGATTATTTCCAGATCCTTAATTAAACACCTCTCAAACCTAAAACCATCCTTAAACACCCATCACCATCACCTCACATGTCCCTCCAACCCTCCCCTGCCCCACTATTCACTCTCAAACAAAAATGGCCAGCAAGATCAACATCCCATAGCATTTTCTTGCTCCCAAAGGCAAAATGAACGACTTAGATTGCTTCTACACCACTGGCATCCCACAAAATGCCAAGAACATCACATGGCTTGGTTTTTGTCTGAAAAATTTAAAATATTCCAAGGGCAAGATTGGAAGATCAAGTATTAGGGTTTTAGCTTCTTATCACTTCTAGAATCACAATGTAAGCCTCTATATAAAGGCCTTTAGGACATAGCTTAGGACTGTTCTTTTTTCTCTTTTTTGTCACAACTTTGTAAGTCCTATTTTTTATGAATGAAAAAAGGTTTAAGCTTGTTGATGAGAAGAAAGATCCAATATAATTTACATTGACTGCTTGTTGTTTAAAAATTCCAAGATTATTTACTTTTCAAGTTTTTAAAATTCAAGTTTGGTGTTCAAAGCTTTCTGATTTTAAGTTTTCTGTTCAAATTCAGGTTGTTAAACAACATAAGCTTCTATATTCAAGCTTATATATGACCATACAACCCTGTTATCTTGAAGATATCAAGGTGTAGTGGGTATAAAAGTTGGGGTAAAAGGGCTAAGTGAGGTGAAAAACCTTCTTGCTTATTTTTCTTACATTTTTGTTTCAGCTTTAAAGCTATAAGCTATAAGGAGACTTGTCCATAAGTCATCCTTGTAGCTCATTGCTCATATTCCAGGTCACTCTTGTTGTGTTGGATTGTTTTTAGCAGGGTCTAAGCAAAGGCCTAACTTATTCAAATTCTGTTAAGCAAAGTTTCATCAAAAATCTTAACCAAGGTTCAGCATAGACCCGGGTCTATTGGAGGTGGTTTTTCAACCACAAAGGGTCCTGGATGTAGGACCCTTAAGGTAGTTCTTGACCCCTATTTCATTTTCTAATTTTTTTGAAATTTATGTGATTTTTGTGATTTTTCTTGAAAGGTATTGTTTGTTTGTTTAAGCTGTTAGTAATTGCTCAAAATAGGGTTGCATGCATGTTAGTTTGAGTTTGATTCAGTTTGATTGAGTTTGGATAAGATTTGCTTTGTTAATTTTGAATTCAGTAAGTTTAAAGGGGTGTTTGGATCTAGTTTTTGATTGTGATTGGTAAAAGTTTGTGAGCTAAAACTTGTTTAGACATCACTCTTAGGTTGCTAGTAGGTGTTAAGAACATTGAGTTTTCAGTTTGGACAAGTTTAAGTCCATATGCATGCTTAAAACTTTGAAGAAATAGCTATAAATCAGTTGATTGCCTTGTTTACATGATTTTGTGAGAATTTGTGTTTAATTCATTGCAAGCTACTAGATCTAAGGTCGTTTTAGGAGTGTGATTCAGTTTCAAGCCATTTAATACCATTGTTTGCTTTGTGTGAAGTGTTGAAGCTCACTTGAGTGTCATTTGAACCAGCAACTTGTGCTAAGTATATCAGTAACTTGTTCTTGAACTTTTGAGCTTGATTTTGTGCTTATACTTGCTTAATTTGTGTTTGATCTGACTCCTTATACTCCAAAGAGTATAAGGGTGCCTTTGTCCATAATAAACATCCACAAACAAGTAAGATCAAGCCCTCTTGACCATAACTGCACAAGTGAATAAACACTTGTGCTCATCAGAAAATTGTGCAGACGTGGGCACGTTTTTTATTCATCCTAGCTTAATCTTGGTTTAATTTGTGTTTTGTTTGTGTTTTAGTGAGTAACTAAGTATCTAGTTTGTGTTTTTTTTTTAAAAAAAAAAAAAAACTTTGCAAAAAGGCACACCCTGCCTGGACTCGAACACGCGACCTTGCGTTCCAAGGAGTAGCGTGCTTACCAGTGATCCAGATGGCCTTTTTACGTTTACTTCTCATTTCAATACTTACTTAAGGAAATTTTGTCTTGTGCTTGTTTAAATAAGCCGTAGCTTATTTTGATCATTCCAGCTTATTTATTAAGCTTATTTGGTCTAGCTTATTTTTCCTAGGACTTTATTGATGTTGTAGACTTTTCTGTTTTAAAAGTTTATTTTTCCCATTATTATTTTATTTATTAGGATTATTTTAATTTTTGGAAAGTCATTTAAAAATAGTAAAAAGTGATTTAAAAATCTGGAAAAATAATTTTTTAGGTTTCTAATCATATTTTTGAGGTTTACAGCTTATTAGGTTTTCAATTTAGCTTATTTTTAATTTTATAAGATTTTAGGGTTTTTAAGCAACTTTAAAATTCAATATAAAATTATTGAATAGGTTTCAGAAAATTTGGTTTGCATTTTTGTGTTAGTTACATTATTTAGGATTTTTGGTAATTTTTTAGAATTTATTTACAAACTTTTTATTTTTTTGAATATTTGAATATTATTTTATTATTAAAATTTGAAGTTTTATTTTTTCTTGTTTTTACATTTTTCCTAGGTTAAGGACATTAAATTAGGAGTTTTGTCACTTTCCAAATATTTTTTAGGCTTTTCAATTAATTTCTAGAATTAATTTAAGATTTAATACAATTTATTAGTTTTTAAGTGTTTAAAAATAGTTTAATTTGGTTTTTAATTTTTTAAAAATAGTTTTTAGCTTAATTAGGATATTTTTGAGGTTTAAAAACTATAAAATCTTGTTTAGGGCTTTTTAATAATTAAAAGTGATTTTTAGGGCTTTAATTAGCATTAAAAAGTCATTATCTAATTAATTAAAAGGTTTTAGCAAGTTTGGATTTTTTATAAACTCTTAGAATATTATTGGGGATTTTTAGTAATTTTTAGAAATTTTTAGGTTAAAATTTTAATTTTGGCACTATTCACGGTTTTACGTTTACACCTTTTTCGTCGTAGTTTAATTCATTTTCGTAACCGTCTTTCTCTTCTAATCCCATTTCTTTCTCAATCAATATAATCACAAACATTAATCAACTCTTAACACAACACACTAGCCTCCTTGGGAAAACGAACTTGGACTTCATTTGGGTCATTAGTGCTCGGTTTTCCTAAACCGACACTTAATACTACCACTATTTGTCATCCTTTTCCTAAAGGGTACAAAAACATTACATCAAGAAGCCCAACAACTCTTTTGGACCACTAGACAAGCCACCAACACACCTCACTTCCCCATTGGTCCAACTCTAGGTTGGTGACACATGTCCATCATGTTCCCCCGCCTTCTTGCTTCTCATTGGACAAAGTTAAGTGGGTGACACTTGTCACACTTCCTCCCACCATATATAAGGGCTATATCTCCTCATACCCTTCACTTTCTCTCACACAAAACACACACACACCAAAAATTCTCTCTCTCTTTTCTTTCTTTTCCTTTTGTCGTGACCTTTCCAACACCTTTGATCATCAAAAATTTGATGATCAAGCTTGAATCTTCAAAATCTAATCAAAGACCCATCTTGGAAATCTTAAGATCTACACGTTGGTATGAAAATCTCCTCCATGCATCAACTTTCAATATTTTCTTTTATTTCCATGGTGGATCTATACATGCATGATAGTAACATCAAGTAAAATATGTAGATCTAGCCCGGATCTATATATGCATCAAGTAAAACGTATAGATCTACCCTGGATCTATATATGCATCAAGTAAAACGTATAGATCTACCCCGGATCTATACATGCATGATGGTTACACCAAGTGAAACTTATAGATCTAGTCCGGATCCATCCATGCATGGTGGTCACATCAAGTGTTGACAAGATCTTGGATGGTTACTTGCTCACTCACTAGTACAACGACTTTGATAAGCCTCGTAAGATCTACATCTCGTTCTTATTTATCATTCCTTTTATTTTCTTGATCTTATATACATTCCGAATATATATATATATATATATATATATATATATATATATATATATATATATATATATATATATATATATATATATATATATATATATATATATATATATATATATATATATATATATATATATATATATATATATATATATATATATATATATATATATATATATATATATATATGTACGAAATGGATTAATGAGTATTGGGACATTGTATACGCAATTTTGAACACTAAAAATCAAGCTAAATAAGCTCTAGTAACGATTTGATTCATAACAATTTTTGAACCGTAACAAAAACAGATTGCATGGCAAAATCAGTAGGTTTGGGATACTAAAAACGTACATATTAAGATAGATAATTGTTTTGTGGTTAATTCCCCGGTTGGCTCGTCTCGTGATGAATTTTAGATAGTAAGATATGACCAAATTAGTGAAAACTAGTCAGATCTGAACATACTGTTTTGATGGACTGTTTTCTCGTAAAATTTGTATACTGACCTTCGAATATATAAAACTAAAAGTTGTAGATAAAATCATGAAGAACTAGAATCAATTGGATGATTTACCAATTCCTTACGGTTTGGAAATGGTGAGCAAAATAGTGAAAACTAGTCAGATCTGAACATACTGTCTTCACGGACTGTTTTCTCATATAAGAACTTAGAATCAATGAAAAAGATAAAACTATAGGTTGTCGATAAAATCATGAACAAGTAGAATCAATTGGATGATTTACCAGTTCCTTATGGTTTGGAAATGGCGACCAAAATGGTGAAAACGAGTTTGGCTGCCCAAAAACAGCCAACTCTTCTATGTTAGGAAATGGGTTAATTAGCTATGAAAAGTATAAATTTAGGGTAATTAGACTTATAATAAGTATAGTACATGAGTTAATAATTGGTTTGGTAAAAAGAACACACTTAGATGATTTACGGTTCAAGTGATATGAACAAATTAGCGGGACATGTCGGGAAAATTATAATAAACGGATTATAACTCATTAACGTAGAGTGTGATGATTTTATATAAACCAACTGGTAGGATCCACTTGTCGCCCTTTGACACCAAGGGATAAGAGCGGATTGCTGGCGATGACTTGGTGAAGGGAATCTATGAGAGAAGGTTCTCGAAGAACCGGGTTCCGATCGAGGGGACCTTGGACTTATTTATATACTGATGACTAGATGACCCGAGACCCGACCAACGTGAAATATTAAGTGTATGTGGTTGTGATGTGTTTTAGAACCCAAAAACTATACAAAGTGGACTTAGGCCATAAAAGCCCAACTTACACTTGTAATGGCTATTGGGCCATTATTGGACCTGAGATTTATAACCAACTTAGAGTAGTATACTGAATTTAAAATGTACTTAAGTCAAATACTTAGATAGTGGACCACTATTAGGCTTAAAATGGGCTAAAAGTGTCAACTTGGATTTTTCACTTAAAATGACTAAGTGTTCAGCTAAGAGTTCTATAAAGAATCATAAAACTTATGCAATGTCCAAGAAATTATTAAAACATACTTATTACATATATGTACGATTTATTTCTTATCTCAAGCCTAAGACGCGCCTCATTATCTTTAGGTCTCGTATGATCATGTATCGATTGTTGACATGTATTCTTGATTGACGTTCGTTCTCTATGAATTATTGTGTCGATTGTATCAATTGAGTTTACAGCCCCGTTTAAACTTTGATAAAACTTTCCCTTTTGGGAAAGAAAATATGCAAACATATATTGGACATGACTGGATTGTATAAACTGGATTATGACTGCTTACTATTGAAACTGTTAAATTGTTGTAAATCGCCAAAATGTTATAAATAGATCTATTAGGGATTGACCATCCCCGTCTGGGTGAGTCATGCTCATTGTGCCTTGGCCGGGACAACATACGTATACCATGTTGGAACAGGAATGGGTGTCTTTTTGTAAGACATTACGTCCTCATCTGTTGAGGACTACGGGGTTAAGCTTCAGTTTCTAATAATAAACAAATGTTATTTACATTTTAGTAAGAATGCTTTGTGCATTATTACTTCTATAATTATTGTATGTCCAAAATAATTAACTGATTAAAATTTGTAAATTCACCAACTTTATGTTGACCCCCGTTAGTATGTTTTGCACAGGTTATTTAGCAAGATTATTTGAGCATGGATTGAGCATCATTTAGGAGCATAAAAATGACGGGGGATTATCTTTTACTGGGATATTCATAACAAATGTTATTCAACGATTTAAACGATTGTACCAATTCAATGTTTACATTAACTGTATTTCAAAAATCATATAATTATTATCTGTGCTTTTTAAGCTATTTCCTCATCGATCCACCACTGTGATAACCGCTTTATGGGGGTGTTACAACATGTCAGACTATAACCCGGTCCCCAAAGAAAGGAAAGTCTATGACTTATCCTCAACAACGGGAAATTAATTTTTCTCGGTCATGGACTTATATTAAAACATTCAATGTTTTGAGCTCATGAACTCAAGGAAAATGTTCATTTAAGTACATTTTCCCTCAACAACGGGAAAGTAAATTTTCTCGGATTTGAGCACAATATTTCAAGATATTTTCAAAAGACTTTATTCAAGCTCTTTCAAAATTGTGTGCTCATTGTGGAAACCTTGGTTTTCGGATCTTTGAAGCTACTAGGAATGATCATTGTTCATATGATTAACATAATCAAAGCGGAATTAGAACAACAACCATTAACAAGGTGTTTAGGGCACAAGACACATGAATTAAAACAATTGGGTTGCTAATTATATTGATAATCAACAACCACTAGACGTGTATACATTGAATCCCACGTCTAGTCGACACACGCTTTAGGTTTACATTGTGAATGAAAGTATGAAAAACCTAATAACCCTTGGTTCCTTTTATAGTGTAAGGACTAGGGTTTTACAAGAGATAATAATGAATAAACAAGTAAATCTTCTATTTAAATAAACTTATTGTAGAAATGTAAATCTATTCTTATGTTTTTAGAGAGAGAAAGAGATAGAGAGATGGTGGATTACACACACTTCTAGAGAGAGAAAAACTAATGTTTACTATGTGAGAAATGTATAACCACACACCCTCTCCATCTAAGGAGAGGGTTTATATATCCAAGCCTTGTAATGGGCTTGGGCTTACATGTTTAGGCCGGCCTACACATGTTGTAGGCTAGGCTTGGACTTGTTTGTTAAATAACGATGTCTAGACTACGAGCTACTACTTAGTATATTGTCGGAGTGACCGAATCTTCTTAAATATGTAAAAACGTATTTCCAACAATCTCCCCCTAAGGGAGGTCACTCCAAACAAGGGCGTTACCCGAGTTACAATAATGAAATAAACCTAGCATACTATGCTTGTCTTGAGCTCGTAGTCTTCGTCTTTCTTTTTCTTTTTCTTTTCTGGTGAACATGCTGATGTGATCTTTGATATCAATCTTGAGCATTAATCTCTTGCCTTGATCTTGTGCATCCATCACTTGTGATCTTCGCCTCCTCGTGACGCCATGTCCCACATACTTATACCTTCGTAATTCTTGAAAGCTTCAGAGTTTGATACAGCGGAAGACTTAACATTTAGGCTTTCTTGAATTAGATAAGATATTAAGTGCATAAAGTATAAGCATGCGGGGACGACTTCTTCTTGGATTCCGCAAAGACACCGTCTTCAAATGCCGCAACATAAGTAGACACGAACGAAATGGATTTGAACATTTCATTCTAAATCGGTAGCATTTTACCTCCGGCCGGTGAAGACTGTTGGATGATATTAGATATCGTACCCGTGACGGATAGTTTCAATTAAGTAACTTCCTGACAGGAGTTTTTGGGTAAACCCGTTCTCTTTATTCGACCGTCCAAAGCTGACTGCGAACATAAAGAGTGAATCATTTGGATAATAATATCCGCATGATTTGAAGCCGTCAATTCATGTTCCTGGAACAAGTGAAATTCAATTAAGAACCCCACCATCGTTGCTTTACAGTTGTCACGAGCTTGATTTGTATAGAATCTTGCAAGTTACTTACCAAGTGTTGTTTGAGGTTAACACTAGAAGAATTTCCACTCATCACTGTGAACACTAAGGTATCACTCTGAGTGTTCTGGCAAGATCACTAAGATGTTGCGTAGAGGCCTGGAACGTGTTTAAGTTCAGCTAAGAATTAAACCACTGTTGCTTTCCAGTTATCACAAGTTTGATTCATAAAGAACTGCACAAGTCACCTACCATGAGCTTTTTGATATTCGCTCAAGAAGGATTTCCATCTTCATTGTAAATACTTTCGTATTACTCGGATGTTCAGGCAAGATCATGAAGATTTTGCGTAGGACTCTTAAAATCTTTCTTACTTTTCACAGTGTGTGAAGAAGCAAGGAAATATGAAAGTGTGTCCTAATGAGATATTTGATGATCTCAAATGGCTCTAGACTCGATCGTGCATTTTGGATTTTAGTGATCGGAGGCTGGAGAGGAGTGCCACCATTTCAATACCAATTTATTCGGAGTGAATAAATCAATAGATAACGTGTTGTCTCCGTGTGATTAAAACAAATATCTTTTAAGAGATATCTGAGTTAGCTGGGATGGGTTGTGCATTGCATCACTGGGTCCATGATGTCTTATCTTCAATATCAAGCATCATTAAAAATAATCTCAATAGCATATGTGTTGACCCGGTTTCTGCCTAAAGTTGTAAGGAGGGCTTCTTTCTTTACACCCTTTATCTTTACAATTCTTTTTCATTCTTCAACCCCTTCAATGCTTACCATTACGTCATAACTAGCACCTTGTTGTGATTGTTCCAGTGCTAACTTAAGTACTTGGTCGGCATTCAGCTACGTTCACAATATTTCTCCAACTTTCCTAAGGACTACTATTTCTAGCTATGGAATGTCCTTGGGAAGATTCCTCCGGTTCTAGAAGAATCATTGGACTTAACCTATCCTACCATCCTTATGTCACCACAATCTTCATCGTCGTGAAATAAATGGGTTTTGGGTAAGTATATGTCACCATGAAAATCCATTTTGATATGCAAATCCGTTTTGCTTCCCCTTAACATATGCCACGATATTCGAAAACATTTCGCATATGTCGGGATGAGCCATCACGTTAAGTCAAACCATTTTTGATAATTTCCCATATTGAATCACATTTTCTCCCCCATATTAAAAATATTAACCCAATCGATGTTTTTAATATCAATTGACTTAATGAAGTTTTAACAAAGGTTTTGGGATGAAAAATGCAAGTCCATTTTATCTTCATGATATCAAACG
Organism: Glebionis coronaria; assembly: GCA_025667525.1. Taxonomy (NCBI): domain Eukaryota; kingdom Viridiplantae; phylum Streptophyta; class Magnoliopsida; order Asterales; family Asteraceae; genus Glebionis; species Glebionis coronaria. Next base: position 77,457 of record JANFOE010001708.1, on the reverse strand, counting down.
TATGAGATATGATACCGGTTTGTAACATGATCACATATTCACCATATTAGAAAAGAATTGACAAGGTTGGACCTGATAGATGAGAACCTCATATGATAAGATCAAATGGTTCTTGGCAGCATATGTTGCTCGCCTCGTCATGTCTGAAGTCATCTCTTGACACCACATGTACGATTGGTATTGTTGTCTTGACACCCACTTGTGAACTTGGCACGTTCGATATCGAAGATTCTGAATGCTTGACAATTGCTCCCCCTCAATTGTTGACCCGTGTTCTATCGAAAGAGCTGTAGTCGTCGGTTGAGTAGTCGCATCGTCGAGTATGTAGATACCAATTGTAGATAGCATGGTTGTAGAGATGATAACTTCATAAAAACAAGACTTCTCTTATTTTAACAAATAAATGCACTGAAACGTACATAAATTTGTGTTAGACCAAGTTATAAAGTAAACTTGATCCCTTACAAGGATTTAAAGTAAACCTTGCCCGAGAAAAATAATTCCCGTTGTGAGCCAAAGCTTTCATAAGAAATACTTGACTTTAATATGAAAACCGGGTTGCAGTCAGAAATAACTACAAGCCATTTAGGCATGTTTTATGAAATATTTACAACTTTTGTACGAACTCTATTTATGGCGCCGTGTCAATATTAATCAACATTTCTAAGGCCGTAAATATTATCGTACCAAAAGACATGCCTTTGAAAAATAAAGTAAAAATATTTTTAGATTTTTCTAGATTTTTCAATTTTTATGGTTTTTATATGGTTTTATATTTTTGTATTTTGCTTTTGTGGATAAAAATATAAACAATATATACAAATGATCACCAAGGATACGGAGAATAGTTTACCATCACTATTCGTTCGCTTCATCTGCCAATTCCTTTAGAGTCTCAAGCGAGAAGGTTCTCATTCCTAGCTTGTCGGCCAAAAATTCAATTCGAGCACGATCTAAAGCCTTCGTGAAAATATCCGCCAATTGATTACTCCATTTTCCACTTGCTCCTTGATGAAGTGGTAGCGAATGTCAATATGCTTCGACCGGGAGAATTGAACGTTGTTGCAGCATAAGGCAATTGCACTCTTGTTGTCATAGTACATCGGAATTTTGTTGAAACCTAGACCATAGTCGGTTAATTGTGATCTCATCCAAAGAATTTGAGCACAGCAACCAGACATAGCTATGTATTCTGCTTTTGTACTTGAAATTGCAGCGATTTTCTTCCTTTTCGATGCTCAACTGATTAATCGATCTCCTAGTAGTTGCAATGTTCCACTCGTGCTACGCCTTATATCTTGACAACCCGCGTGATCCGCATCTGCATATGCCATTAGTGCAATAGAAGAGTCCTTCGAATACCAAAGTCCCCGATTAAGGGTTCCTTTAAGATATCGAAAGATCCTTTAATAGTAGCTAAGTGTAACTCAGTAGGCCTAGTTTGATACCTAGCACACATACATATAGCAAACTGAAGATCAGGTCGACTGGCTGTGATATACAGAAGATTACCGATCATTCCACGATAAAGTGTCGGATCAATGGCAACTCCATGTGGATCTGCATCAAGCTTAGATTTTTCCACCATTGGAGTATCCACGGGGCATAAGATTCCATCTTATATTTCTTAAGTGATTCAAGGGCATACTTGGATTGATTAATAAAGATGCCTCTGGGACTCTAAGATATCTGAAGACCTAAGAAGAATGATACCTTGCCCATCATTGACATCTTAAACTTGGAAGACATGAGTGTCCCAAACTCATCCGATAATGTTTGGGTCGAGGCTGCAAATATAATATCATCAACATATATTTGTACCATAATCATATCTTTACCTCGTTTCTGAATGAACAGCGTGGGATCCACCTTGCCTTTAGCGAATCCTTGCGTAATCAGGAATTGTGACAATAGATCATACCATGCGCGTGGAGCTTGCTTCAACCCATATTGAGCCTTCTTAAGCTTGTACATATGATTAGGATAATTAGGATTCACAAAACCATCCGGCTGTTGAACATAGACTTCTTCCTTGATTTCACCATTAAGAAATGTCGTCTTCACATCCATCTGATAGACAATCATATTCATATGGGCTGCATAAGCGAGGAATAGTCTAATAGCTTCCAAACGGGCAACAGGTGCAAAGGATTCCATAAAGTCGACGCCCAATAATTGCTTGTATCCACGAGCTACTAGTCGAGCTTTGTTCTTCAATATTCCGCCTAACTCATCGAGTTTCACCTTGTAAACCCATTTCAAAGTGAGTAACTGCACTTGATCCTGGCATGGGACAAGTTCCCATACTTCAAGACGTATAAATTCATTAAGTTCTTCTTGCATAGCTTCTATCCAACAGGATTGAGTAAAAGCTTGTTTCCATGTCTTAGGTTCAACTTCAGTGAGAAAAGCATCAAAATGACAAAACATTGCATTTTCTTGTAACTGACTTCGTGTGGATACCGGACGATTAGAGTCACCAATAATAGAATCTATAGGATGATCCTTTGTCCACTTGCTGTCATGTTCACGAATCCGTGGATTGGAGTAAACTGTAGTTGGAGCTTCCTCTGAGGTGGATGACCCGGCTTGATTAGGGTCGGGAATTGGTACACCAAAGAATGGAAGTTCACGCATTTGAGCGAATTCCAAATTGTGATCATCATCATCCTCTTCATCATCAATAGACCTGACATGGGTAGTTGAAACAGGTGTTGGTTGAGAATTACTTGTTGATGGTATATCTTGACCAATTGTAGGTGCAGATGTGTCTGATTGTGCAACGGGTGCTGGAGCGACAACTTCGGTTACCGTAGCTATTACCTCAGGTTCTGTAACAACAATACTTGGAGGAGTAAATAATTCATCAAATAACGGTTGAAACAACGTATCCCATTCAGTCCTAGAAGGTGGTGTAAATGATGATGAAGTAGGGTTATTTGGGACAAGACCAGAACTAATGTTACTGGGTCCCATTTCATGAAGTGCGGGTTCAGAGCTGCTTTGCTCAGAAGCCATTGCTGTCAGCTCATCAAAATCAACATTCATAATTTCGAGGATCTTGCGAGAGTTACGGTTGTAGATTCGGTATGCCTTCTTTACGGGGGCGTAACCAATGAAAATACCAATATCAGCCTTTGGTTGAAGTTTTCCCAAATTGTCACCATCATTATTTGAATAGCAAAGAGAACCAAATACATGAAGATATGATAAATCTGGTACTTTTCCATGGAGAAGCTCATAAGGTGTTTTACCATGGCGTTTACGAATTAGTGACCGGTTTTGGGTGTACGCTGCTGTAGATACTGCTTCTGCCCATAAAAACAATAGCGCCTTTGCGTAAATTAACATCGTTCGAGCAGCTTCCATAAGTGTGCGATTTCTCCTTTCAACGACACCGTTTTGTTGTGGATTGCGTGCAACGGATGTTTCATGAGATATGCCCACTTCTTCATAATAATCACGCAAGATTTGATTCACAAATTCGGTTCCATTATCTGTACGAATGCGTCGGACAGTAGTGTTGAGACGCACTTGAATCATCTTGAGAAATCCGATGATGAACTTAGGTGCCTCATTTTTTGCTTTAAGAAATTTCACCCATGTAAACCGAGAGAAATCATCGACAATGACGAGGATGTACTTTTTGCCACTAAGACTTTCAACACGCATTGGCCCACAAAGATCCATATGCAACAGATAAAGTTTCTCTTGGTTGGTGTCTTCCGTCTTGGGTTTGTAAGATTTCTTAGTGCTTTTCCCCATTGTACACGCGGAACACAAATGATCCTTGTGAAATGAAAGTTTAGGAGACCACGAACAAGTTCGTTTTTCGCCAAATGATTAATAGCGTCAAAGTTAAGATGAGATAACCGTCGATGCCATAACCATGACTTAGTCTTTGATTCTTTGGAGAGAAGACATACGGGAGAAGCGGCCATCAATCTTGTAGAGACAAAGTATACAAATTATTCCCTAGAGTACCTTTCAATAAATCAACCCCTTCCAAATTACGAATGAAGCAGGTATGCTCTCGAAAAGCAACTTCTATGTTTGCATCACAAAATTGTCCCACAGAAAATAAGTTGTGACCGAGACCTTCCACATAATACACTCTTGAAATTATAACATTCCCAATATGATATTCACCATAACCCATTATCTTTGCAATATGATGATTGCCAAATCGAACCGTACCAAGAAACTTGCTGACGAAATTTCTGAGCTGAGAGCGATCTCCGGTCATATGCTTGGAGCAACCAGAGTCCAAATACCAGAGAACAATTTGGACCACCTGTTTTCAATAACAACAGTAGACAATGCATTGGAAACTATTGGTTCCGGAGTGTTAGCAGATACAGATATAGAATTATCAGAATTGCTAACATTTTTGAGACCCTTAGATTTCCTACGTTTTCTAATGTGAGTTTTAGCACTAACAGGTTTTACTGTTCCAACTTTCTTAGGTTTTGGATTATTCGCAGGCACTACAGTGGGAGTAGACCTATTTAAAGGGCATTTGGTTCCTACGGTAGTGTCGGTGTTACTAGTTAAAGGACACGCTTGTGTTTTGGTAGCCCTGGTACTCCTAGTTAAAGGGCACGCTTTCTTCGCTTTAGTGGGAGTGATCCTAGTTAAAGGGCACATATTTCCTACTATAGTGAAAGTTCTACCAATAGGGCGCCACATCCAACAAACTTGGGTTAACACTTTCCCAGTCGGTTTCCATTCTAATCCATTTTTCCGGGCATACATCTCATTCACATAGTCAATAAGGCAAGAATCATGACGACTAGAAAACATACATTCATTGCAATTCCAACATTTCAAATTAGAATTCACACTAGGCTTAGAACGCTGCACAACCGCAGAGCCATTAGGTTTAGCTACATGATTCTTTTTATTCAAAACAGAAATAACATTCCTAGGATGGGCTTCTACTTTCTTCTTCACTTGACTACTAGATGGGGGCAAGATCCTATCATTCTTCTTGTTTCTTTTAAGCTTAGATATTTGAGCCTTAGTAGTGGTGCTTACTCCTGTAGAAGGCAACACGGGAATATTAGAAGCTTGTTTTGATTTCGCCTTATCTTTAGTGACCAACGTTTGAGATGGTTTAGTCCTAGGGCCCTTATTAAATGGTGTGACGGCTATAAGGTTCCTTTTGATTGCACTAGAGGACGATGCTGAGATAGTGGCTGCGTTATCTACAACATTCTTACCTTTTAGAGTACGAAGTGTTTCCTTTAACTCAGCCAAGATCAGATTCTTATCACAACTTTGTTCCCTCAAATCAGATATTTTAACCGACTTTCGATTCAATTGTTTAATCAATGATTGATTCTGTGCATTGGTATTAGCACATGCGGACTTTACTGAATCGAAGAATCGTGTATCTTTCTATTTTAAGTTATCAACTTTGGAAAATATCTTGGAAACTCGATTATCTAGATCAAGTTTAAAATGCTCAGCGACCTCAAGTACGTTCACACAGTTAAGCTCCTTAGATTTCTCTATTTCTATCGGCAATGATTTAGCAACTTTGTCACTTGGCTGACGCTGTTTTGATTGTAAATTCAATCGAAAATTCTTTTCAAAATTTGCATCATCGATATTAACACCTTCGAATGACGTTTCAAAGATTTTTTGAATAAATTGTTGCTTGCATTCAATCGAAATACAATGTGTTTGAATCTCATCAAAAAGTTTTGAAAGCGATGAATATGAATCTTGAAGCTTTATAAATTCAGCGTCAGATTCGTGACAAGTACTATCTACCACAGTATCCATAGATTCAACATTATGCACAATAGAATCATCATCAACACTTTTATTCACACAGACAGAAACTATATCATGAGACATCACTTGCTTCAGAAGCTGATCATTTTGGCGTGAAACCCGTTCTATTTCAAGTAAAATGTTTTCATAGGCATCATCCATTTCATTGAAAACACGTCGAAATTCTTCTATTTCCAAAAGCTAAGACAAGCCTTAACATTGTCTACAAACGGAACAATTTCGTTTCGGAACGCAGCTCTAGTGTGCTCAAAATTCCATTCACCTTCCGTTATGGCCGAAGCCGTCGTACGTTCCAAAATGACCTTGTCAAAGTCGGCTAAGTGTTGGTGTACCGCATTTAAATTAACGGACGCCTTGCTTACCGGTGGAATTAACGTTGTTAAATCCGTTTTGACAAGTGTAGGAGACGTACTAGGAAGGTTTTCCTTTGACAAACTTTGGGGCACAAGAACTGTCAATTCAGCTAATTCCTTTTGTAAGCGAATGCGTGTCTTTTTCGAAAATTGATCTTTGTTATGTTGATCATAATCAATTGTATGCAATTTTGAAATCATTTTAGAATGAGTTTCATCCGCAAGTGACTGTGTCTCCTCAGTACTACGAACAAAAGGTGCTTCTTTCGATTTGCCAATTATGGTCATATCATAAAGACCGGGAATATGTTCCTGAGCTTGTTTTGCATAACCTGGATTAGGTGGTAAATCTTGAAGACGCTTAAGTTCGAGTTCTTTAAATGATTTAGTTAAAAGATGAACCTTTTCTGTGGAAGCGTATTGTTTTAAAAGCTTTTGTTCTTTAAATTTAAGAAGTTTGGTAGCATTAATTTCCGATTCAACCTTTTTAGACTCGAGACTTTCGAAATCCATTTTAAGTTTCTGAAAATCATTGACAACCGACTCTTTTGTTTTTAATTCATTGGAAAGATTAGCTTTTAATGATTCTATTTCTTTCAAGTGTTCAATCTTTTCAAAACGAAATTGGTCAAATTCAGAACATGTTATTTTCTCTGCTTGAGGGACCATTTCAAAAGTTTTGACCTTTTCTTTATGCAACGCAAGCTCAGCAGTTAGGGTGGAATTGGTATCTACGGATTGTCTAAGGGCCATATGCATTTGATCAATTATATGTTTAGGCACCATGACCAAATCATGTTGAGCATATGATGCCATACCCGTCGTAGCATTTGGTTGAGGTTCAATCAAATGTGTAGGATTGGGTACCACATCATTTGAGTTACTAGTTCCCGAATGCCGTTCGAGGTTATCATTTTCATGCCCAACTTGATGTTGGTTATCATCAATATTATTAGATGTGGTTGGTACCTCACTGACGACATCAGAACCGTAGTAAGAGAGATTAGCAACTAGAGCAGCTTGGGCAGAGTGAATGTCATCACAATCCGAATCGTATGCATCAAGATCGTCCGCTTGATAAGATGCATTAGAAGTGGAAACAACTGCAATGCCTTCAGCATCTGCTGCCCCTAGGTCTGCAAGAAATGCTAACTCCTCTGAATCCAAAATCTTCCCCTTAGACTGAGCATCAACCAAATACATCTTCTCACGAAACCATGCATCATCTCTTCTCCTTTTCGACTGAGTGCATTCCCTAGCCATATGACCTTGTCCTCGGCAATTGTAGCAAGTCACAACCTTTTTTGGACCAATAGGACTTCCATTTCCACTAGCTTGAGAATACACAGCTTGATTGTTCCCAGTCCTTGTAGGAGGTCCATATGAATTTTGCCTTCCCTGAATAGGTTGCACCATCACTTGACCATCTTGAACAGTGGCTTGTTGTCGAGGATTTGATGAGGTGCGGAGCTGATTGTTTGTTGGTGGAAATCCTCTAGTTGCAACAAGTTTTGACAAGTAGGCTGTGAGATGGTTTAGAACATCAGCTGGCGTATCATTTGGAGTAAAGACCGGTGCTTGGATTGGTGGAAGTTCATTAGAGTAGAAAGCTTGTGCTGGTTGTGCTTCTATTGGAAAATATCCTTGTTGAGGAGTATAGCCCATTGGAGAAGTGTTGGCGTGTGATGGTGATGTCTGATATGGTGGTTGCTGTGGAAAAGATTGTCGATGAACACTTGGTTGAAATGCTTGCTGTGGTATCATCGGTGGTTAATAAGATGGTTGTTGTGGTTGCTGATAGTTGTGTGGTGGTGTCTGCTGCAAGTATGATGGTTGTTGATAAGTATAAGCCATGTTTTGTTGAGAAGCATACATTGCAAGTAGATCATGAACTTGAGGTGTAGACAACCGAGCCTCGATCACATGGCATTCGTGTTGTTGAAGAAAAGCTTGAAGTTGATCCACATTGGTGTTATGCAAGTCCTTAGCCAATTTAACATCCGTCACGTATTTTTTCCATTCTGGAGGAAGAGTGTTCAAATACTTGATGTTCAATTGAAAGGTAGGAATTGCCATGCCATAGATATTAAGTTCATTCAACAATAGGGTAAATCTCAGATAGTAATCATTGAGTGTCTCCCCTGGCTCATAGGCAAACTTATCAAAAGTATCATAAATCTTACACTCTCGTTCTTGTTTAGTTAACGAGGTGCCTTGCATGAGAACACGAATTCTATCCCATAACTCTTTGGCAACTTTATGTTTGCTGACGAGTTTGTAGACATCTGGAGGAAGGGCTTGGAGAATGATATTTGTAGCATACTTATCACATTTGTCTTGAATCTTCATATCTCCAATCAATTCACCCGTTGTGCGAGAGCGAGTAGTTGTACCTTCCGTCACTGTACCATAATCTAATGGTCCATTGAGCACCGATGCCCAAATTAGATGTCCATTCTCCTTGTTCAACATATAAAGTTCCATTCGGGAAGCCCATTCCTCGTACATTGTCTTCACCAACATTGGTGGACGATTATCCGTACCCGAGAGGATGGACTTATCCGTAAGAGATGTGTACTCCATTTCAATAAGTTAAGATTTACAAAGTTGATTGATCAATGAAAGAAAGTAAATGTTAAAATCCCCTAAATTATGTTCTCGATAAACCAAAAATTCCAAGATGAAATTGCACACGATTTAAAAATTTTCAAAAACACGTTTTTGAAAAATCTTGGAATACTTGTTGCCCTATCGCAATGCCTAAAGGTAATGCTGTCGCAATGTCCAATCGCAATGTCCAATCGCAATGTCCAATCGCAATGTCCAATCGCAATGTCCAATCACAATGTCCAATCGCAATACCCCTGTCGCAATGCCCTGTCGCAATACCTGTCGCAATGCCCTGTCGCAATACCTGTCGCAATACCCCTGTCGCAATACCCCTGTCGCAATGTGGATCGCAATAATAGAAACACACAAATCGCAATCCCCAATCGCAATGTGGATCGCAATGTCTAAACCCTAGATATTGCGATGGATAGGCTGTCGCAATGGTACAAACAGTGCACGATTTTTTCCACTTTTCTCGGACAAAACACACCAAATTCGTGATTTTAAGCCAAAAATTGATCCAAACACCCAAACATTTTGTGTTTTTAACCAAAGTAACAATATCAAATCACTACCACAACTATGTAGATGATTTGTATCAAGATCAAACCATAAAAAACACAAAAAAAAATTGGTACTTTTGAAATCAGATCAAAATAGTCGTGTAAATCAAGAACACAAAACACAAAAACCAAGCAATCATCCCATGGCTCTTGATACCATTTGTAGAAATGTAAATCTATGCTTATGTTTTTAGAGAGAGAAAGAGATAGAGAGATGGTGGATTACACACACTTCGAGAGAGAGAAAAACTAATGTTTACTATGTGAAAAATGTATAACCACACACCCTCTCCATCTAAGGAGAGGGTTTATATACCCAAGCCTTGTAATGGGCTTGGGCTTACATGTTTGGGCCGGCCTACACATGTTGTAGGCTAGGCTTGGACTTGTTTTTTAAATAACGATGTCTAGACTACGAGCTACTACTTAGTATATTGTCAGAGTGACCGAATCTTCTTAAATACGTAAAAACGTATTTCCAACACTTATGTAGAATATATCTTGCATGTTTATCTAAATAGAAGCTTCCATAAGCTTCTTGTCTACGTTTCTATCAACTCTTAAATTGCATGTGACAATGCTTAGATTGCACATGACAACTCTTGAGCCAACAACGCTTAGTTTGCTCTTGTCAACGCTTAGATTGCTCTTGACAACGCTTAGACAAAATCTTCATGTTTTCTTCGTTTGTGAGTTTCTGCCACATCAACTTTTTGACCCAACAATCTTCCCCTAGTTGATGTCGGAAAAACTCTATGTGTATCTCTTGTAAGTTGTACATGATCTTCAAATTGCTTCCCCTCAAGTGTAGCATGTATTTCTTCCCCTTTTTGTCACATCAACAGGAAAGTAAACAATGTATGCAATCTTTGAAGATTCTCCAAATGTAGCTCTATGTAATGATCTTGAAGAAAAATAAATAAAGTATTCCTGATGTAGAAGTAGAATAACCCAACCTTGTGTTCCATGTCTTGTACTATCCATGTGACAAAGAACTTATACCTATAGCAAATTATAAGTAGACCTCGATCCCTTGTCAATATTCTCATCCTTTGTGAGACACTGAGCACGATAATGTAACTCCTTCAAGTATTATGACAAGTCTTCATCACCAACCATGTAAAGCACAAACAAGTTATCTTTAAAGTCAGTGGCTGGAAGTGCATGACTTTAAGATATGATAGAACACAAACTCGCGAAAATCTTCTTCAATCATCAAACTTACCATAAGAATTCTTCCCCTTAAGCCAACACCTCTTCATGACGAATTTAATGAAATAACATCTTCATACCATATGTAAAAGTATTTGATGGATAACTCTTTCACAAGGCTATCCTGATTACATAGTTTAAAATATCCATCAAATTCCCACGAATAGTTGCTAACTCACTTTAAGATCATTAATTCCTTTAAAAAAATATCCGAGCCATAAATATCAACATGATATTCTAAATTAAAACTGAGATTCCATGTACCTTCGTGTGTAATTTCCTCCTTTTTGTGTGCTTAAAACGTACCATTTTTCTCAAACAGCAGCAATCCTTGTGTTATCCAATATCTTCCTTTATCCAACATCTTTGTCAGATGTATTGTCCGATATCGGACAATACCTATCAGCGTTTGAACTAACATATATCGGACAACACTGTCAACGCTTACTTCTGTCAGCGTTGATTTATTCCTTGTCAGCGTCAAACGTACACACGTCAGCGTCAATAACTTTCTATCAGCGTTTACTTGTCAGCAACACGTATCAGCGTCTAACTTGCTGACGTCATCAATATCCAAAAGTGGTTTTTCTTTGCCACCTTTTAACCTGGGACCACGAATAATCATCACTGCATGGAGGAATATGTGCATATCCCTATTTAATAGGAAGTAACATAATAACAACAATATATTCTCCATATAACTCACGTATCCTTTAAGCAAACCGAATATCATGCACATTTATCTGCTTTCCATATGTGATAATATATTTGCCACAAATCAATTTTGCTTCCATGTCTGATAATAAAGGAATCTGCATTATTCCTATACGTGAACAAAATTACAGCCTGTATAATCTTCATGTGACATCACAGCTTGATCCACAAAATATACAACAATGAAGAATAACCACAGCCTCTTATACTGATAGATGTCACATAACCAGAGATTGTTGCTGTCCTTGCTTCCACATCCATTTTTGCAATCAGTGAATATAATGAATTATCATTCTAGGGTTTATAAATAAAACCCTAAAACAAATCTTAGATCACAGCTTCATCTTAGGGTTTTAGAAGAAACCCTAATACTTTCTCTCCTTCAAATCATCCCAATTCTTCTTGTTTTCTGTGATTGAACCGATCCTAGGGTTTATAGAAACCCTAATATCATGATAAGAAAAATAGAAAACTGAAAGACATCACTCTACAGCCAACTTTGACTGATAATATCTCGTTCATAAGACCTCAGATCGAAGATCCCTTCGGTGAGATTCAAGACACAAGTGCCAAGAATCTAAAGTTCAAAAATCATGACGATCCAACGGTTAACGAAGGAGAGATCGTGTTTTGAACATGGCTGTTCACAGAAAACTGCATTCACTCACTGCTGACTTTGACACTTAATAACTTTTGATTGGGGATAAAACTCGACAATCCCTCTAGTAGATGTTTAGATATATGTATGTAGAACACACATAAAAAATTTCGTGACGATCCAACGGTTCAATTAAAAGTTATGACCTTCTGAATACTGCTGCGCACACAAAAACATTCAGAAAAACCCTAGACGAATTTTTCTTCTTTTCACCATACACGAACACCTTGTTGGTCCTAGCATCACGAGCCACGAGGCTCTGATACCAATTGTGGAAACCTTGGTTTCCGGATCTTTGAAGCTACTAGGAATGATCATTGTTCATATGATTAACATAATCAAAGCGGAATTAGAACAACAACCATTAACAAGGTGTTTAGGGCACAAGACACATGAACTAAAATAATTGGGTTGCTAATTATATTGATAATCAACAACCACTAGACGTGTATACATTGAATCCCACGTCTAGTCGACACACGCTTTAGGTTTACATTGTGAATGAAAGTATGAAAAACCTAATAACCCTTGGTTCCTTTTATAGTGTAAGGACTAGGGTTTTACAAGAGATAATAATGAATAAACAAGTAAATCTTCTATTTAAATAAACTTATGCAGAATATATCTTGCATGTTTAACTAAATAGAAGCTTCCATAAGCTTCTTGTCTACGTTTCTATCAACTCTTAAATTGCATGTGACAATGCTTAGATTGCACATGACAACTCTTGAGCCAACAACGCTTAGTTTGCTCTTGTCAACGCTTAGATTGCTCTTGACAACGCTTAGACAAAATCTTCATGTTTTCTTCGTTTGTGATTTTCTGCCACATCAACTTTTTGACCCAACACTCATATACTCCCCTATTTTTATCAGTATCCTTTTTCGAGGGGGATATAGAAAATCTCATAACATACAGTTCCAAATTTTCATGAAACATTATTCTCTCCATGTTACATCACTAGTATATCAAAAATTTCACAAACACATGCAATTTCTGAGGGGGAGAATAGTGATTAAGATGTGATCAAAATGTTTCATCTTTGGATAAGATCTTTAATTCAAGTGCTTTCTCGTCCTAACATTGCAAAATGTTTACTTAAATGATTTCGCATTTTGAAGCACATCTGTAGGGGAGAGCGTTTTTGGTGATTTAGAAAGTTTTTCTGGTTACGATATCTATACCTTCAACACAATTATTCACGAAGATATTGGTGTAAAAAGGTGGTTAGGTATTCGTCCTTTGATCCAACCAGAACCGGAGGGATCTTCCCAGGGACAATCCATTAGAACTTAGAAGTCCTTAGGAAATATGGAGTAGTTGAGTGTACGGGAATAATGCCGACTAATGACTTAAGCTAGCACTGGAACAATCACAACAAAGTGCTAATTATGACGTCTTGTTAAGCATTAAAGGGGTTGAAGAATGAAAAAGAAATGTAAGGATAAAGGGTGAAAAGAAATAGCCCTCTATACAACTTAGGCAGAAACCGGGTCAATACATCTACTATTAGAATCACATTGATGATCTCTGGTATTGAAGACAAAGCATCATGGACCCAGTGATTCAAAGCACAACCTTTCCCAGCCTACTCAAGCTTCTCTCAAAATAAGTTTGTTTTATTGTCACGGAGTTCAACTCATTTCTATCGACTTTCTCACTCAGAGATAGTAGATATTGAAAAGGTGGCAGTCTGCTCCAGCCTCCGATCACCAAATAAACGTGCACTTAAAGAGTCTAGAGCTAACGAGATTCATCAAAAATCTCATTAGGACACGTATTCCATAGATCAATTGTTGTTCATCTTTAGAACACAAGCGATAATTTACAGAGTCCTACGCTCTATCTTTGTGATATTGCCAGAACATTCATACTAATACTCTCTAGTATTCACAGTGATGAATGGAAATCCTTCCAGTGTTAACATCAAACAGCACTGCGGTAGGTCATGTGTAAGATTCACTTGAATTTAACATATGTTAACTGGAAAGCAACAATGGTTTGATTCTTTTGTGACTCAAACTTGTACCAGGTCTCGACGCAATATCTTTATGATCTTGCAAGAACATTCAGAGTAATACTCCTGAGTATTTACAGTGACGAATGGAAATCCTTCCAGTGTCATCATCAAACAGCACTGCGGTAGGTATCTTGTGAGATTCTACTTGAATCAAACTTGTATCAACTGGAAAGCAACAATGGTCTGATTCTTAATTGAATCAAACTTGTTCCAGGAAATTGAATTGACGACTTAATCAGCAGAATGGAACTGCTTGATTTACTCTTTACTATGAACTATCTTTCGAGATATTCAAGTATTGAGAACGGCTACCACAGCCGGAAACCCTGTCAAGGAAGTTCTTTGAACTTACCTAATCACAGGTACAGTATTCGTACTGTATAACGGGAAACCGGAGGAATGCAAACGGTGGCGAAATCTCAAGAGTCGTGATTCAAGACCACATACTCAATTAAATGAAGAAAGCTCAAGAACATTTAAAGACCAAGACTTCCGCTACTCTGATAATCAAGGGAGATGGTTAACAAGATTTCAAGGCAACACAAAATATGAGTATGTGGGGAAAGACACAAGAACACAAGTTGGCAAAGTTTCAAGATCAAGTCAAGGCAAAGATTAAAGATCCAAGATCACAAGTCATGAAAGGAACGATGAAGAAACTCTCAAGACAACAAGCTTCATAGTCTGCAACAACAAATAAGTGAAGTTACATAATACATGACCACCACTTAGGGGGAGATTGTTAGAAATATTTAAAGTGATGGTCAAAGAAGTGAAGTCACATATTATATGACCACCCCTTAAGGGGAGATTGTTAGAAGTATTTAAAGTGATGGTTATATAATATACCGTTGCGAAACTCGTGGAAAAAGCTACTTAATGGTGTCGAGAGTTCTATGTTATTGTTATGTATGTAACGGGAATTAGTCCCGAACACACAAATGAGGAAGGCCTCCTAATCTTGTAAGCCTTAGTATAAAAGGCATAACCACCCTCATTTGTGTGTGTGTCTCCCATTGTATTTTCCATTCTTCTTGTTTTAGAGAGGGTAACTCTCCTTAGTTATTCTCACTAGAATCACCTACTTTGTATCTTTCTTCTTCTTCGTCATCTAATCTAATATTCCATTCTTAGTTTTAATTTTGTTCTTCATCATCTCTATTTCTTGTTCTATATAGTCGTGTGTATAAGTCCTACAGTAAATGTATTTAAAATAAAGTATGCTTAATAAAGTTGTAACACCCCCAAATTTATACAACTCAATACAGCGGAAGACTCTTTGGTGTTACGGGATAGCACATTACTCACATCATAGACAACGCTTAAAAATCGCGTCGTTTAATAATAAAGCATTTCCATTCATAAATATCAAATTTACATAGGTCCCAAGTCATTGTATTTCATACAGGTTTTACAAAGCATTTGAATAGAAATTAGTGTTTAAGTGCGGGCCATGAATTCTTGTTGTCTTCCCGAGAATTACCTTCAAGTATCCGAGACAAAACATGTTAAAAGAAAAGGTCAGCGATAACGCCGAGTGAATTCATAGAGTTCAATAAAATCCATCAATATAACATCGGTATAAAATTCTTACCGAAAATCATTTTGTACAAATCATTGTATTAGGCCATAAAATAGCCAAAGTCATTTTATATAAATCCTTATCAAAAATCATAATATAGGCTTTCGCCTTCAAAATCATTATACGAACCAATGTCGTAAAAATA
The DNA here is from genome assembly GCA_025667525.1 of Glebionis coronaria. NCBI lineage: Eukaryota > Viridiplantae > Streptophyta > Magnoliopsida > Asterales > Asteraceae > Glebionis > Glebionis coronaria. The sequence goes on along the minus strand of JANFOE010001708.1, from coordinate 61,798 downwards.
TAATACAATACGTTTTATAACGTTGTATAGAGTTAAATAAAAACCGTTATATGAATATGGTTATGAAAAACCAAAACATAAACATAATATCAATAATATGACCCCATATTGCTAGTCAGGAAATATATTGTAATTCGGTGCGTATAGCAGTATTTCGTTAATTGGATTATTATAAGCCGTATGACATTGTTACCTTACTACAACAAACAACGGGTAGCTAGCCCGAAACTCAATTTGCCCATCTAAATTAGCGTGTCGTCACAATAATCACGCTTGTGTAAATCTTCTCATACATAAATTCGCTTACCAATCAATGTGGCACGACGGGGATCAACCGTTAAGCCGCGAACCGGGGAGATCGTCCCCAAATAGTACTATTATATGCATAAGCGTCTACCAAATCCCGGTAGTTCACAATTCATGCTAATGGGACTTTTAGTTACATAACCTAACTTTAATAATCCATTTCATTTCGTCTATCGGGTCATTTAATCATTCATCGGGTCATACAATCATTCGGGTCCAAATCAATAAACAAACAATCGGGACAAATGGTGTCCTATTTTAGTAAAACTAACATGTTATCTCCCTCGCGGGTTTATTAAATATTTCTTAAAAACATTTAAAAAGAGTGCGAGGCTATGAACTCACGTTGCAGTGGGAAACCGGGTTATCGGCAATTCGGATGTACGGTACGTGCTTCAATCACGGAAACCTAGACAAATAATACTCGTCTTAGACTCTTGTCCAATGACTTTATAAAAACCATAACTATGTATATATATGATGATTTTATAAATATGATGATGATCAAGTGGGATTTTACATCTTTACTCATTCATTATAGTGTTTATGTGTTGGTATCATTTTTATACTAGTTTCACTAGTTTATCTTGTTTACATGTTTTAGGCCCAATAAGCCTATTACAAGCCCAATACTTTAAGTCCATTTTACACTTTCATTATCAGTATTATACTTTACATGTTGGGCCCAAGTGGGTTAAGCCCAATAAGTAAATTTATAAGTGTTTAGCCCATTTAGTTGGATTAATAGTCCAATAAGGCTAACTTAGCCCGTTAATGTCCATTATGTTATATAGTTCGGGTTTTATCGGTTTTTACTTGTAATAGGTACTTATATATCAGTATATGACTTTTAAAAAGTTTACATTAGACGGGTCCGACCGTCTAAGTTTTAATTGATGAAAAACGTTAGTTTTACGGTATTAGCCGAAAAGACGTAAAAATCATGTTTATAATTTTTATAACTTATAAAACTTACCAAACTACCATTTTTATAAAATGTCCATTTATTTATCCTTATACATATTTATATAAATGTAATATATAAGTTAGTGGGTTTTAATTCACATTTTATACTATATTATTTGAGTGCTTATATAATAGGATTAAACTTTAATTTCACAAATTCTGATTTTTAGTTTCACTTTCACCATTTTTATCATATCTTGAGTTCTATAAGTAGCTAGAAGCTCATTTTTGGATGACATAAACTTCATATTATGTGCTACAAATAACTTAGTTTTAGCTACTGCTCAATCCATGTCTAAGTATCCTTAACAGTCCCTACAAAACAGACTATTCAGATTGATACACTAATTTTGTTTTGATCATATCTCACTCATTCTGATGATTCCATTGCATGGCCAACTCTCACTTGTGTATAACACCTAATACTTACTGTAAATAGATTCCACTATGCCATTTTATTATTTTATCATTTGGTTAGTTACTGTTTTTATACAGACAACTTTATAAGCAAGAATTTAACCTTTTTACCTATGGTTTTCCATCTTTTTAACCATGTTTATCAAATCTATCAACACCAAATCCCCACATAATATTTTTAATCATCATTCATCATCATATAAATATACATAAATAAATAAAATACAAGATTACATAACCAAAATAACAAGAGGATAGGAAGAACAATCTCTATACCACCAAGGTTGTGTAGTTTATGATCAAGGCTTGGATTTTGATGGAAAAGCTTGTGATAGATCAAAACCAACTTTGAAGACCACCAATATTTGTAAACTTCTTGTAGAAATCAGCCCTTGGACATCACCAAATCACCTCCTTGGATGTTAGAATCACCTCCAATCTTCAAGGCTTCAAAGGAGCATCATCATGTGTATGATTAACACATATTTTATGGCTAAAATAGATCAAATAAGGGTTGTTATTGATGATTTTGGGACGAAAATGAGAGAGGGAGGAAGGGAGGATGAGTGGTTTTGCATGTGTAAATAAAGAAATGGTTTCTAGGAAATGGTTTTGTGGTTTGGTGTAGCTTACATGTTAAGCTTAGCTAACAAGTGTAACTTGTTAGTCATAACTTGACACATCATGAGATGTGGTGGCATACTTTGGCCATCCCATGTTAGTGGAGTGGGGCAAAATTTGTTTTGTCTCATCCCACTAATTTACGGGTATTCCTCGATTCAAGTTTCCTCGATTTGCGTGCCCTCGGGTCGTTTTACGAAAAACGTTTTTATAAATTATGAATCAACGGCACAAAATGAATCTAATAAAAATTGTCTCATAAAAAACGGAGTTCAAAAACGTAAATACGTAATCCTAAGGTTTCCGCTTTAATCGTAAATGACGTTAAATTATTTACGTAAGTCCTAATCTCTTCTCGTAAATTTGTGAGTTTATGAACAAACAAAATTTAAAATTCCAAAATAATATTCACGGATAAATTTATTTCCTGAAATGTCGGACTGTCACCAAAAACGGTGTATGTAAACGTGAGCACGTAAAGTAGAATCCTCCGGTTTAGACGTAGTCGATGCTACTTCAAGATGTAAATCCAAATTTCTTCCCAAAAATAAGTGAGTTCATAATATAACATTAAAATAATATTTTCAAATAATAATTGAGAATAAAATATCAACCATAAATTGACCGATTGTCACAGCATTTACCCCTAAACAGGATCTTTGTCCTCAAAGATCATCTTACCTTACTACTCGCTTCTTATAGAGTTAAAGCCATGTGCGTATTTCCTCCACATTCACTCTTTTCTCACAAGTGTAATTCATTACAATACGCGAGTTTCATCAAATATAACTACGGGAATAAGATCAGGCTTAATGTTGACTTACTTTCTCTATCCATGATGTTCACGGGTTTTTGATGAATGCAACTTTTCGCCGATCTAACTTTATCAAGAAGTGATCAGATTCTCACCTGATAGATATTTTATCAAGTTCGATATACGAAACATAATTCACGCAGCTCTTGAAGTCCTAGGGTAGATCCAGCTTATATGCCTTTCAAACCAATCTTTTACATCATCTCAATGATCCCATACAATGGGGACTTATATCCCATGATCTTTCAGATCATTAATTCATTTTTCCATGGTTAAAATTTTTGGCATAACTTCGCTACCCATCTGGCACTTCAAGATCTACATTTCATATTCACATAACCTCCTGCCCACTACCGGCAGTCAATACTCAGATCCTAATTTCAACAATCATTTCACGTTTCACGGGTCAGTTATTTTTGAAAGGTTAGGTTCGCCATCATAGGAAACCTAAAACCTAAAAGACATGTCCAACTCACAATGGGTGTATGTCGGGTGTCTTCATCCAAACTCCTGCTTACAGATGCTCTAATATATATCCTCACAAGACTCGATCTCGATCCTAATACGATAGTTTTCAATGATAATCTATCCAAAGGAAAAAGATTATACGGTTCATTACCAAAGGTCAATCATTCAAACATAAAACAAGACTTCTAGTATTTTGTATCGTTACTTTACCTCGTCCCTTCGATTGGGGTGGTACACAGTACTCTCATCAAGATTCGTTCTCAATGACTTCTGAGCAAATCTCAAGAAATTCGATGCGAAGCGAGGATCTTGATAGAGATGATCGATACAGGCACACCATGTTTACATAACTCCTTTAAATACAAAAGAGTCAATTTCTTCATCAAGAATCTATCATTAACAGGAATGATATTAGCAGATTTGGTCAGTCTGTCGACGATGACCCAAATCGAATCAAATTCAGATGATGACCTTTGCAATAGTTAGACGTTTACTAATGTATGAGGCGATGTTTGCCTTCATAATTTGCCATTAGTACAACTTCTTCAGATTAAGATACATTCAGTCAGAAATGACTTGAATAAAATACGTATACCTACGAGATTCTAATATGACTAAATCTCGAAATCCTCCATATTTAGACAACCACAACTGGCCTTTTATACATTTAACGCCATAGGCTTCTCAAATCTATTGGTTCACATTAGTCGCGAACCCCCTTTTTATTATTTATATTATCCTTCTTACAAGCAATGTTTATTTTTATATTGTTCGGCAATTCATGTTGCACCGTCATTACTAAGGAACACATCCTAATTGGTTCTTTATATTTTCTACATAATGTGTCAGTAATTACGTTCACCTTTCTTCATATTTTCTAAGTTTCAGTTTCGTTCCAGCTATCATTTTTATCAGTTTTGCTTAATCCGACGTTTAAAGCGTCGATAATTATTACAAATAGTTAAATAATAAATATTTAATTTTTATGAAACGTAAACACAAAAAGTTTTTAAATTTTCTCAGTTTGTCCAATTATATAAAAATGTTCAAAATAAATTTGAATTTAATTAACACAATTTTTGTTGATTTATCAGAAATAATTAGTAAGATCCGTAAATATTTGAAAAACCTTCGTTTATTCTTTGGTAAAAAATTTCTTAGTTGAAAAGCAAAAATTGTTATTTCAAATTTTAAGTCATGGTTTAACGGTTTCCTCAATCACTCTTAGGTTGTCTTGAGGTATACACAAACATTTACCCCAAAACAAGAGTTTAGTTAAATGATTTGTGTATAAGGGAATAATCCCTTAAAAATCCTTTGTTAAAACATTTGTCAAAACATATTTCCATTTTATTTTTCGTAAATCCCAAAGCCTTAATGGTTCCAATTTTTGAAGAGTCAATATATTCCATTTTCTATTAATCACACGGTCAAATAATGTAAAGGATTAAGTCTTTCATCACATGTTAAATATTCAAGGTACAAGTTTTCATTACTCGGCCAATTCAGGGCACTCTATAAATAATTATTAACTCATTCTTATTCTTATAAACAAACAGATGGTTCTTGATGATCACGAGCATGAATTTATCAAATTACAGCCTACACACGTGATTCACCAAATTTGTGAATGCTACATGTGTATTGGTCAATCCAAACGTCATAACATGAAAATCATAATGATCATTACAAGTTCTGGATGTAGTGATTGGAATAGATAATCTTTTTCGTGGACGCGAAATTGATGATAACCATGCCGTGGATCAAATCTTTAGAACATACGCTAGAACCTTGTAACTGATCGAACAATCTATCATCTTGGGTAGTAGATATAGATTTTAATCGTCAATTTACTTAGTTCACGGTAATCAATAAACTTAAGAAATGATAACATCATGACTCTTCATAATGACGAGCTTGGTAGAATAAAAGCTTTCTCCGACAACTCTCTCAGTTGTACGATAACACTTTCAATTCAGATGGTGTTGTAGTACAGTGCACACGTCACGGGTGCAGCACCAGGAATATAATCAATACCAAATTTAACTTGCCTTAATGGCGAAAGTCTAGGTAATTCACCAATAAATAGCTCCTAAAGTTTCAGATAACAGAAACATCTTTTAATAAATTCATATTAGCTTCTTTCTAGATTACAAAATCTATGACTAATTCACAACTATTCACGGTATAATTTCAAGTCTAAATGCAGGATATGGTCATCCATCAAGAATTATTTAGATCACTTTTGATAATCAACATCTTATCATTTAGGGTAATTCTATTCGAGTTCCCATCAATTAAGACAATGTCGTCATGTCATAATCAACCAATCCATTCTACTGGCACTATCAACTTTTCAGTTTTATTGCCGTCGATAAGATGTGAACTTCTCAAATGACTAATAATAACTCATAATCCTTGACAAATTCAAGGATACCGGGAGACATAACTAACCTTAAAAGAGTAAGGTCAACACATAATCTACGCGAGAGAATTTCATTTCAGATAAAGACGAAAACATTTAACGAATATGAATATATCCCATGTTTTCATAATTTGAGTACGCATTCGAAAACTCCTCGGATCGTTACCCATGTCATTCAAATGAAATCTAATTATAATAAATGATAGGAACGTTGATACATCCAATCGGGTATCAACACTCGGTAATTAGATACTTTTCCTAAGAATCTCACTACGGGAGAATTGGACAAGAAAGAATTGTCAATTGTCAAACAAGACAATTTCCATAGATGAGTAAATTCGACTCAAAAGAATAAATAGTACGGGCACATATGTAGGTGTCCCTAATAATATGTCCCTATTTTGCACTTTTTGCAGATCTCATAAAATTTAATCTTTCACAATTTTCAAAGAAAATTTAGTGTTTATTAATAATTTCATGGTGACTACTAATCAGCCTTGCATGGTCCCTTCCAAATTGTATGTAGGCGCGCAACTATATACAATTTCAAAATTAACGATGCAATACTCAGTTCGTCAAAATTTTATTATCATGTTTATAATAAAAACATTTTCATGCTTAATTCTTAAATAAGAATCAAAAATAAATTTACAAAGATTTTCTTTGTTATGAAAACAATTAAGCTTTCCAAGGTGTTTTATAAACAACTTCATTTCGATAACGATCACTTATAAATCTCACTTTGAATAATCCTTATAGTGATGAAAATTCAATTTTTCTCAAGTGATACTGTTTTATCTTATAAAAACAATGAGTGATCTGCAAAAGAGTGATGAAAAGTTGTTCACCAAGAACTAACTACAATATGATAGGAAATGAGCTCAGCCAATTAATCATGAGGTTCATGACCTCGATGGCACTCAAAAAGAATAATCCACAACGTAACTCAATTAGAGATGAGTACTTGTTCAATGGTTGCATCACTAATGCGAGCATTAGGATGAAGCAATAAAAGATAGATAACATCGATACATGTAGAATTTAGCAATCAAAGGTAGTCTTTTCATTAATAACAAACAAAGTAGAATTGTACCGTAACACATTGTGTGTCACTATGTCATACAATTCCAAGAACTCATCCTACCAACTGATGTCTCAATTAAGTTAGGGATTTTTAAAAGATACCACAATGAATACTAATCTACAAGAGTCATTAGGTGTTCCACCTGTCCCAGAAGATCCATCAGTCTCAATTCAGAAGAAGATTTCTTCAATTTATTTCTTGGACACTAGGCATCCTCATTAGTGGACAATTGCCTAAGAACAACACTTAACACGAATCAACAATCAATTAAAACCTTATAATTCAATCACAGAACTTCACGACTTCCTCTTAACAATCTTATATTCCATAAAAGTTAAATTTTACTTCATTCAAGTTTCAACCAACTTATACTCAATGTAACATCCTACCTCATTTTCCAATACTTTCAACCTTTATTCATAGACCTTAAAAGGGCAATAAAAGCTTGATATGATCAACACTTAATTTCCAATCCTATAGCTCTTACAACAACAATTATCAAATGAGTCACTAGTATGGGATGACTCATACATTCAATAAGACTTCTCGGAAAGGTACTAGTGGCATGAGGCTTTTGGGTAATGGTTCCAATGACAGCCTCAAGTGCAGCATTCCCCCTTTCGATTTCAAATTTTAAGAATTGGGTGACAACGAATCATATGACATCTTTCTAGGTGGTAACGTTTTGTTAAACTCCACTCTATAAGGAAAGATCTTCATGACATCGATATCAGATTTAATCTCGCCAATTCTTCTTTAATATCACAATCAACTAATATCAACATTTCTACGAATATCAACCATTTGTTGGGATCATAAATATCCACAACTTGGTTTAGATCTAGGATAGCTAGAATTCCTACGAGAATAGCTTCGATTAATTTACTAGGGGATTTAGGGTTCCTTGTGACAATCTACGTCGTATAAATACCTCGTATAAATATCAATATATTCATCAAACAATCATGTAATAAAATTACATCATATATATATATATATATATATAATCCAAGTTATATAGATATATTAAAATAACACTTCTCAGTCTGGTCTTGTCGGTAACTCGGGAATTCTTCGGCACCGTTATAGTCAAAAGATTTTTTAGACATTTTTAGAAAAATGTTTATAGTTAAAAGATTTTGAAATGTTTTATTCAAAACCTTGGTTTTAAAAAAATCTTTCGTTCTCTATAACGAGAGCCCTGGTACCAAACTGTAACACCCCCAAATTTATACAACTCAATACAGCGGAAGACTCTTTGGTGTTACGGGATAGCACATTACTCACATCATAGACAACGCTTAAAAATCACGTCAGCATTTCCATTCATAAATATTAAATTTACATAGGTCCCAAGTCATTGTATTTCATACAGGTTTTACAAAGCATTTGAATGGAAATTAGTGTTTAAGTGCGGGCCATGAATTCCTGTTGTCTTCCCGAGAATTACCTTCAAGTACCTGAGACAAAACATGTTAAAAGAAAAGGTCAGCGATAACGCCGAGTGAATTCATAGAGTTCAAAAAAATCCATCAATATAACATCGGTATAAAATTATTACCGAAAATCATTTTGTACAAATCATTGTATTAGGCCATAAAATATCCAAAGTCATTTTATATAAATCCTTATCAAAAATCATAATATAGGCTTTCGCCTTCAAAATCATTATACAAACCAATGTCGTAAAAATATAATACAATACGTTTTATAACGTTGTATAGAGTTAAATAAAAACCGTTATATGAATATGGTTATGAAAAACCAAAACACAAACATAATATCAATAATATGACCTCGTATTGCTAGTCAGGCAATATATTGTAGTTCGGTGCGTATAGCAGTATTTCGTTAATTGGATTATTATAAGCCGCATGACATTGTTACCTTACTACAACAAACAACGGGTAGCTAGCACGAAACTCAATTTTCCCATCTAAATTAGCTTGTCGTCACAATAATCACGCTTGTGTAAATCTTCTCATACATAAATTCGCTTACCAATCAATGTGGCACGACGGGGATCAACCGGTCAAGGCGCGAACTGGGGTGATCGTCCCCAAATAGTACTATTATATGCATAAGCGTCTACCAAATCCCGGTAGTTCACAATTCATGCTAATGGGACTTTTAGTGACATAACCTAACTTTAATAATCCATTTCATTTCATCTATCGGGTCATTTCATCATTCATCGGATCATACAATCATTCGGGTCCAAATCAATAAACAAACAATCGGGACAAATGGTGTCCTATTTTAGTAAAACTAACTTGTTATCTCCCTCGCGGGTTTATCAAATATTTCTTAAAAACATTTAAAAAGAGTGCGAGGCTATGAACTCACGTTGTAGTGGGAAAGCGGGTTATCGGCAATTCGGATGTACGGTACGTGCTTCAATCACGGAAACCTAGACAAATAATACTCGTCTTAGACTCTTGTCCAATGACTTTATAAAAACCATAACTATGTATATATATGATGATTTTATAAATATGATGATGATCAAGTGGGATTGTACATCTTTACTCATTCATTATAGTGTTTATGTGTTGGTAACATTTTTATACTAGTTTCACTAGTTTATCTTGTTTACATGTTTTAGGCCCAATAAGCCTATTACAAGCCCAATACCTTAAGTTAGTCCATTTTACACTTTCATTATCAGTATTATACTTTACATGTTGGGCCCAAGTGGGTTAAGCCCAATAAGTAAATTTAAAAGTGTTTAGCCCATTTAGTTGGATTAATAGTCCAATAAGGCTAACTTAGCCCGTTAATGTCCATTATGTTATATAGTTCGGGTTTTATGGGTTTTTACTTGTAATAGGTACTTATATATCAGTATATGACTTTTAAAAAGTTTACATTAGACGGGTCCGACCGTCTAAGTTTTAATTGACGAAAAACGTTAGTTTTACGGTATTAGCCGAAAAGACGTAAAAATCATGTTTATAGTTTTTATAACTTATAAAACTTACCAAACTACCATTTTTATAAAATGTCCATTTATTTATCCTTATACATATTTATATAAATGTAATATATAAGTTAGTGGGTTTTAATTCACATTTTATACTATATTATTTGAGTGCTTATATAATAGTATTAAACTTTAATTTCACAAAATCTGATTTTTAGTTTCACTTTCACCATTTTTATCATATCTTGAGTTATATAAGGAGATAGAAGCTCATTTTTGGATGACATAAACTTCATATTATGTGATAAAAATAACTTAGTTTTAGCTACTGCTCAATCCATGTCTAAGTATCCTTAACAGTCCCTACAAAACAGACTATTCAGATTGATACACTAATTTTGTTTTGATCATATCTCACTCATTTTGATGATTCCATTACATGGCCAACTCTCACATGTGTATAACACCTAATACTTACTGTAAATAGATTCCACTATGCCATTTTATCAGTTTATCATTTGGTTAGTTACTGTTTTTATACAGCCAACTTTATAAGCAAGAATTTAACCTTTTTACCTATGGTTTTCCATCTTTTTAACCATGTTTATCAAATCTATCAACGCCAAATCCCCACATAATATTCTTAATCATCATTCATCATCATATAGATATACATAAATAAAGAAAATACAAGATTACATAATCAAAATAACAAGAGGATAGGAAGAACAATCTCTATACCACCAAGGTTGTGTAGTTTATGATCAAGGCTTGGATTTTGATAGAAAAACTTGTGATAGATCAACACCAACTTTGAAGACCACCAATATTTGTAAAATTCTTGTAGAAATCACCCCTTGGACATCACCAAATCACCTCCTTGGATGTTAGAATCACCTCCAATCTTCAAGGCTTCAAAGGAGCATCATCATGTGTATGATTAACACATGATTTTATGGCTAAAATAGATCAAATAAGGGTTGTTGTTGGTGATTTTGGGACGAAATGAGAGAGGGGGGGAAGGGAGGATGAGTGGTTTTGCATGTGTAAATGAAGAAATGGTTTCTAGGAAATGGTTTTGTGGTTTGGTGTAGCTTACATGTTAAGCTTAGCTAACAAGTGTAACTTGTTAGTTATAACTTGACACATCATGAGATGTGGTGGCATACTTTGGCCATCCCATGTTAGTGGGGTGGGGCAAAACTTGTTTTGTCTCATCCCACTAATTTACAGGTATTCCTCGATTCTAGTTTCCTCGATTTGCATGCCCTCGGGTCGTTTTACGAAAAACGTTTTTATAAATTATGAATCAACGGCACAAAACGAATATAATAAAAATTGTCTCATAAAAAACGGAGTTCAAAAACGTAAATACGTAATCCTAAGGTTTCCGGTTTAATCGTAAAGGACGTTAAATTATTCACGTAAGTCCTAATCTCTTCTCGTAAATTTGTGAGTTTATGAACAAACAAAATTTAAAATTCCAAAATAATATTCACGGATAAATTTATTTCCTGAAATGTCGGACAGTCACCAAAAACGGTGTATGTAAACGTGAGCACGTAACGTAGAATCCTCCGGTTTAGACGTAGTCGATGCTACTTCAAGACGTAAATCCAAATTTCTTCCCAAAAATAAGTGAGTTCATAATATAACATTAAAATAATATTTTCAAATAGTAATTAAGAATAAAATATCAACCATAAATTGATGGATTGTCACAAAAGTAATCAAAATAAATTTTTAAAACTATATTCAGTGGTTAATTTGATTTATTTTATGTAACCTATAGATCCTCGAATGAGACACAGATGTAAATGGTACAATCATAATGAACAACATGATGATGAGAACCAAACTTTCTATCAACCGATTATGGCATATGTTATTGATAGAAAACGTTTGGTAAGAATTTATTACTTCAAATTGGCTTAATATATATTATAGAGTACTTACGAAATTTTACTTTTTAAATTTAGACTATCCCTGCAAAGTTTGTTACTCCACACCAAATGATTAGGTTACATAATGCCATCTTACGACATGTGGATCTGAATTTTTATGTGGATGTGGATATGCAAATTCACAATGATGAACCAGATCAAAGAAACCACATGAACATAAAGGCTGACTAGAGGAGCATTGTTCAAGAATGTGGGTTTGAAGATAACAAAACAGTGCGGCTCAAGATAGTTGATTTCATTGTGGATGATGAAGAGACAATTGACGATGAAGATCCAGTGATGATACCCTTAATAGACATGTGTTAGATGTCTAATGTTGGATACTTCTTGAATGTATTTTGTCGCTTGTCAGAAGTTTCAAACACTTTAGTTACCGTTATGTATTCTAGGGTCGTAATATCTAGACATTATGTTATGTAACACTTGTGGTTTCTGTTTTGAATACTCTGACCTAGTTTATGCTATAATGTATGTTTTATTATGCATTTTGCTTTTTTACTTTGTTATGTATTTATTTATTTCATTAATTAAGTTAGTATTATGCATTTTGCTTTGTTATTGTTAACATTTAAATTGGTATTATGATATGTCTATTCTTTCCAGATAAGCAGGTCATTATAAGACCGTGTTTTTTGGTGAATATCGGGATTGAATTTTGATTGTTCAACAATTAGGTGGCACATGAGGATTGAAAGTTATATATCTACTAAACCTCAATTATTGAACTCAACTTAATTTTTACTACTCTATAATAGTTAGGTAATCCTATAAGTTACTTTATGTTGATCCTATTAGAAACATTATGTATGTAAGTTAGATAATTCATACACTATAAGTTTGTTTATGTTGATCATATAAGTTATCACTACTATATAATAGTTAGGTAACCCTATAAGTTAGTTTATGCTGATCCTATTATAAAGATTATGTCTAGAAGTTAGTTTATCGTAATCCTAAAACTTTGTTTATGCTGATCATATAAGTTATCACTACTATATAATAGCTAGTTAATCCTATAAGTTAGTTATTTGGTATCTTGATATGTTATTAAGTTGAACTTGTGCTTAGAAGAAAGTGCTTTCAGAATATCCATCAATTGATTTAAAAACATAAATGTTAAACACAAGTTGTTAAAACAAAGAAGTATGTAAACACAAATTGTTAAAACAAAAAAAAATTATCCATTAATTGATTAAAAACATAAATGTTAAACACATTGGCTAAACACATGTGCCAAATTATTCTAAGCAACAGACTCAATTCAAACAAACCGGGACTAAAAGTATGAAGTCAATCAAAGAAAGAATTGAAAACATACTGAAAGGTAAACACATGGGATGATTAGGCTGATTCACTTTGGCTCGCCATCCTTCTCAACTTGTTTCTCAAGTTTAACAACAATAATTTCCTGATGAACAATTGAATCATCATCCCTATCAGCTTTGGAAATGTCTTCAAGCTTAACTTTGACCAAAGTATTCTGCCCTCTGTCTTCGTCCACAATAACTGTAGGCTTATTAGCAGTCTGTTCATTCTCATCATCTTCCGTGTCATATTCAAAATCCGACCTCAATCATAGACAACAACCTCAAAAGAGACATTAAAATAATATACAATCTTGTCCAAAAAGTTTTCCATCCTAATATATATATATATATATATATATATATATATATATATATATATATATATATATATATATATATATATATATATATATATATATATATATATATATATATATAATCAGAGTAGCGTTTGGTCCCAAAAACCGTTACCAATCACAATACATTAAATGCTTAAAAGCAGTTTATTCATTTCAAAGGATGGAAATGTTGATGCAAAAGTTGGGTGATCCTTGCTAGACCCGAATTAGGCTTAATTCGGGTTGGCTGGGCTCCGGCTCCTGCACCAAGTGAATCGTTTGGTTGGGATCCTGCACACTAAACAGCACGCGTTAAGCTTACCGTGGGAATGTTTCCCACGATTAGACTCCAACGTGAGAGTAAGTAATCGATTAGGGTTTATGTGAGTTGAGAGTATAGAGCGTAATACCTTTGTGGAACCCTTGGGGGTTCCTTTTATAGGCAGTGGAACCCTAGTGGGCTACCACTTGATACTTCGGCCCCAAGGAAAGGATAACTATCAGAATTAGAATGATTGTTATCTTCTAATTTTGATAGTGAATATCCTCCTCCATTGGGATAAAGATATTCCTAGACAGAATATGATTCTGTCTAACCCTATATCAGTCGCACCAGGCCGTGGGCCGTACACATGTGTGCGGTCACTGTTCATCCAAGCCCATAAGCCTGAATGACATTATTCCACCCATCTGTGATGGGCCGGATATGGGTAGTACCCATGGGTCGGGTTCATAACCCGGCTGGGGACTATACGTCATCATGTCCCCCCCAGTCTAGTTGTTACAACCATAGGCGTAACCTCTAGACTACCAAGATGCTCCCTGGACGTACCAAGGAAAAAAAATAGGGAATGATAAGTTGTCCAAGAATTTGTATTGGCCGCACGTGGCAACCTGACTTAGGAAGTTATTCCATCAGTATCTCAGCCACATATGGCGACTGAAACAAATTAAATGTAGCATTAAATGTCAAGTCTTACGTAAGAGCCGCATATCCCGACATTAATAACTGTTCACCTGACATGTTGACTGACAAAAGTGCAAACAGTCAGAACCTTGAGCAGTGCAAATGTTTGAGTCAGAAGTGACCCGTGGGTCCTGCCTGACGTTTCACTTGCCACTTGCCCCCTAACCACACGATCAAGAATAGTGGCAGACACGTGTCACACATCCAACAGGTCGTGACCCACGAGGCAACCCTATAAATAAGCCACCCCTACGGCTGTGTGAAACACACAGTTATAACCTCCATTTCTGCCATTAAAGCTTTCCTCTTAGCTCGAACCAATTACGCACGGATCCCTTCACACGCAGGTTAGAACACCACGTCCCTACACTTTTATTTAGTAATGGCTCACAGAAACAACCCTACCATTGGATCCGTGCTGAATGTAATGACCCAAGACCAATTAAACCACTTTTGTACAAACTATTTCATCCCTACCAACCTACACCCCTCACTTCCTGGCGCCGGAGACCTCATAACTGAGGCTCCAGCGGGTAAGATTGGCATGTACACTCGCCTCTTTGATGCGGCTAATTACCGCATTCCCTTCACCCATTTCCTTGTAGATCTGTTAGGATACTATGATGTACATATTAGTCAGCTCCACTGTATAGGTGCCTGTAAGATTAGTCAATTCGAGAACCTCTGCCGTGCTAGGAGAATCCCCCCAACCGTAGAATTATTTCGGCTCTTTTATGTTCCCAACCTAGTAAATGGTTGGGTATCCTTTAAGAAACGATCCCCCAACAGCCCTCAGTCTCATAATAAGCCAATGGATTCACTAAAAAACTGGTATGACCACTACTTTTTCATTGACGCAGTAGTATGGCCAGGTGATTATACCTTTAGACTTAGGATATCCCACGACCCCAAGCCGCACACTAGTACATACAACCCCGACATTCCCAAGAATTAGATTTGAATAGGACCGGGTTCCATAGAAGTCTTCCCGAGTCATTTCTATGTCTGCTAGGGATTAGCCGTAACTATTTTGGCCCGTCCAACAGATATCCTGTGTTTTGGAGAAGGCAGGGTGAAGGTAGGCTAACACCCGTACACAAATAACTTATTCAATCATGTTATAAATGGCTAACATATTTTATTTTATGTTGGGCAGAAATGAACTTCTTTGGACTCTTGCGCCAGGGCGACCCGAAGCTCGTACCGGAGGGTTCCCGTCCTCTCCGTGAGAATGAACTACCCGTTCTTGAGCATACCCGAAACGTGACGGTTGCTCTCGAAGCCGTGACAGATCCCCACTCGGACGAGGAAGAGCATGGAGACAATGGTGGTGGTGATAACAGGATGCATGAAGGAGGAGTCGGGCCCTCCTCACCGCATAGGGAAGAGCAGGGAGATAATATTGACTTAACCACCTCCAGCCTTCGCCGGATGATGGGCGATGATGATGAAGAAGTGCAAAAAATCAATGAGGAAGAAGAAGTGGAAGAAGAAGTCGAGGAGGAGACTGACGAAGCAACAGCTCAGCCCGTCGCCAAGCGTGCCCGTAAAAGAAAAAAACGAGCAAGGAGAACTGCTTCAGTTGAGATTGGCGAACACAACGCCCCTGCCAAGAAACTTCGAGAAGACCACCCCTTGTACCAATCTGTTGGGAGCACCACCCAGGGTTCCGAGACTATTCGGGCCGCACATGTCGATCCCGTCACTCAGATTGCCCCAACCGCATCAGAATTAGCAAGAAATGACATGTAAGGCTCCATCCTAACACGTAAGAATGACAATTCCTTTTTGAAGCAACACTTAATATGTATCCACATGCTTTTTTTCATAGGGATGAACAAACTGGTGCCGCGCCTCCTCTTGACACTCAAATAGATAAGGGAAAAGGAAAAGAAGTGGAAAGAAACCCCATGCTTAACACGGCCGCCTCAAAGTCCGGCCCCGTATTTGAAGAAGGTTCACCCACAGCCTCCCAAGACCTCCCAGCGTCCGGCCCCCTCAATCGTTCAACCCTATATGGTATCACAACTGCATCACGAATGAGGGACGCCGATGAATGCCGGGAGTACCTCAACAACTGCATTCCACCAGGCTTGGTGCGAGAGGTGAACGCGCTCAGTCATGCGGATTTGGCGGATGAGTATAATGGTGCCTTGGTACACCAAATGGCGATGGGCACCTCGATGAGGGTAAGGTTTGAAGCCGCACTTGGGCATGTTGAATCTCTTAAGAGGAAGGTTGGACGGAGGGAGAAGATGATCGTGGATAATGAAGCTCAAATTGCGGACCTCCAATCCCAACTGGCTAGCGCCGAGGCGACCATAAAAAAAGCAATCGGCCCGCGCGAATGAATACGACCAACAAGTGACCAACCTCGAGTCAAAACTAGATGCCGCGACCACCAAGGTACATATCCGTGCCGCACCACCCATTTTCTAAAATAAATATATTCTAACGTTTTATCTCTTATAGGTAGCCACAGCGGAAGCGTCTGCCCAGTCGTACTCCAGCCAGGTATACGTGCTTAACAAAAAACTAGAAGACGCGCACCTGGCGGTCCAAAGCATGGAGAAGGTACAAGGGGAGCTTGCTAATGAGAGGGCTGTCACCCAAGAGCTGAAAGAGGCGTTTGCCCAAAAAGATTTGATGATTGATGCCCTCACCGCCTAGCGTGACGACATGCTATGCCCCCAACAGCTAGCAGCTATTGCCGACCGTAGGTGGATGGTAGGGCATGGAGCACGCTTGGCCGTCATGAAGGTACTATAGGCCCCCGAATTTGTGCAACAGTTTGCAAGCCTTGTGTCTGATGGCATTGACCACGGACGTCATGAGGGAATGGTTGAGGCCGTTGAGCTAATCAAGAAAGGGGAAAACTTCACCAAACATGCCTTTTTCAATCCTGAAGCTGCTAACAAGATGATTGCTTCCATGGTCGTGATGCGGGATCTGCATTATCCATTCCTGGATGAGCTGGAGGCCACCAAAGATGCATCAAATATGGAAATCATGGAAAGGCTAAGTCTTAGTGCGTTCGCCCAAGGTGAGAGTCACTCCCGTGCTTCCTTCACTCCATCACCCAGCCACCTGACACTCCCCATATATAAGGACGTAACCAGGATCGTGCTTGATGAAGAACCCTTAAGTGTGGTGCTGGAGAGGAATGCGGCTCAAGCCCAGAAGCGGAAAGAAAGTAGTGAGTGGTTGTCGTGTCTGGTCGAGGAACAAGTGGAAATAGGTAAGTTTTTCCCCCCTATGTAGGATGCTCCTACTTTATGATCCATTTCAAACACTCTGGTTTGTAACCGCTGAATATTTGTTGTTTCTATTCGTCCGTGCATGTACACGGCTAACAACATTTGTATTTTGTATGTAAGTCCATGATTGACCACGGCAATTTTGTTATCTATTTGGAAACTTGTGTATTTTGACTGTGTTAAATATTGTACATCAATACTGCATGATATGTCACGTCTTACACACAAAGAAAGAAAATACATACAAGTTTATAATTTACTAGACGTGCGACGTGCGTCTTTACTATGCGGAGCACTGTGTGACTACGGCATATGAAACTTACCCCAACGTCTTGTGAGTAAGGTGTCTAGTAAGGATACATGATCCGTGCGGCTGGGGTTGCATCCCTCTTACGCGGCAAGTTGAATTAGTAGGTTCACTTAATCCTCTTACCCCGCCTGGAGGCGTATAGTACATGTACAGTAATTTGAAAGAAATGCATATGAATGAAATATGGCATATTATAATATAAGTAGAATTCATACGACTAACAAAAAATTTAAAAAAAATGATTTGCACAAAACAAGCCGTGGGGCTAGCTAGGCACCACGACATTTTATTAGAACATTTACACTTTTGTTTGAACAATAATGACAAGTCCTAAGAAACAAGAAAGGAAACTAAACAAACATAAGAAAAACAAAACAGATAGACCGCATGGTTCTTCATTAAAGCCACATATAGCGAAGCATCCATGCGGAAGTCATAGCTTTCAAAGATAGCACCTTTTGAGATTGGAAATGTTCCATGTGCGCTCTAAGTCGCGGCCATCCATGTCACGTAACTTGTACGCGCCTCGTCCCAAGGCTTCCGTGACTTCATACGGTCCTTCCCACTTAGGGCCCAGTTTTCCTGTATTCTCCGCTCGACTCGCTTCATTAGCACGATAAACATAGTCTCCCGGTCGAAAAGAAACACCCTTGACCTTGGCGTCATAATAAGCTTTCATTTTAGCCTTGGACTTAGCCTCATTGATGGCTGCTATTTCCCTTTTTTCCTCCAACAGATCCAGGTTGATTCACAGCTGCTCGTCGTTCGTGACGACATTAACTTCCGCCGTGCGGATGGTAGGCATTCCTATTTCTGCTGGTATAACAGCTTCAATGCCATAAGCCAGTGCAAATGGAGTATCTCTGTTGGCTGTTTTGATCATAGTCCTATGTGCCCATAGCACATGTGATAACTCATCAACCCATTTGCCACTTCGTTCGTCCAAACGCGCCTTGATGCCATTCCCCAAGCTTCTATTTGCCCGTTCGACAAGGCCATTTGTCTGCGGATGCTTAACAGATGCGAAGCGCCGCTTGATGTTCAATGATGCACACCAATCTTTGAATGAGTTGTCCGTGAACTGCTTGCCGTTGTCCAAGATGATTTCTCCTGGTAGACCAAAACGGCACACAATATGTTCCCAAACAAACTTCTTAACTTGTTTGCCTGTGATAGACTTGACTGCCTTGGCCTCTATCCATCGTGTGAAGTAGTCCATCGCAACAATCAAGAATTTAACTCCCCCCGCAGCTACAGGAAATGGTCCTGCAATGTCGATTCCCCACTTATAGAATGGCCATGGGGACGTGATAGGTGTAAGCTCCTGTTGCGGGTGCCGCGGAACTGGCCTATGCACTTGGCAATCACTACACTTGCGAATCATGTCGCGCGCGTCTCTGTGCATGGTAGGCCAATAATATCCTGTCCGTAAGGCTCTAGCTACCACGAATCGTGGACCTGCATGCATGACGCACAATCCTTCATGTATGTCACTGATTACGTATGCGGCCTGACGTGGTCCAACACACCGCAGCCACGGCTGCAAGAAAGAGCGCTTGTAAAGGATGCCTTCTCGAAGTTCGAAATGCTGTGACTTCCTCCTGATGCGTCGTGCTGCTTTTTCCTCGTCTGGAAGGGTCTCACTAGTCAAATAGTTGATAATCGGGGTCATCCATGTAGGTCCATCCTCCTCAACTATAGCAGCGACCTCCCCTTCCGTTATAGATTTCTCCTTGAGTATTTCCACCAAGACTTGTTTAGACAAGTGAGCGAAGCTTGTGGATGTGATCTTACTAAGAGCATCCGCCTTCTTGTTCTCGCCCCTTGGCACCTGCTTGATGGAAAACTTACTGAAAACCGCGATTAGCGACTTGAATTTTTCCAAGTACCTGACCATGTTGTCCTCCTTAGCCACATATCCACCTAGAATATGGTTCGCGACAAGCCGTGAGTCCACGTAGGCCTCAAGGTTGCGGACTCCCATTCTAGCGGCGATTTTCAAACCCGCAATTAATGCTTCATATTCCGCTTCGTTGTTGGTGGCCGTGAACTCAAAACGGAGGGCATACGTGAATTCCATTCCTTCCGGATTTGTGAGAATGAGACCAGCTCCGGACCCGTCCGTACACGAGGATCCGTCCGTGAACAACACCCATGGTTCCGTTGGAGTCTCGTCTTGCTTAACGATTGGCCCTTCCTCATCCGGCTTTTCGATTAGGAAATCTGCCAAGATCTGGCCTTTTACAACCGTCCTTGGCCTATAAGATATATTGTGCTCCCCCAATAAGATGCTCCATTTCTGTAGCCTCCCTGCCACGTCCGGTCTAGAAATAACATGCTTGATTGGCTGATCCGTAATGACTACAATTGGGTGCGCCTGAAAGTACCGGCGCAACCGCTTTGTAGCAAACACTAGTGCTAACACCAATTTTTCCATAGAGGAGTAATTCAGCTCCGACCCTTGCAGTGTTCTACTTATAAAGTAGACCGGAGTTTGCACTGTATCTCTATCCGTCATAAGTACCGCGCTTATTGCGCCATGAGTGGATGAGAGATACATAATGAGTTCCTCCTTTGGCCGGGGAGCTACTAGCATAGGGAGGGATGCAAGATGCTGCTTGAGTTGGCCGAAAGCTTACTCGGCTTCCTTCGTCCACCGGAAGTCTCCCTTCCAAATGCACTTCTTGAGTGTCTTAAATAGGGGTAATGACTTCTCTGTGGATTTAGATAAGAACCTATTCAGCCCGGCTAGTTTCCCATTTAAGGATTGCACCTCCTTTCGTGTATGGGGATGGCAGTTGTATCACTGCGTCCGTCTTCTCTGGGCAGGGTTTGATGCCGTTTGGATCAATTAAATATCCAAGGAACATTCCCTCTGTTTCCCCAAACGTACATTTCTTTGGATTTAACTTCGTGTTAATCCTTCTCAGTGTGTCGAATGTCTCTTGGACATCCCGAAGAAGTGCCTCCTCCGTGTGACTTTTTATAACCAAGTCATCCACATAGACTTCCAAGTTACGACCTATCTGTGATTCAAAAGCTTTGTCCACCAGCCGTTGATATGTAGCACCGGCGTTCTTCAGTCCAAACGGCATTTTCGTATAGCAATATACGCCCTGGCTCGTATGGAACGCCATTTTTTCTGCATCCTCCTCCGCCATCTGGATCTGGTGATACCCTTTATATGCGTCCAAGAAGCATTTAAAAGGATACCCACATAGGGATTCCACCTTCCAGTCGATTTCTGGTAACGGGTAACAATCCTGTGGGCAGGCCTTGTTCAGATCTGTAAAATCCACACACATGCGCCAACTTCTGTCATGTTTTTTGACCATGACCGGATTGGATAACCACTCGTGGTAGTATACCTCGCGCATGATACCTGCGTCCACTAGTTTCCGTACTTCCTCCAATATCACTTGGCTGCGCTCAGGCGCCTGGCCGCGCTTCTTTTGCTTGACGGGTTGGTACCCTTGGTGGATCTGTAGCTTATGCTCTGCTATCGCACGTGGCACTCCTGTCATATGCTTTGGCTCCCATTCGAATATATCTAAGTTTGCACTTAAAAGAGAGCACATGGCCCTTTTGCCGCTATCCGAGAGCGCCCCTCCTATGGATACCTCCTGTTCCGGATAGTCCGGGTGAATTGCTACCTTCCAATTGGGAGGTGGTGATCCATCCTTGGGTGGAACAGGTGGAGCCGGTTTTGTCACGGTGTGACACTCGGATGTCGGTACGATTGTGTTGTAAATGGTAACAATTCCCCCCTCAACGGGGAATTTGATCATTCCGTGCGCCACGGAGGGTACCGCCCGTATAGCCAAAATACCTGGTCTGCCTATGATCCCATTGTACGGAGAATGTGAGCGTATCACCATGAAGTTCATCCACGCCGGAGTGGAGTGTTCCTCATTCCCAATGGTTACAAGCAGCCGTAGTTGCCCTATCGGCCATATAGTATCTCCACTAAAGCCGGTGAGCGGCGCCGTGGCCGGTACTAATTGGCTTCTTATTTCTGGACATAACTGCACAAAACAGTGTTCATACAGTACCTCTGCTGACGACCCTCCATCCACATACATGCAACGAACATTGTGTGTTCCAATGCTTATCTCAATAGTGAGAGGTGCATCGGTCACATCGCTTGCTGTGATGGGAGGGAACGAAATTTCCCTGCCGCGTGAAAATTTTTGGCCAACTTTCTGCCTCGTGCGGTGTTTTCTGGATTGGATCATGTATATGGTCGAAGGTTTGTCCTTTTGGGGATCCTTCTTATCGTACTTCTTGTTGTTGTCTTTTCCATCCTTCCAATCCTTAACTAGGTGCTTGAGTTTACCTGATTTGATCAGCGACTCAATATGCTTCTTGAGTTGGATGCACTCCTCCGTACCGTGGCCTTTGTCATTATGGAACTCGCAGAAGCGATTTCCTTGCCGACGTTCCGGCGGAGTGGTCATTGGGGGAGGCCTTGGAAAGTTCGCCCCTTCCGTCAGCAAGATCTCCCGGTAGGACATCTTTAGGGGGCTGAACTTTTCGTCCGGCCGTCCTCCTTTGCTTTGGCTCTTATAGTCTAAGCCCTTGCTATTGTTCTGATTGCCTTAACCGCCCGACTGTCTCCGGGACTGGTCATTTGACCGGTACCCATTTCCTCGGGATGGGTAGGCCGCGGCAACAGCTGTTTCCCCTTCTATGAAATTTCTGACCCTTTCCATGAGGTCGTCATATCTCTCTGGACGCTTGTCATTGAGGCGCCTGATCAACTCCCTGTCTGTTATGGCGTGCATATAGTCAGAGATTTTCAGGAGCTCCAGCATTGTTCTTGTGCGCGTGCACTCATCATTGAAGCGTTCAGTGAAGGCTTCTGTGGACTCCCCAGGCCGTTGTTTGACAGTTGCCAATGAGACCGGATCCCTATTATACTTCTTCCTCTGAGTATAATTGTTCTCGAACGCAGTGCGTAGTTCCGTGAAACTATCAATGCTCCGTGGAGGGAGTGCCTCAAACCAGTCACGGGCATTTCCGATCAAAGTTGAATTGAACATTTGGCACCATATAGGCATGGGCCATCGCTCAATTTTAGCCTGCGTATCAAATATTTTAAGGTGATCAGCCGGATCACAGACCCATCATAAGTCTTGATACACGCCGGCATGCGACGTTTGGTGTCCTCAGAATAGTTCCGTATGCGGAGGGTGAACGGGTCTTCCCTGGGATCCGCCCATGGCCGGGTGAGCCTAGGGTCATCTCATGGTTCACACCATGGACGCGAAAGATCCTCCGCTTCTGCATCTCGACAATAAGGACCACCATAATACTCATCATTGTTTGGTGGTGGTGGAGGGGTGCGCCTAGGTTGGCGACGCTTAGGCGGATGGTCATCTGAGTCCTCTCCTGACGGGTCATGAGACGGTGGTGGTGCCCCATCCTTTGGGTAGGGACCACTTTTTTGGGATGAACCAGAAGCCTTCTTCCCAGTGTTCATCCTGTCCCACACGCTCGGGCGACGAGCGGTTCTGGCCAACTCTCGATTTGGCCGCTCGGGTGAGCCATCAGACTTATCTCCTCCTTCTCGAGACTGCATTAGTTCCTGTATGAGGCGATCTCCTATGCGCTCAAACACATTCCTGGGTTGAGGGGTTTCCTCAAAGATGCTCTGCTCCTGAGGTCGAGCTCTCCTTTTCCTCTGATTTTGGGAAGAGGTGATTGGTCCGGCGTCACCAAAGTTGAGTCTGGATTGGAGGTTCCTCCCCAGATTCAACCTTGACGCGATCTCCGGGATGATCCTATCGAAGTTCTGCGTGAGAACTCGAGTAAGATCCTCCTCGCTGAGTGGTAGGACCTCTACCTCTTCCTCTACCGATGGTCTGCGCGGCTCCTTGTTAGGAGGGTTGGGCGCACTCCCTGGGTCCGGATTGTCCAGGGCTGAAGTAGGTGGGGGTGTCATGGAGATCGTGCTCGTCACGCCCAAGGGCTGGAAGCCGCCACGGTTACCAGGTCCGCCTGCAAGGCGGCTAGGTGATTGATTGGGGATGAGTATCCCTTCCCCTTGGGACTTCCGATTTCCAGGATTCGTATTCCTGGGATTGGCTGGCTGATGCCCCTTCGTCATTGGAGATTCAGAATGAGGTTTTGTTCTAGCTTAGTGTAATGGGTCCCACGGATGGCGCCAACTTGTTGATGCAAAAGTTGGGTGATCCTTGCTAGACCCGAATTAGGCTTAATTCGGGTTGGCTGGGCTCCGGCTCCTGCACCAAGTGAATCTTTGGTTGGGATCCTGCACACTAAACAGCACGCGTTAAGCTTACCGTGGGAATGTTTTCCACGATTAGACTCCGGCGTGAGAGTAAGTAATCGATTAGGGTTTATGTGAGTTGAGAGTATAGAACGTAATACCTTTGTGGAACCCTTGGGGGTTCCTTTTATAGGCAGTGGAACCCTAGTGGGCTACCACTTGATACTTCGGCCCCAAGGAAAGGATAACTATCAGAATTAGAATGATTGTTATCTTCTAATTTTGATAGTGAATATCCTCCTCCATTGGGATAAAGATATTCCTAGACAGAATATGATTCTGTCTAACCCTATGTCGGCCGCACCGGGCCGTGGGCCGCACACATGTGTGCGGTCACTGTTGATCCAAGCCCATAAGCCTGAATGACATTATTCCACCCATCTGTGATGGGTCGGATACGGGTAGTACCCATGGGCCGGGTTCATAACCCTGCTGGGGACTATACGTCATAAGGAAAAGTAAACAAAAATTTAGACAAGTAAGCACCAACTTCCTCCTCGCATGCTCCGCTGCTATCCATCTTGATTACCTGAAATACATGCGTAAAATCATCAACACAAAGGTTGAGCAAGTCTATAGGTTTTACAAATCATTTTGAACACAAGCAAAGATTATAAGTTTGTGGCATACTTGAAGGCAATAAGTAGTGAATTTGCATCAACAATAATAATTGTATATAGCATAAATTATATTAAGCTCATGGAACCGAGCCCTTAGACACTCCGTTAGGTCTAATAAGACAAGAGATTTATTAATTGTCGTTACCTCCAGATTATTGGTACATTGCCGTATACCTAACTTCTCAATACAATATGTTCAAACAGTGTGGAGGTCGGGCCTAAGCTTCTGTGACAAGTCCACACAAACTGAACCGGGGCAGCTTCTCCCATAGATCTATTAAATGTACTAGCGATTAACCCATCATAGGTTAATTAACGGTCCATAATTGAGGATTTAACAAAGGAAATCACTTAATGCAATTCAAAGGCAACCACGGGTTCATTCATAGAGGGACAAGCATACCATAAAAGACTTGTGTTCCAAGTTTATAACAACATGTATTCCCCCTCGCGGGTTTAAAACCATTTACAAGATTGTATAAAAGCGAGGCTATAGACTTACCTTAGATACTACACAAAGCTAGTAGTAGTAGTGATTGCCGAAGTGATGATGCCTCCCAAATATACACATCAAAAGCCGCCACCTAACAAATAAGGTGCGCGCTTAGCCACATACTTAAGTATTTCAAAACATACTTAATATAATAAAACCAATGACTCAAAATAGTATGTATATAGACATGACCAATCAATGCAAGTGATTTCTGTTGGATCAAAAAGTTGATGTGGCAGAAACTCAAAAACGAAGAAAACATGAAGGCATTTGTCTAAGCGTTGACAAGTGTATTCCAGGCGTTGTCAAGAACAAATCAGGCATTGACAGAAGCAAGCATTGTCAAGAGCAATCCAAGCATTGTCACATGTAATTCAAGCATTGACAGAAACATTGACAAGAAGCCTTTGGAAGCTTCTATTTAGATATGTATGCAGAATATATTCTGTATATGTTTATTTAAATAGAAGATTTACATGTTTATTTGATATTATCTCTTATAAACCCTAATCCTTACACTATAAAAGGAACCAAGGGTATTAGGTTGTTCATATAACTTTCATTCACAATGTAAACCTAAAAGCGTGTGTTGCACTAGACGTGGGATTAAATGTATACACGTCTAGTGGTTGTTTGTTATTAATATAATGAACAATCGTTGAGTAATTCATGTGTCTTGTTCCCTAAACACCTTGTTAATGTGTCGTGTTCTAATTTCGCTTTGATTATCTAATCATATGAACATGATGCATTCCTAGTAGCTTAAAGATCCGTGAATCTTAGGATTCCTCAATTGGTATCAGAGCCTCGTGGCTCGTGATGCTAGGAACAACAAGGTGTTCGTGTATCGTGAAGAAGAAGAAAAATCCGTCTAGGGTTTTTCTGGACGTTTTTGTGTGCGCATCAGTATTCAGAAGGTCATAACTTTTTATTGGACCGTTGGATCGTCACGAAACTTCTTGTGTGTGTTCTATACACATATATCTAGACATCCACTGGAGGGATTGACGATTTTTATCCCCAATCAAAAGTTATTAAGCGTCGAATTCAGCAGCAGGATACATGTAGTTTTCTGTAAACATCCATGTTGAAAACACGTTTTCTCCTTCGTTAACCGTTGGATCTTCGTGATTTTTGAATTATAGATTCTTGGCACTTGTGTCTAGAATCTCACCAAAGGGATTTTCAATCTGAGCCCTAATGAAGAAGTTATTCAAGGTCGAAGGTTGCTGGTTAAGGTATTAACGTTTTTGCTTTATTCACATGAAATCATGAACTAGGGTTACTCAAACCCTAAATTGACATGAAAAGAAGAAAGTTTGAGGCTCTTGCCTGTTCTGATGTGAAGATGGTTCATAATATTCAGATCTTGGTATAAGTTTTAGTTAACCCTAATTAGGGTTTCGATGTAATTAATGAAGCAGATTGCTCTAGGTCTGAAATTAATGAAGCTGAATGATTATTCAGAAGATCTTGTGTGTTGCTATGGTAACAGTGCAAGAATAGTAGTTGTTTTGAGCTGCTGTGGTCCCAGATGCAAAGAACAGTAACCAGTTACGTTTGTGTCGATTACAGCAATAAGTTTTGTGAACACAGAAACAAAGGCGTAGAGAAAAGTAAGTTTTGGTATATACTTTATGTTCGCACGGGCACATGTCTGTGTGTTCGCATGGTTGTCCATTGTATTGCTTACTTTATGTTCACACGAAGCTAGCTTTCTAATTGGTGGAAAGTTATGTGTTCACGCGAACAATGTATATTTGTGTGTTCACACGATTGGAGTTGACAACATATTGTGAATTTTGATCTTTACGTGAGGACAAGAAAGTGATGTGGTCCCAAAGTGAATTCACATGGTTTTGTTTATAAGCAAAGAATATAAAGATCACGTGAGGTATTTATTCTAGCCACTATTCTTATTATTACACGCTGATAAGAGTCACAACCACAGATTGTGTTAGTGGCAGAGTCGAGCCGCTGAAAAGATTGAAAGAGACGCTGATAAGAATGAGGTAGACGCTGACGTTTGTTATATAGACGCTGACAAGAATAAGTCAAACGCTGATAGAAAGCGTTGACATGAGTTGTCCGAGAAAAGTTTTGTTCAAGCGCTGATACGTTTTGTCTGATATTGGGCAATACACATGACAGAGATATTGGACAATGAAGGTTATCGGATGACAAAAGAATAGCTGCTGTTTGAGAAAATTGATACATTTTTAGCACACAAAAAGGAGGAATTTACACACGAAGGTACATGGAATCTCTGTTTTTATATAGAATATCAAGTTGATATTTATGGCTCGGATATTTTTTTTTAAAGGGGATTAATGATTTTAATGCGAGTTAGCAACTATTCATGAGAATTTGATGGATATTTTAAACTATGTAATCGGGATAGCCTTGTGAAAGAGTTATCCGTTAAGGTCCTTTTACATATGGTATGAAGATGTTATTTCATTAAATTCGTCATGAAGAGGTGTTGTCTTAAGGGGAAGAATTCTTATGGTAAGTTTGATGTTTGAAGAAGATTTTCGCGAGTTTGTGTTCTATCATATCTTAAAAGTCGTGTCTGGTCAACATTACTTTTGAAGATAACTTGTTCATGCTTACACGGTTGGTGACGAAGACTTGTCATAACACTTGAAGGAGTTACATTATCGTGCTCAGTGTCTCACAAAGGATGAGAATATTGACAAGGGATCGAGGTCTACATATATTTAATCATCAGTATAAGTTCTTCATCACATGGATAGTGCAAGACATGGAACACAAGGTTGGGTTATTATACTTCTACATGAATATTACTTTATTTATTTTTCTTCAATATCATTATACAGAATCTACATTTGGAGAATCTTCAAAGATTGCATACATTGTTTACTTCCATGTTGATGTGACAAAAAGGGGAAGACATACATGCTACATTTGAGGGGAAGCAATTTGAAGATCATGTACAACTTACAAGAGATACACAAAGAGTTTTACTGACATCAACTAGGGGAAGATTGTTGGGTCAAAAAGTTGATGTGGTAGAAACTCAAAAACGAAGAAAACATGAAGGCATTTGTCTAAGCATTGAC
The DNA here is from genome assembly GCA_025667525.1 of Glebionis coronaria. Taxonomy (NCBI): domain Eukaryota; kingdom Viridiplantae; phylum Streptophyta; class Magnoliopsida; order Asterales; family Asteraceae; genus Glebionis; species Glebionis coronaria. Next base: position 33,143 of record JANFOE010001708.1, on the reverse strand, counting down.
AAGTGTATTCCAGGCGTTGTCAAGAACAAATCAGGCGTTGACAGAAGCAAGCATTGTCAAGAGCAATACAAGCATTGTCACATGCAATTCAAGCATTGACAGAAATATTGAAAAGAAGCCTTTGGAAGCTTCTAATTAGATATGTATGCAGAATATATTCTGTATATGTTTATTTAAATAGAAGATTTACATGTTTATTTGATATTATCTCTTGTAAACCCTAATCCTTACACTATAAAAGGAACCAAGGGTATTAGGTTGTTCATATAACTTTCATTCACAATGTAAACCTAAAAGCGTGTGTTGCACTAGACGTGGGATTAAATGTATACACGTCTAGTGGTTGTTTGTTATTAATATAATGAACAATTGTTGAGTAATTCATGTGTCTTGTTCCCTAAACACCTTGTTAATGTGTCGTGTTCTAATTCCGCTTTGATTATCTAATCATATGAACATGATGCATTCCTAGTAGCTTAAAGATCCGTGAATCTTAGGATTCCTCAATTTCCTTCTAAACTCCACTTCATGTACTAGCTTTCCAAACTAGCACCTTCGATATTGATCCATCTCAAGATGCCAAATCAACACGGTTCAAGTACCCAACACGGGTCTCCAATCTCAGAATATACACTCACACATAAGACTTATATCCTTTTAGAACTTTGAGAAGCTAGTAGTTTAGCCTCTCGCCTCAAACTATGACGCGAGGTTAAGTGCCTCCCAAATAGTACTCAACCGGTACTTACCAAAAGTACACGCTGTTTTCCCCTACCTAAACAACTCCGTTTTCAACGAAACTTGGTGACAAAATCACTTATACTCTGTAAAAGACTCAGTTTAAATTTCATTCAATGATTCACATTTTAGAACCACCTGCTCGACACATCTTTAGACTTTAAAAACCGGACAGTTTTGCACACTTGCATCGTAAAACCATTTTGACCTTGTTAAACATTTCCATTTACAAAATCGCCCCTTTACTTTGAAAATAGACTCAAAAAGCTAAGTTTAGAACCCAACAACAGCCTTTGATCAATTTTAAAACTCAACTTATTGTCCCCGAGATTCGATCCAAATATCGACCACAATTTCGTATTGGGTCAATACTCGTCTCCCGGTACACGAATAATCAAACTAGCATAACTTTTGACTCGTTTGGAGTTAAAAGCTCTATCTTATATCAAAACGAGCGTCTCGACCACTACTAAAACAATATCCCATAATATCAAGACTTAACCAACACCTACTGTTCGAAAACAGCCTTAAACTCACTGATGTAAAAAACCTCTTTAAAAATCACATCAACACTCATTTTGATCCATTTTTATCATCATCAACACCTCAAATATGTTATACCTATCATCCCTAACATCTAATAACATCCCTAAATCACTTGCATGATCCATCCTTTCAAAAACCATATCAAAAATCAAACATGCAACACTTTTAAAATCAAATATAATAATAATAACACGTTTATACAACACAACAATGGATCAAACACCATTGTTCTTCACTAAAAATCTTTGAAAAATAAAAGTACTTGCATGTTATTAAAAACCATACCAAAATGATCTCCATTAAATTATAAACATGGGTATTTGATTGGATCATCTTGAATCAAGCTAGAAATCAAACCACAAGGGTGTTTTTGGTTGAGGAGGTCACGACATAGAGAGAAAAAAGAAAGAGGGAGAGAAGATTTTCTAGTGTGAGAAAATGTGTGTGTGAGAATGAGTGGAAAATTTCTTTTTATATGGTGGACGAGGGTTTGTTTTGCAATTTGTGCATTCTTGTGGACCAAAGTGTAAATATTAGTTAAAAAGCGGGAAATGACTTCCAGTCAATTTTAAAAATATTTACGAGAGTCGAGTTTCGTCCCCGGTTCATAAAAATATAAATCTAGTTTGTTAAATTGGTCATTTTAATTATTAAACGCACACAAAATGAAATAATAAAGTTCGACTCGACTTAATACGGAATGAAATAAAAATTTCAAAAATATCAAATATCGAAATAATCGATACTAAAATATAATATTTGGGCATCCTTTGGCATCGCGATCACTATTAGTACTCTTTAATCGTCACAACAATTAATTATAGTCACACACTATCGGTTTCAACTAAAACCGTCAAACATAATAATACTCATCATTACTTTGAAATTAAAAATCCGTTATATAATTAGGATAAAATAATGACGTTAAGTTCAGGTTATTACAGATGGAGTTATGATCTCATCGTCAGTAACCTGTAATGTAAAAATAAAAAAAATATCAAATATATGAAGTAATAAATTATTGAATATGTATTCATTTAAATGTTTTTAAAGTATTATACCTCATCGTCACAAAAATATAGTCTCCAAAAAATGATAACTCTTTGTCTGTAGTGACTTTCTCACATCTGTAAACATGGGTCTTGTTATTGCAATTGAATTCGGAAAATTGGACCCTAAAGAGAAATTTCTTCCCAATAATGTCATTCAGTTCAACAGGGAAATAATTTTCATGATTGGTATCATGTTTTTCAACCAATTCCAAAGCAGTAAACCAAGACATCTTGTGCATATTACCATCAAAAACAAAAATCTATGCACTACCCGTGTCATCATGAACACGAATGATAACCTTGAAGCTATTTAAAAGAAAATCAGTATAAGTATAATTAATATAAACAATATTTGCATAAAAAATATACATAATGCCTTGTAGAATCATACCGGTATGCAAATTGTTCCTTTCCCAAATGCTCAATGCACCACCAAAGTTTTTTTTCGATTTGTGACCATGACCAGTAGTAGGAACTTTGGAATCCACAAAAACACTTTCCTACTACAAACTTTGCATCCATGATAAGACCAACCTTTTTCATACTGAATGTTGTGAACTTTAGCATACACGACACACTCGCCAACCTTTATTAAAAATAAGAACAAAAATATATTACAAACTGACTATCTTGACTTGTATATTATGAAATTACCAAAAAAACTTACCGGCTGAGTCTCCTAATATTTGCAACCATTTGCTTTACAGCACCAAGCATAAATTATTCAAGTGTGATAACCTTAGTATCATGAGCAACCAATTCAATTTTTTGTTGATATGGATTATAATCTTCCCGGGATTCATACCTAACCAGTGACATCAATATATATTGTAATTCAAGAAGACTATTATACACAAAATAAATGTTTTAAAAACCCTTTGAGACTGTTATATAACATACATTTGACGAAAAGCAATCAACTCTGGTACTTTTTTGTTAATGACCATCTTCGTACCCCATAAACAGTTATACACAGAAGGAAGTTCTGGAGAAATAAACCAAATGTTATACAAAAGTTAAAACGGTCAAAGTTTGTTAGTAGTGTTGTTCACATATACTTACCATTGATATATTTCACTTTTCCAAGTTGCGATATAACATCAATATGATCAACTGTCTCCAACTTATCAACATATTCGTTCCACTTTTTGGCCCATTGGTCCCAGAAAGTAAGATTAATCTTTTCTCCTCTGCGTAAATTAAAGATACATATCAATATGATGTAAAAGTATTCTTGTATATATGAATATAACAAAACAAACACATGAGTTATAAAACATACTAATCATCTTCAATGATAACAGTTCTCCTTATTTTGCTCGAACCTATTGAATTCGCAGAAATCAACTCACTAATTCCAACAACTGATCTAATAACATCTGAAATAATAATAAATTTTTTAAACAACATAAAAACAACATGAAGATTAGGTAAGATGTATAAAATCATTTAACAAAATGTGTAAACTGCTTACCAACAGAATTATTTTCTGCATAATCTTTAGTTGTGTCAACAATCCTTGTGAATGGTTCACTCCTAAATGCAGATAGATTGTCATCTATCTGTTCAATTCGGGTGATATTGGTATTTCGGTAAAAAGAAAGTTTCTACTCATGTGGCAGCAATGGAGTGTTGCCACCATTTTCTGTGACACCAAAGTTTAAAATCTTGTAACAGACTCCTTCTTGCAGCAAGGGATCAAATATGAACATCCATTCTTTTTTATATAACACTGAATGCGTACACCCTGTGTAAATATTAAAAAAATTAACTGAATTAATACAAATATACAAAACATAATTCTAAATTGAATCAAAGAATGAAATAAAATTACATGCTCATCCTACAAAACGAATTCCAAACTATATGGATTGTGTGAGTCATTCAGTCTATGTGCTTTCCAGATAGAGATGATCCTTCCTCTTATTGTCATGTTGGACAACATAGGAGTAATATCTTTTATAGAAGTAACAGTTTCATTAGTCTTCATTGCTGAAAAAGAAAAACAAACAGAGGCTAATTTTTTTAAAAAGGACTGATACAATCAATAAAAATGGGATGATGTAAAAATTTATACTTGATGATTGACCAGGTGTGTTATTATTTTGTGTAGGTCCCTTGCTTTTCATTTGCTTGGTGTTGGTAGCCTTATATTGAGACTTTGGCTCCTCCTAGTACTGTATTTTTTATTTTACCATTGGAGATTGAACTGCTATGTTATGCTTTTACGTAACAGAGATGATGATTTGATGTTCCATTGGTTGATCCTTTATATATTATCACAACTATGTTTCTAAAAATGGAAAAAAATCATGATATTATACGAAATCATGATATTAGAAGAAACAGTTACAGAAATGAATGTTGTAATATATGAATATGCTGATTATGAGTTGGCAATTAGTTTATATATGGTAATCATTCAAGAAAATATGATTGTTCAAACATTTTTGAATTTTGAAATCAACCGAATGTTTAATGGCGCCAAAACAAATAGTCATTTAAATAAGTGTAAATTTATTTTAGGGTTAAAAGTATATAAAATTTGCCATAATTACTTATAAAAATTTAATACATTTGTAATTTTCAAAATCATGTTAAGCCAAAATAAATACTTGCCTAATTTAGGGATTCGAAAATGTTTAATTTTTATTTTATTTTTTCATTAAATGATGGTATGGTCAATGGTCTTTATTGCCTTTGTTTTAGAAGGTCTAACACAAAAATAAAACTTGGCATAGTGGTAAACATGTTGTGTTTCTGCCTAACAGACCCGGGTTCGAATCCCATTGCTGCCAACTTTTTAAAAAATGTTCCATGTTCATGTTGATGTGGCACACGCAGTGGGAAGATGTGGCACACGCAGTGGGATGATGTGGCACACGAATTGTGCTGACGTGGCAGGAATATGTTTCTTTGGAGTGCCATGTCACATTCATCCTTGCCACCTCATATTAATAGTGCTTAGGTGGATTAATGATCTGAATGTGTGAGCATGACGTGGAATAAATTTATACTTATATATATAGAGTAAGATTATATATATATATATATATATATATATATATATATATATATATATATATATATATATATATATATATATATATATATATATATATATATATATATATATATATATATATATATATATATATATATATATATATATATATATATATATATATATATATATATATATATATATATATATATATATATATATATATATATATATATATATATATATATATATATATATATATATATATATATATATAGGAAGGCGTTATTGTGGTGTACACTTTAAAATGCATTATAATGGGTACAGTTGTGGATCGTTGGATCAATAGTTGTAGATGACATTGAGTTTTAATTAGATAATTAACTGATAATGGCAATATGGTAAATAATTAAAACACCATGACTTTGTTATATGCGTATCTTAAGTGCAGGTCATCCGATCGTTTGTCATCATTTTTTACGTCAATGTTACTATTTTAAACTTTTATTATATACGTAGTATTATTTAAATAAAAATGTAATATGTCATCATTTAATTTATTTTATTAAACGAACTTGAAAGTAGTTTTAAAACAAGTACCGGTACATATTAAAATCTTTCTTTCTTTTTTATACATAAATTAATTTTAATTTTTTTATTCACTAGTTATAAATTATAAGGCATCTAGGGATGATCATGTTATCGGTGTTGTGCCGATCTCGTATCGAATTAGTGGAACCCATCTTTTCTCGAACACAAACTAGTAATACCGGTACCGTACTGAACGAGATTCGGATATCGGTACCGGTACAAAAAAATCGGGTTTTCCCCGGGTTTTTTTCAAAATTTTCCTGATTTAGTACTTGTCTCGCACCTAATTAGTGGTACTAATCTTATTTCACCTTATTTCGTAATCCCGGTACGTACCGAACGAAATTTGAATACCGAGAATTAGTACGATTCTGATTCGATTTCAAAATTCGGGTCAAAATACTCGCCCCCTAAATCCATTATCAAATTTTTGCATACTTATAAAAGCTCACGTTGTTAGTTGAAATAGTTCAAACAATTTTTTTTTAGTGACACATTAATTAGTGATAGATTTGTTTAGTGACACATTAACTTAAGTGACATATTTTTATGACACATTAATTTATTTGAATTTCATATTTGTACAAATAAAGTGAAATATTAATTTTAGTGACACCTTTTATGCCGTGATAAATTTTTTAATTTATTGATGGTGAGACATTAAAATTTTAATATATTTGTAATAAAACATTACCTTTATTAAAAAATTATTTAAAACATATATAATGACACGCTAACTAGTTTTGATACATTTATAACAGCATAATAAAAAATTGATATGTTTATAGTGATACAATAAAAGAATTGATATGTTTATGTTGACACATTAGTTTTTTCTTAAATATTTTTGAAGTAATAAAATTATACCTTTTGACACACTTAATTTGTTAATTTCATAAAATTGACACACTTGATTGATACAATTAAACTTTACATATACACGAGTCACACATTTGATATTATTAATTTTTTACACAGACACGAGTGATACACAATAATACCTTTAGGGATACTATAACTTAATTATATTTTACACAATTATGAGATACATTTGATAAGAATTGTAAATATTATTTTTTTCGTATGGTATTGTCCACTTTTCTTATATGAACGTGTCTATAATAATTTGGTCACTCAAAATGAATGTACAAGTTTTGCTATTACCGACCCTAAAAGTTAACGATTAAAATCAAATGTTTCTATCTGAAATGCTAGTATGCAACATACGATTGTGTTTTTGCCAAAAACCTTACTTTTCGATAAGAATTATTGAAAATCAACAATTAAGAAGAGTTTAGGAGTAACCATTATACCCATAATACCCTTGCAATTTAATTAATTATTTCTTTTAAATTAAACTTTTATATTTTACATTTAAGCCATTTAGGACATGTGTTAGATTTTTCATGGTGCTTATTATAACCTATTTTAAAGTGTAACACACTTGCACGCAAATCTTTCTCTCTCTCTCTCTCTCTCTCTCTCTATATATATATATATATATATATATATATATATATATATATATATATATATATATATATATATATATATATATATATATATATAGGGATGGGATCTAGAGAAAACATCATCTCGGTAGAAAACATAGAAAACAAAAACAGATGCACCAGAATGTCAAACAGATGCACTAAACGAAAAAATGGGCATTAGATACAAAATGGGATAGAAGTTTGAAAACTATGTAACATTCACCAAAAATGATTGATAAATTACATTTGGCCCCCTTGTAGTTTTGTTTCGAAAATAAAAAAGAAGGATTTGTATTGTTTTATATGTTTTCTATCGAGATGATGTTTTCTAATGATCTCATCCGTATATATCTTTACATTATATATAAGAGGAGGGATTTGTCACATCATCAATCAGGGCACTAATCCCAGTCAGCACATGGGCTTTTTTTTTGGGCTTGGCTTAACACGACTCCGTTTGATATATATAATTATATATCCTTCCAAAAATTGTTGTGAATTCATCCGTCAATCATAACCCTAAATTAAAAAAACACCTACAATCGCACACCCTGAAGAAAAGAAGGTATGGTCAATCGAACCCTAAATTACAAAAAACACATGCAATCACACACCCTGGTCAATCGATTTTCTTTTTTATTAATTCTGATATTCATGATTCGTATTGGGATTTTGCTTTCGTTGATGTTCATTTGAAGTCAATGGGCTTCACCAACGGCAGTTTCTTACTTTGTTGGAATGAGTCCAGCGAACCATTATGTTAGGACGATGTCATATACTGTTATACTGTTTGCATAAAACTTTTGCAAACATATATCTTTGTTTGTTTTTTGTTGAGGAAAAAAAATTAGAGTTTGTCAATATCAAATACGTTCATATCTTTATTGGTTAATATATAACCAACGGCTCAAAAAACAAGTGATTCTGTCTAACCCAATATGTCATGTACCAAAGTTACTTATTATGACAGAATATGAGGGGTACCAAATGCAGGAACGGATGAACACCATAAGCTAGGGTGCTTGATTCGAAAAGGGAGTTAAAAACTCCAAATGAATACCCAATATGGTTTTCTCATATTTTTTTAGTGTTTGACACACCAAACGCAGGTTGGCCTCCAGCTTCAAAAGTTAACGAGCCAAACTGACTACTTCCGTAGCAGATTTTGATTATGTACGAATAAACTTCCAAAAGGACTTGATGTTGTAGTTAATCAAAATCACCAAATACAGGCTTCTGCCTAATCATGGATATCTCACCAAAAGGAGTTGACGAAGCAGCACCGAGTGTTGTACTTTAAGTTGCTCCAAAAGTAAGCGTTGATCTCCCAACATAAGGTAATGACGAAGCAAAAGAACCGACGTAGATCCTACTGGTGAGGAAGCTGTACCAAACACACCGGTAAGTTGTTTACATCAGAAAGAGGATGTTATGTAAAGAAAATATGTTGATAACAGGGTCTAAATTCAATTAACATTTTTGACATCAGAATATGGCCATGGCAGTATATCTCAAAAGATATTGAGCACTTCTCTTAATCCGGATCATGCGAATATGTCTTTCGTAAAACAAAAAACGCCAATGTACAGATCACGTACTTTTTATTTCATGTATATGTCATAATACCATATTTGTATCGTGTGTGCACATGCGCATAACGTTTTTTGCGGTGTCTAGGTTTACTTTCAACAGTTGTTTGTCTAATGTCAACGCTTTTTTTATTTATGTTTTGATCTTTATATTTTTGAGATTGTGAATTTGGCCAATGAGCTTCTTCCTCCATTATCAAGAAAGACATAAGTGGTCGTGCCCCTGAGATCTATCTCGTGAGAAATTGTTAACCGATCAGCTTGAACTTTTGCAGCAATTCGAAATGGACTTCTTCCGGTTCTGATTTGTTCTGATTCAGGTTTGCTATGAGTAGAGCAGTAGACACAATATTCGCTCCTTATCTGCAACTACTCATGAAAACAGATTACCAAATCTTGTCTTGCAGATATGTGGCTTAAGTGTAAATGCACCTGTGCGTCACAAAATGTGGATATGATTCAGTCACCACTTAGCGAGGAAAACACATCTAGGTATATTATTCATCATTAGCTTTATATGTATGGTTCATTCACTTTGCCCAATACATATTCTGCCCACGCATATATCTGAATATATAATTCCAGTCTTATCGCAGCAGGTTTGTTAAATTCACATATCTTAATATACACATCTAGGGCTTAAAATGTTTTTTTGGGTACAAAAGACATTTTGCAGGAAATTTGACTATAAATGATTGCTTAGTGGCTGAAATTATGTGCTGAAAAGTGTTTGTACTCATTGTTTTGTTTTGCTGAAATTTTGCGCAGAGACATGGTGGTTGCTGAATTTTTATGCAGGAAAAAACCTCTTGTGGTTGCTGATTTTGATGCAGAAAATTGGCAGTTTGCTTGCTGTTATTTCCGCTTAATAACCAACTTAAAGGTGCATTTTGTTGCTGAAGTAAGTTTGATATCGAGTTCTCACTAGGTCATATTGCTATGAAAAGTTCCAATGCAGAAGTTGTTGATGAAAGGTGGAACCTGTTGCACTTCAAGAAACATATCTCCATCATTGGGTTGCAGTAAGGTACTACTTACATAAAGGTACCAAAGATGTAAAATATAATAGTTATATGGGCTTCCACTAATCCGATTTCATTATCGCCCAGAATGCTTGAGTTCAGATTTAACCCATTTTAACCATTGCTATTCCGAGGGTTTAAATTGATCTAGAAAGACTCAAACTGTGAGCGCAGACTCTTAAGAAATGAACGTAAACATTTATTTGTTTATAGAAATCACCGTCTGGATTTCTGTTACTAAACAAAACTAAAACCTGGTGTAGTAAGAGAAGGTCATGGACCGTATCCCCTAGAGAAACAATACATATTTCTCATGTACGATTTTTTCTTAGATGACAGGCGGTGATGAAGAAAATAAGGAAGACAAATTTTGAAGGAATTGATGTTGACGAGGATGAATCCGACTTGGATTTAGCATGGAATATGCTTGGTGTTGGAAGTGCAATTGCTGAAAAACCAGGTGGATACAATGGAGAAAGTAGACATTCTTTCAGATTTAGTAGAGGTAGCTTTGGAGAGAATATTTACATCTTCAGAATCTTATGATGAATCGTCGCTCAGATAAAAGAGCTGTTCCAAAAGCTGGTGGGGTCCAAATCGTACTTGATCCGATTGGTTCAAGTAATACTGATACATCAGTTCAGGTTCTGATGTTTATTAAGTTTCTTTTTTCTAACAATATTATCCAGAAGGATGCCTCTAGCGAGACCGTCAGAGCTATAACATGTGAGTTTTTATATTCACATGGTAAATTGTTATTTCCCATATTAACACTGTCTTTAATTTTTAGTAACTCTAACTCATGCACACACATATATACAAAATTTATAAAATAAGTCCGATCATGAAACCTTGATAAATGGTATATATAATAATGACCATGTCATTACATGTAACTGTTGCGTTTTTACTTTATTTTTATTTTTTTCTTTTTGTTTTTTAGAACGGCACCATAATATGACTCTCAAACATTGATCTTCTAATTTTGAATATCATAGGTGCTTGCAAATCACCTTAGATCCAACTTTTCGTACAATTCATTTATGTTTTGGCATTTGTCAACAAATATTTGAGGGGTATGGGAATGCTTATTTAAGTGCTTATCTGCTTTAGGTATTTGAATGAGACTTCTTATCTGTTTATTATGTAGTAAAAAAGCACTCTAATATAAATAAGGGGCTGTTTCATGCTTATTTTCAGTGCAGACAAAGCATTTCCAAATATGCATTCTGATATACCCCGTTTTATTCCTTTTTGGCTGCTTTTTTCAATTTATTTTTGAGTATCATCTATGAAAATGAATCAAATTAGAGTCTACCAGTGATGCCACTCATTTATTCATTAGTTACACACGTAGGTTATTTCCTAGAGAAACAAATAAAAGATAAGAAATTCATGGTGAAAATGATGATTACCGCACAGAGAGCATCAACATATGAACTCATATTAGTTAAGATAACAAGAACGTGTTAGCCACACATTCATATTCTAACTATTCAACTATTGTCAAAGCAATACGGGGAGTAACACTCTCCTGTAAATGTGAACAAATGAGTAGGTGTCAAAATTTTTGTTCTAACAGATATTGTTTCAATTGAGCTTCTTTCGAAAGTGCAGGAGTCAAAACGGGTACCGTTCAGATCTTCATCTGTGAAAATTACAAATATTTTCGTATAGAGTAACTACGTGAGTTGGTTCATGCAGTTTCTGTTTGTTCAACAACTATGTGAATAGAAAAATTAAAACTTCCAAGTATTTCGGGTGATATGGTTGCATGATTAATTTATATACTTTGTGTATTTTGAGAGTATTTGTTCTTTAGCGATTAAAGTATTTGGATTCTTCATGATTCTGTTGCACAAACTGTGTTTGAACAAAACCTGTTGCAATGTTTGGGATTTAGAGGTCGGGGATGTGCCCAAAATAAAACGGGTCAAGTGTCCGACTATGAGCTATTAATAAGATCAACAACTATGTATGTTTTTGTATAATACGTTCAAACTGAAGTAGCATACAGAAAGTTTTTGAGCTTTACTAAATGTTGTGTTGTACAGGGTAATATTTGGAATTAATTTCTACATTTTGTGTTTTGCGGATTCAGTTTATAATCATTGTAATCGTTCTTTGATATAATCATTCACTATATATCTTGCAGGTTCGTGATTATCGAACCCAAGTTGACTAATTGGTGATGACTTTCTGTGCAAAACACAGGTTTGTTATGGTTTCTTCATTAAAGCTTAGTTTGACTCGACTACTCTTTCATGGTTGTAAAGTTTAATAGACGTATATTTAATCCATCAGAGGACAAACTTTCCAAAGACTATCTCAGTGTAATTGACTGTAAATTTAACTATGGTCTTCGCTAATTTCTTATACACAGGCATTGCATCATGCATACTCTAATCTTCCATCTGATGTTGAAGATGGGATCTGTCAAGTGCTAGCTCACATGTAGTTGGATTCCGAGCTCATGGCTGGTTCCAGTAATACAAATGCTGCTTCAACTTCATCATCTTCCTCATCTGCACCTACTCAGGAGTCGTCAAAAAAGGGTAAAAGATCTGACTTTGAGAAGCAACTAGGTGAGTTTTTTAAACACTAGATAGAATCAGATACATCTGCGGTATATGGAGACGAGTTCAGACAAGGGGACAAGTCTGTACTCAAATATGGCCTCTTTCGACTTGCAGGAAGGTTTCTTTGCTAAGTTTAATAGTACAAAGAGATCATATGACAACTATGTTTTTGAACCCTGCTTACAGAATTGTTCATAAGCATAAATAAATATATATGTATAGCCAAAATACTTGGTAAAACCCTATCTACGGTGTAATACGCTCTCTTCCCAAAACATAAATGTCATAACCATGGATACGGAGATGATTGCGTGAACGGTTTCTGCTCAGGTATAATATAGTTGGCTTCAAATTTTAAAATATATAAAACGTTAAAAAATATAACTTTTGAAATTTGTGAGATTTTTGCTATGTGAAATATGCATCCTTCTTGACTGTGTCTAAAAAAATGAAATAGATGTCTAACAGGAAAAATCGTCTTTGTATTTATCAATGCAAGCATATTACCATAAATTAGCGGCAGAAAAGAGACTTACCCATACTTTATTTAAGTAACTTAATACTGTTGGCATGGGAAAAAATAGTTCAGTTTCCTGTTTGTGATTCACAGACAATTAGAGGCAGCGGGAATCAATTTCAATCTATGAATGCTAATATGTAGTAGATTTTTGCTGAAGGTGTTGATCTATTCTTAAAAGGGTATTTTTAAACTTCTACTTATTGATTGGAACACGTAAACTGAGATAGTTATGTTGAATTTGAGGCATGATATAAGAATGTTTATAAGCTTTTTTGGTTCACTATTTAGATTTGCCGGCCTTATATAATAGAGATTTTTTTTTGCATTTAAGAATATAAACATCTGCGTAGTTCAATATTAGGTTTCGGTTTTAAAAGACTCAAAAAAGTATGACACTTGCAAACTGAATATAAACATCTGCGTAATTCAAGATTAGGTTTTATAAACCTGAATAACTTAACAAATTAATAAACAAGTCTATATCTGCTTGCAAGAATTGAAACTTGATAGTATCATTCTTTCTAAAACAACATATGGCGACCATCATTGCTTCAGGATTAGTACCAATTTGTCTGGAGCGATCGCTTGAGTGAGTATCAGAAAATACTAATGGAGTACTATTCCAATCAACATATCTAATAGGCGTTGATGATGAGCTTGCTTTACATGATTCCGAATCTATGTGAATTGATGAATTCGACCACCTTGTGCAAACAAGGAACACAAAGCACTCTGCAATTTTGTAGACAAAAAGTTGCAGCATGTTAGAACAAATAGAAGTGAGCGAATTGCATTTAGAGGTAATCAACATCAGTCAGTCTTTTCTGTTATAAACGACACCCTTTATTGGCACTCACTAAGGCTCAACTTTCAACACACGTGATAACTACAAACAATAGATTTATATTTAAGATAACTTGACAAGTTACTTTTAACCGTGTTTACTTTATTATTTATGATTTATATAAGATAACTGGAGCTTTCTTATGTGCAAAGAAAAGTTTGTTTCCATAACCGAAAGTTGTTTATATTTTGTATAAACTCAATAAAAAAAGAAATTTCAATGATATGAAGAGTACAATATCCAAATTAAAGTATATATCCCATGCTAAACAAAATAATTAGAGAGATGGTGCAAAGACTTATTTTCCTCACAAACATGAAATGCAAGATAACGTTGTAAAGAATAATTATGAACATGTTCGGTCATTAATTATCCCATATGTAAATTAATAATAACCCCTTTTTTAAATCCACCCGATCGAGTTATCGGGTCCGAGTCGACCCAGGTTAACCAAGTTTTCTAAAAAAATAATTTTTTTATATTTTTTAATAATTAAAAAAATTATATATAAAAATCATAGAAACTCACGTATATTAAAGATATAAATTGTTTACCAACTAATATAATATGTAAAAATAAAAATTTCAGCGTAAATACGTAAAATTTACATATTATTTTTAAAAAAACTCAAAAATATCGAAACCCGGCCGGGTCACGAGAACCGGGGTGACCCGGGTCACCCCAAACCCGGCGGGTCTAGCTAGGTTTTGAAAATATAAAACCCGGATCAATATGACCCTTTTTTCGACCGAAACCGAGTCAATCGGTTGACCCCGCCGGGCCAACCGGGTTTAAAAATACTGCCTATACCCCCATAATTCAATAAGCAATACCAATGTTTTAAAACCCGGGTTTTATCGACCCGGTCGAGCTACCGGGTCACCGGTTCAACCGGTTGGACCGTCGGGTCGACCCGGTTTTCAATTAAAAATTTTTATTTAAATATTTCCAATATTACTATATATATATATATATATATATATATATATATATATAAATATAAATCGTGAATATTTCATATATTTGGCCTAAACACCATTTACTAACAAATATAACACGTAAAAACAAAGTTACGTTACAAATACGTATAATTATATCGCGAAAAAACGAAAAAAAAAACGAAAAAATCGAAAAAAATAAAAAAAACCCGGCCGGGTCGCACGAACCGGGTCAACCAGGATCGCTTCAAACCCGACGGGTTATACCGGGTTTCCAAAATGTAAAACCAGGGTCAATTTGACCCGTTTTTTTCGACCCGGGTTTCGAAACATTGAGCAATACTCTCATTGTCATTAATAATCCCAATGTATACCCTCATTTTAGTTCCACCAACTAGCACTAAAGATTTCTTATAGATTCAAGGTCTGTTTAAAGGAAGCTTTTCTAAGCTTGCCATACATATTAAAAAAGTCACTTGCAATAATTTATTAAATGATTAAATCAATACCCTCTTTTTACTATATCAAAACAAATTAGAATCGAAAAATCCATGCAAGATCAAATGTACATTCAACATTTTTTTCAAATGACAAATTATCTTAGTATAAAAGTTTCTAAAAAGTTTAAATAGGCGTGGAAATCATCATGGACTCATGCATCTTTTTGGGTGTCGACTGACCTTTCCCTAAAGATCAAGAGCTAGATAATGAGCGCATGTTGCGGTGACATTTTAACGAGAAGTTAAGATTGAACTCATAAAATTATTTCATCAAAAACCCTCCTCGGATAGCATAAATTTTTTTAAGGAATAATTTGATTGAAAACATACATATGTAAGTGGAAAAGCACCGAAACCAAACTTTTTTCTTATGAGAAATCATCAAACTCTCTTTTTCTTACTATTGTGCCATTTTTGAGGTTTTTGGTATCATTCAACTTTTTTTTTTACTTCTACATCTATGTTTGTAACTGCAATCTTTTTAAATATCATTATTTCTTTTGTTGGTTTGTATCACGTCTGAAGCTATGTTAAAACACCCTAGGACTCTTCTAAAATCGAGCTGTAGACTATAAAAAAAATATGACTTCGAGCATCTGTTAAGAGAACAAGGGCATGCAACATATCTGATAAAGCATGACATATTGCCTTTTCTTCTATGTTTTATTAACTCGAATGGTTCTTTTAGACACATTATGAAATTTTGTTGTTTCTTAATTATATTTTGCTATACATGTTTATAAAAATTCTAAAACACAAATGTTTATAACAACAATAATTTGCCAAATAAAAAAATGTTAATGAAAATCACAAGTCATACCCGCCAATCGGGCGGGTTTTGCAACTAGTATATATATATATATATATATATATATATATATATATATATATATATATATATATATATATATATATATATATATATATATATATATATATATATATATATATATATATATATATATAGAGGAAGGTTAATGTGAGAGATTTTTTAAAGTTGTAAAAATGAGAACTAATCTAAAACACCAATAAAACATTGATACATAATCATATTACCAATAATACACCAAAATATACATTATTTATACAACTTAACATTCTATTGACTAATAAACGACCACTTAGTGTGTAACGTATTACTGATACACAATTAAAAATGTGATACACATACATCAAAATCTCAATAAGATAACATCTTATACATAAAATGGTACATTTGATACACAACCACCACTAAATAACATGATACACGATACCAAGACATGATACAAATCACACCTTAAATCAAGATGTATCACCTAGAGTTCGTCAATTTTCAAAAGAAAGCCCGTCAAATTATTAAAAAACTTAGTTTTAGTTAATCTCGTTTAAAAATTACTTGAAGTAGAGTGTCATTTGTGAGATTTTAGTTGGTTCTTATTTTTTCAACTTTAAAAAGTTCTCATTTGAACCGAAATCTATATATATATATATATATATATATATATATATATATATATATATATATATATATATATATATATATATATATATATATATATATATATATATATATATATATATATATATATATATATATATATATATATATATATATATATATATATATATATATATATATATATATATATATATATATATATATATATATATATATATATATATATATATATATATATATACTAGTGGCAAAACCCGTCCGATGGACGGGTATGACTTCTGATTGTCGTTTAACATTTTTATTATTAGAAAATATCTGTTTGTAATGTTCGATTCACGGTTATAAATTCTGATTATTGCTTTACATTTTTTGTTATTTTGTAAATATATGTTTGTAATGTTTTTAGTATAATTGTATTTTAATACATTATGAGTCGTGATGACTTGTGTTTGTTGTTTACGGTTTTTATTTAATGGAATTAATTGTTTCTAATGTATTTAGGAATACGTTGAGTAACGACTATTGAGGTATGAACAATGTAAATCTTATATAGAGTGAATAGCAAATAAAAAAAGAAAGGAAGGATAATCCGAAAAAAAGGAAATAAAACATAATAAAGTATCCGTAATTACAAAGTATATAGTTTTAGTTCAAATTCGATATTAAGCTTCATTACACGCAACGTTGGTTGTACACTTTGTGTATTTATTATCTCTATCACAACATAAAACCTTCAAACCTTTCTTGCTCTATATCCTCGATACAACCTCGATATGGGCTTGACTTTTATTGATGGTTATACCGAATCAAATATGAATAGGAAATTGTCGTTGGTTTAGTTTAAACGACACTTTATTGCCAGACATGCAAAAAAATTAAGTTAAAGGAAATTATCTATAAACTAACTAAATTATTTAGTGAATTCGTTAAGAGCAAAAATTATTCATCAAATATAAGAAAATGAAAAGTTAGAAAGTGATTCATAAGTGGAGAGAATATGTTGTAAACTCAAGGGTAAAAGCTATAAAATAGACACGTACTCTTCATTTTATTCCAATATGGAAAATGTACTATTTTATATACTCATTTGCTCATTGAACTTGTTAGTTTGTCACAATATCACCAATATGAGTCACTTGTTACCAGCTATACCGGTTTTTTTGTATTATTGGTAAATTAGTTACGAAATTAGTCATGAAATGACTAATTTACCCTTATCCCGTTCATTCCTTGATCCTTGTCAGAAATCCGGCAAGACAATAGCGCTACACAGCCGTTAACCGGTTTTAAAAAAAATATGTCTTTTAATACAGTTGCTTAATAACCGTATTTTTGAGAAATTTCCCGATTAAAAGGCGGGATAACTCTCTCCAATTCGTAACATATTTATAATTGAAGGAAAATACAAACAAAGGAAAAAACAGTAACATATTAATTATTGCAAATTTGCAATCAAATGTCAAGCTATGAGTTGCAGACAAACCTTATCTACACCCCTCAACAAACAATCACTCGCACAAAACATCACGGCCAAGCAAGATATGGAAGTTGTGAAAGGTGTAGATCTAGCAAGATACATGGGCAGTCATATGATAAGTTCAACTAAGTCATGATATCTTTACACATACAACAACATGTGTGTAGCGGTTAGTGGGGGACGTATCTGCTAAAGCATCCTCAGCTTCTTGTGTCTGAAAGACTCGAACTGCATTGCACCCACATCTTCTTGTGTCCAATAAAAGAAGTCTTTAAGTTGTGAATTGTCTTGACTTCAAAATTTTATTGCCAATGACAAAGTTACGTGATCAGTTTTTGTCAGCATATATCAATTATATATGAAAGATCGCATTCTAAAAAGATATTGTAGTCAGAGTATGATATGATCAGGTTTATTGGGTTCTGAGATTATCGCTTAGTTCCTAACAAAATAAGCAAATAAGCACTTATAACTATTCAATCCCAAACACCCTCAAAAGCAGATAAAAAAAGTTTACCTGCAAAATCAGGCCCATTTTCCCTTGACATGTTTGTGGATTCTTGAATAATCTAATTAACGTAACCTTAGTTCCTCCTACTTTGTCTTCCATGCTTATAGGCTGCAAAGCACGCATGTTAGGGAACAGGTCACATCAACTTTTGTACCTGTCAGGATCGGTTGAGCGAGAACACTTTTTGCAATAATCTATTTGTTTGAGTAACTTATTTTATGAACTTTTCTACTTACTTTAACTTGTTGTTTTTATATGTAAGCTTTTAGACTTGTTAGACCCAATATAGGTAAAGTATCGTATGAATTAACCAATTCCTAAGTAAATGTTTAGAGTTGGCACCTCTAAGATAATCATTTTTTACATCATTTATCAAGTTGGACATAAGCTATTACTACCTTAAATCTGCTGGGGAAAAAGGCACAAAAAATGCTTGTTTAATTCTAACTCTTTACAACAGCAAATACACCCATTCAGAGAGACTGTTATCGATATTAAATATTATCTATGCAGAAATCAGTAGCATAAAAACAAAGAAACATACTTTTCTCCTCCATGTTAAGGATATGCTGCTTTCGGCTTCGTCCTCCATCTTGTTAAAGAAGCTCAAAGGTAGCTCGCAGATAAATCATGTGATAGCACATAAGTCTTTATTATGTAATCAAATTATCAGACGCTATATGCATAGCTGTTACAATTCAGATTATTATACGGTATCAGTTCTATTTCTCTATATATTATCTCCTTTGGAACTTGTGTACAAAAAGATTTTCAGTTAATACATCTGCTATACGCATAGCATGTGGAATCATAAAACGTATTAATTTACAGTTTATAAATAGTTACATACCAGGAGGTTTGATGGTAAAAAAATGGTCAATCTGCTTGACTGCTTCAGTGTGGGTGTCGTTTTAAGCCTCTGCTTTAAGGTTACATACCTCTTCTTATTCATGCAGTTTAGTTATTGCACCACTTACATAATCATTGGTTATGAAGAAACTTTTTGCTATATTTCAAGTTCAAACTTTACTCAAAGTTCTGCCAAATAGATTAAGTGCTGGTATATTGGAGCAACTTTGTATTACCAAGCAATACATAAAAGAGTATCATTGATTCATAAGTTGGCCGGTTATGGATATAGAAGTTGACTCAGATCTACTGAAAAACTGTGTATACCTGTATTGTCTTGCCAGAATTCTTGGGCTCCTCGGGGTCTACACAAGGGTATGCTCCCACGAGCATGACGTACAATGTTACAGTGTCACACCATACGACTACACATCTGTAGTCTATATTGAAAGATGGAAATTGAAATGCGGTCTTCTCCAAAGACCTGACCTTTCAAACATGGTTGTTTCCCAATAGTTTGTTTGATAACTGGCTATTTTCCTATAGTCTTACACATACTAAATTGCATAAACTTAAACATAACAGAGTTCAATAATTCAAATAATATGGCCAGATGTGAAGCAAAGCATAATATCGTAAAATTGGGAACTTAAGTGAAGTTCTAAGTATATGTGAGTAGGGGTGGGAATCGGGTCGGGTTGGTCGGGATAGGGTTATTTGGATCGGGTCGAGGATAAAAATAATTTATCCGAATCTGACCCGATTTTAACTCGGGTTAGTTGGATTCGGGTCGGGTCAATTCAGGTTTGGGTAAAACCCAAAAATGGGCAACATATCTATGAAGGGTCAAAAAGAATTTACCTGCTCCAATACATGCAGAAACTCATAATGTGCCTACTCTTAAACATGTCCCCAAATTCCTCAACTAAAAGACCCGCTTAATGATTTGGACCGTTTTATATCAGCTTTCACGAATCGCCATTGGCACGTTCTCGGGCCCCCTCCATTCTACACTGAAGATCCAACGCTTAACCTCGTAAAATATATTTATACCCCCGACCACCATTAGCACGTTATCAGACCCATCCCTTCCACAACAAATACCCCATATGCAGAGTGTCGAAACATAGTTTTAAGATTTATTCACGTTATAGAGTTTTGTATCTTTTATCAAGTTCTATATATCATTATTTTGTGCACGCGAAGCTTCTTCTGATTTGCACATATTAATATTCATCTCTAGATCAAGAATATAAAGAACTAATACTAAACTAAACATCCTTTATATATAGCATTATGAATAGGCTGAACACGTTCCCCCATTTATTGTTGCTTGCTATATATATATAATGTGTTAGCAATGATTAGACTGATACATTCTTTTAAGCAGCAACTTAACATTACAATTATGATTATCTAAATGCACTTGGGCGACTGTCAATCCATTTGAGTGCCCATCGACCAGTTAAGATATAATTGCAACCCCAATCAGTGGTGAATCTGCCAAATATGCACCCTCTCTATTTCTTAATTGAAACCATTAATTTCGTATTTACTTACCTTGACATCGTTTCTGGTTTCGTTTTACTGATATATTTACCTTTATTGGTTTTAATTTCCTCCGCTGCAAGAACTCTAAACCTGACAATACTTCTGAGCTACTTACAAAAATTGCCTGCAAGTATATAAAATTTAAAGTAGAATAGACACAAAAGAACAACCTGCTATTACAAAAAAAATAATAGGTTTAATTGTCGCATAGAAATGATAACTCTGCTACTGAGCCTACTATGCTTATACCAACACCCCTGAAGTGCCCTTGATGGCTAACATTGCAATAACTCATCTCCAAAAAAATTAAAAAACAAAACAAATATAAAAAAGGAAGCCTCTTATTTTAGGCGAGAGATGGCATTTCTATTCAACTAATCAATCATTATAATCAAGCTATGCTAGATGAAGAACCTTCTCAACCTAACAATCATTTGTTCACCTTTATATCTCGACTGTGTATTTTGTGTGTGGTGCAGAAGAACAGATATAATGGGGTGAACAAATATTTCCTTACCTGTATCCCCCTACTGTGATCCTAATGAGACATCATGGATCAACGTCATACATAAGTTGTTACGCTTCACCCCCTCACCCATCTTATACAATGTTTTGTCTAGGGGTGAGCAAAACCGACCGATAAGCGAAAACTGACACAAACCCGACCGAAACCGAAACCGACCGACACAAACCGACCAAATTTGGGTCAGGATTCGGGACGGGTTTTTCATGATTTCGGGACTCGGTTTGGGTCGGGACTCGGGATTAATTCGGGATCGCACAAAGAAAACCACATAAATCGGGAGTAACTCGGGCCTAACTCGATTCGGTTCGGGACTCGGGCCTAACTCAGGTCGGGATTCGGTTTGAGTTTTTCAGGATTTCGGTTTCGGGATAAGTCGGGATCAGGTCGATTTCGTCCCGATGCTCACCCCTAGTTTGGTCAAAGTCAGAATAATTACAACTTAAGCGAGGGATTCACTCTTCCATCAAGACCCAATGCTAAAAACAAACTCGACCCATGATATGAAACCCCTCAGGTTAGACCCCAAACACCCATCAGATCCCCACTCATTTGACCCGTCATAAGTTGCTAAAAGGCAGCTTTAGGAACATACCTAAATTATTCACACAGGCATGGAGTGCTGTCACCAAATAACTGACCCACGATTAACTCAACCAATACTTTAACAGAGACAATCTATTTTTGTGATATTTCATGGCAAGCAAGGTTTCCAATAATACTAAAGTCGGTATCCTGGAAATTTGTTCTCATGAGATCTTTGCCGATGTTATATCTTCTTTTGCTAGCGTGAAAGCAAAAAACAACTTTTTAAGTTTGTGCACAGATTAATGAATATCAATTAGCCGTATAGAATTTTACTCAATACCAAATATTACCCTTGCAAAAACAAATATAGAAGGCATATCAAATGTATGACATAACTCAACTGATTTTGCAGTTGCGAACCTATACACATGAACTGGTTTTGTTTGTGTGATTCTGTGACATTTATCCATCACTTGTTAATCCATTTGAGGGTTCTGTAGCCCACATGCATTTAAGTTTTTAAAGCCAAAAAGCTTATCAAATGATAGCAACCAGAAAGGTGTTACATACCCAGCCACTATCCTATAATATGCAGGTAACCACTCATGGGAAATTGATTCATAGCTTATCAGCCATCGTGTTCAATATGAATATTTTATAATAACTATTCAGATCATCGAGATCCTGAATTTGTTAGGGCTTCCTGTCTGTGTCACGCGTTCCTAGGCTCATGTAATCGCAACTCGTACCATATAGTATCATGTGTTTTTTTAAAGAACGTACCTTTTTTACACGTCTGCAATCAAAAGCCACCTTTTTAACATCCATTAGACCCATCCTCGACATGTTATCCGCCTGATGATATGAACCCTTTGACATATATGCAAGGTGAGGCAAGGATGTTGCAGTGTCCATACGGGTCACATGTAAGGTGAGGCGAGTATGTTGTAGCGTCCATACGGGCCACATATGCCATAGCTGTCACATGAGGCTTGCATGATCGGCATGAAGATGATCAGAAATCTGTTTCCGGTTATAAGTTTTATTTGTGACATTGTATCCAATACATTTGTTTTATATAAGTTGTTGGACATCTTGTGCTTTTAAATGGTTAACTTATTATTGTGATCGTTGGTTAGATACAATACTAATTATAAATAGTATGAAATAATAACTTTGGAATACATGTAAAAATAATGCAGGTGATATGTGATTTTAAAATATTTAAATATTGATCACTCGAATGATACATTCCAAAAATAATAACTTATTGCGGTTCTTGTGGCACATCAGATATTCAATTGATGTAATATTAACTTGATGGAGGGGCTGTTACACATAAGATAAATGTCGGCTCAGTAACCTGTAACATGTTATGTAAGTGCCATTCTTGTCTTTCTAGAAGAAAGTAAACAGATCACAACTTCTCCCATTAAAAAAGCTTAGAACTTACTACTCTAGATATGAAGTCAAACGCCACATTAACGTTCTATTATTAAAGCAGATGCAGAAATATAGCTATATGATACAAACCTTTACTTGGATAAAGGCATGTTTTGAGTAAAATACTTGCATCGACAAAGTTTTGTAAGTCATGAAACCCTTCTTCTGCACATGAAGCAAAAAACAAACCTCTTAACTAATGATATAACTGAGTGAATGATATTAATAGCAGCCTTAACATTGTTATATATGTACAAAAATACACTGGCTTCAAAGATATGGTAATCAACCCAAAATTGAAGCGAGTTCGATAATGAATGAAACGGGTAAAAATGGTGCTTTTCAGATATGGGTTGTTCAAGACCCTCAGCTGATCTGAAGGAGGAATACTTTTACTGTCCAGTGAACATGTATTTTTTTCGATACAGGTTTCGTCACATCAGCAAGTCACTCTATAATGCTTAAGCTTACTGTTCATTACTCGAACTCTTATTAAAGTTATAAAACAGAACCTGCTTAATGGCACTCTCAGTTTATTCAAACATTCAAAACAGCTGCAAACTCTAAATTTAAGAAGATACGCACTTACCTAAACAATCCCAAACGACCAAACCTCAGTTAAAACTTTGTCGTACTGACATCAAGTATATAGTCTGTACCAGTACCACTGTCAAATAAGCAACAAAGTCGGTTGTCTCTCATTTTTTCCGTCAAATGTGGCTGGATGTTGAATTTTTTTACATTGTGACAATGATGAATATCAAATCTCGATTCTGAAAGGTAAAAGTCGATCACGAATAGCCTGTGACAGCTTAAAAATATAAACAACCTGAAGTGTGTAGCATAGAGACATAGGTTCAGCACCAAGAATGAATCTCGTTATTCCATGAAATCATTTTGTGGGGTTTGGTTGGATCCAAATGGACACCCAATCAGATTTATGAATGTCATACCAATGTTGTCCCTGGAATCTGTGAGGCATTTGATAGACCAATGGTGATTTCAGTTGGTAGAGATAAACAAATGTATTTTGGCAAAAGAGTAATTATCAAAGGCAAAAGAATATATGTATTTTGGCTTCTAACTAACTGTAACTTGTATATGAGCTTATTCTGAGTCCACCAAGACGATCCATCTTTAGCCATAGCTTTATTTTCAGTCGCACTAACCTCCTTAACCAAACAACCCTTAAAATTGCAAGTTTGTGGCAGAACCAAACACCCCTTAAAACTTTAGTTTTGTAGAAATAAAAACTGTAGTGGCCATACCTAAACACCGCTTTAATATGGAACACTATAATGCAAGAAAAGTAAAGCGTCAAAGTACTCGTTCGATGGTTAATTTTAATGCGGGCAGGCCATCAGCGAGTAAATTATTAGTTCTCACCTTGCTGCAAAAATATCTACCAAATGTGCAGGCTTCATTATTCTATTAATACTAAAGTCTTTTTCGGACCGCTAAAAGTATAGCTACACGACAGGTGGTCGCCCTAACAATCACCAAAAATCATCATAAGAAGTACATAATGAAATGGGTTGGGTCACGGTTACTGAAAAAGACTACATGCTTTAAGTTTGTCTATTAAAAATTTAGGAATGCCAATATCGTTACTATTTCTTTAAAGTACGAAACCAATTGATTATATTACATTTGTACACATAAATGTCATTAGCTTTTTCCTTTGTAGATTGTTCATCGATATTTTCCTAGGGATTTAGTACTAACTACAAAAATGGACATAAAAACAATCTCAATAAAAGATACCTTGTTAACTTTTTACATAACTTTGATATTATTTCCCGCTTAAGCAGTTACAACATCATAAAAAAGTACATTTATCCAAATATTTATTAAAAGCCAAAATAATTATGAATGAAAAAAAGAATCAGTTCTAAAGCGCAAATCCAATTACCCCATAAGTCACTGTAAGTATCTAACATGCTAATGATTGGACCAAAGCTGAGTGTCATCGGAGGTACAATAAAGCAATCACCTAATTAACACAAGGTTAACAACTATATAATATATGCAAATAGGGAGAGATAATCTAGTGTAAGGAAAAAAAAACCCATGGGCTTTTCAGATGTAAGTATCTAACAAAATCAAATAATGCCAAAAGAAAGAGTTCTTTCAGAAAAAAAAGTACTCACTTAAGATTAAAAATCTTTTCATTATTAGTAAAGTAAATCAGATCTTATTAAACTTCTACACCCAATGACGTGTTCCTAATAGTGATTTTATATTATGGTGAATCATGTGGAGCCATACTTATTACAGCAATTATAATGCCAAAAAAGATAATTATAATGAATACATCACAAAATCATTATAATACCTAAAAGAAATCACTAAAGCATTCAGTTGTGTTCATCTAGCTACTGCAAAATTTGCTCCAAAAAAATACAACAAAGATTAATCAATAATAGAAAGAATAAAAAATAAAATTGATTGTACCTTAGATTTTTCAGCGTTGATTGATGAAGAATTAGGGTTTTTGGTATTGCTTTGTTAGCAGAACCGATTGGTATAGCTTTTTTAGCAGAAGAGAAAAAGATTTAGGATCAACAATTTATGTGGTGGGAGTCGTAGAAAAAATATTTAAGCCCAAAACCTAAGCCCGACTACTGACTGGGATTAGTGCCCTGATTGATGACGTGGCAAATCCCTCCTCTTATATATAATGTAAAGATATATATATATATATATATATATATATATATATATATATATATATATATATATATATATATATATATATATATATATATATATATATATATATATATATATATATATATATATATATATATATATATATATATATATATATATATATATATATATATATATATATATATATATATATATATATATATATATATATATATATATATATATATATATATATACATACTAGGCGAGTACCCGCGCATAGCGGCGGAAATTCTTAGCGACGGATAATTAACGATACGTGATTTTATGGCAAGTGTTTTTTGACGTTCAAATGTTGCTCATGTAGCCTCAAACGACTCGTAGTCTATAACATGTTTAAAACTCTTTAATTTGGAAAAATAAAAACTCCAAAACCGTAGAAGAAAAAAAAAGCCTCAAATTATATAATTGTATATTTTGTTGTGTTCTAGCCAAAATATTAACCTTTAGAAACCTATTTTCCAGACAATACGAGTAATTCTGACCCAGGTACCTGTTTTTTTGCGATTATTAAATCAAACTCTTATTTGTGTTCTTCTTTGGTAACCTGTAGCAACATAATATAACTTAGAGAGAAGCTATTAGATCTCTTTCCTAATCGACATACGGGTATATATCATAAATCCATCTTTAAAAAAAACTACAAATGAATGATCTGAACATAAACATACGCTTAAACAAACTGTGTCAACTTAAAACATAAGGGTTATGTACACATAACGTACGATCCGCGACATGTTTCAGGACCCATTTCCGGTGCTTCTTCAAGATCCCTGAAAACAAAGCTGGAATGATAATCAAAGTAATAGTGACAGGGATATCTCTGCACAACCACAACATGTTTCATCGAAAAAGGATATAACATACAATGCGCACTTCCACCACTTCATTAGCTTGTCCGAGAAATGACGACACCTGAAGCAAATTACAAATGTTGACACCTGGACAAAACCACAATATAAGAGTCGATGCTAATAATACAATAAGAAACGAATAAATAGTACAGATATGTTGGAATCAAAATGGGTCATTTTTTATGGGTCGAAACAGCCTAGCCATATGTGTTCATCTCAAGTCAAGTCTACCTAATCTCTAATCAGTATAAAGAAACTAACTTCACAATAAAAACTAATAAAATTTATCTGACACAATGATACTTCTAATAGTATTTTGTAACAATATCCGGGTAACAATGTATCTACGCGCGTCTAGCTAGAAATGGATCTAAAGCAAACAAAATGCTTTGTGTGTTTCATTGCTAATTGAGCAATTGTTGCTGATATTCTAGTTGTTCATATGCATAGGCTTGTATATGCCTATTAAATAATGAATATGTATATACTAAACACATACAAAAACCTCTTGTTTTTTAGGTATTGGAATGATTATTATACAAAATCCAAGCAATCATATACTTATGTTTAGAATAATGCAACTCCAACTCATCTAGACACAAAATATGTAACAGTGCAAAGGTTTATACATAGAATAATAATAAGTTTGTGCACAAAATGAAGATATAATATTGTCTCTGTCGTTATCCTCCTAAGTGTGTCTAAAACAAACATTTTGATCAATTTAAGAACTCAATAATTCAGTTTCAATCTTGTTTACATAGATGGTTGTGTTTTCGAGTGTACATCGAGATATTATATACATTTGTCATTAATCATAATGACATTGTCGATATATAACACTCAAAATTAACCATCTTTAATTCCTAAACACATTGATTAGATAATCCCTTTCAACGCACAATTCCAAACACCCTGTCTGAAGAAGTGCAGATCATTGCTAATCAAAACAATATCCAGATTTACTTGTATGTTATTCGGGATTTTTTTCGGAGGTGGAGAGTTTGTTTATAACAACTTATTTGAAAAAAAGGTGATCATTTGGTCATCTAAGACAAAGCGTACTTTTTGATTGGGTGTTTGGAATAGCTTATCCGCTCGCCCCTAAGCAAGTAAGGAGTTTCGCTAAAACTTTTGCTTTTCAAAAAAGTAAGCTTAATCATTCTCACTGGTTGAAGTTTTCCGTTAAGAAAGAAAAAAAGGAGAGCCAACCTCATCTACCTGCACGGGTGTGTTGCTTAGGGGTCTCAAAGGTGTTGACGGATGTCTACGCCTGCCTCTATAAACTGCCATCAAGAAAGTGCATTTCGCTTTCATCTATGCTTAAAGAGGATGATAAAAATGATTATCATTATTATAAAATAAACTAAAAGAACTTACCAAGCTCGCCTTAGTATTCACACGGCGTGTGAACAATTTGTAGATTACACCCCTTGAGTAGTACTCTCCCTTTTGTAGCCACTTCAGCAATTTCCAATTTCTAACCTCGAAAAGAGTCGATCCAAATCAAAATGAAATTGTTATGAGTCGTTACAACATGAAAAATATAGTTGATGGTGTTTATAAAGGTTTTACCTTTTTTAATTCTATCTTGCCTTTCAGTTCACTAACGTAGAGTGCGGTATGCAGCCAAAGGATAGTTTTAAACCAATAATATCACAAAGAGCAGCAGGCATTCGCACGGATCCTACATAAATAATGGAGCTAAATTAATAATGTAGTATAGTGTAGTATAGATTACAAATTATAACCATAAATTAATTATTTTTATATACTTGTATTATAATATCATAACTATATAACTAAAAACTATGAGAAATACATATTTTTAATCCGTTTAATTAAACGAAAGATAAGTTATAAGATAATTCACTACTACATATTAAATATTAAAAAATATACATATATATATAGAACCGGGTTGACCTGACGGTTCAACCGGTTGACCCGTAAACCGGTCACTATACCGGGTCATCTAAAAAACCGGGTTTTAAAACATTGATCACAACTAAGTGCCAGTCATGAGGTCGTGCAGCTCAAAAAAGATTAGGAATTAAGGTGATCTATATAACAAACTTTTTTTTTCTGTACAATTAATTTCACATCATTGCATGTCTAATACCAGATCTTCAGTTCTTGTACCATACAACTAACGCTGATATAATGAAGATGTTTGACAACTGAAACATAATGAATTGGACTTGAGAAACTAATAACTTAAACACAACGGATCACCAGCTGTTCAGAAGGATTAGGAACACATCCACCCACATACATGCAAATGTACCATACCACATGCATAGAGTGCTACACAATAACACACAACCATATATACACTTATTATGATCAATAGACCTGTTAGAGTCGAGCGTTAGAATCCAGACGACGATCCATGATCTCAGAAACAGTCTCCATGAATGCAGCTTCACTTGAACCAGGAAGAACACAATCATCCGCTTCTTCAACAATCTCCTCGATCACAGATTGCTTATTCAAGTTTTCCCTACACATGATGTTTCCAATGGCCAAAGGTGTGAGTCCTTTCTCAACACCTTTCTTAAGGAGCATGGTGGATATTCGGAGAGTACGAGCAGATTCCAAAGGTAAATTCCAGCCATAAAAGTTAAGTAGCGCAATGTCTTCTTCAGCATCTAAAGAGTTTATGTAGTTGATGGTTTCATTACTGAATGGTTCACGAGCTTGAGGCCAGTAAAGCCATTCAAATGTGCAGTCTTCAAACTGTACCAACGCAAAAGAAGATCGGTTCCTTTTTATCAGTAAGCGCTAGAATATGTTGATAGATGTTTTTATTCCAGAAGTGATTCACTTCAGAGCCTATAGGGCATTTAAGATTATAGCTTTCTTGTCAAAACCAAATTCATTTAGGGTCTGGTGATGCAGATGTATTACTGAAGACTCATAGTAATTAATCGAAAGTCTTTTGTTACTGAGATATCTTTATGCATCAACTAAAATTTGGAGTCTCTATTCACTTCATATAGGGCATTCAAGATTATAGCTTTCTTGTCAAAACCAAATTCATTTACGGTCTGGTGATACAGATGTATTACTGAAGACTCATAGTAATTAATGGGAAGTCTTTTGTTACTGAGATATGCATCAACTAAAATTTGGAGTCTCTATTCACTTCATATATGATTATCGGCATTAAAACCTGCAAATACTCTATCCACTTTATAGGTTGCATACATCTAACTACGTCCTTCTTTTAAGAAGACGAGGGGAATAAATTGAAAGAGGGAACTCAAACCCAGGACTGGTGTTAGTAAAAAGATAACGCTTGATCGCATCTACTCACTACATCCCATGAGATCAACACATAGGCCAATAAGAAATGTTCGACTACTAATCAAATATCTTAAATGAATCCTGATAAAGACAAAATATTTGGTATTTTTTTGGATCAAATCAAAATTGATAATTCCAATATACTAACAAACAAAATCAAATCATGATTTAGAACATACCAAAAAGGGAAAAAATTGCATTGTTAAAAAGACCCAGCGAAAAATGAAACACATTTTTATAGGAAAGAAAGAAGTATCTTATAATGTTTTCTCCAAGTAGCAAGAACCCTATGTCGCTACTCGCTCTAGTAGATGTAGGCCATGTAGCCCTATTGCAATGATCTTAAAATTTCTATATTATGTGTGTGATAGTTTGTGACTTTGTAATATCTAAGGTTATTCACAACAGCATTGAGCTATGTTATTTGGATCTTAATATTATCTGGTTTGTGGAGCTTAACTTCAAACTAATTACTTCTGATGTCCCAGCTACACAACTAAGCCAGACACAGTCCAAGAAATGCAACTAATTAACGCCTTTGTGAGTTATTCATATTCAGATAGTCGTTCACTATTTGTATTTATATAATGATCAAAACAAAAGCAATTCGAAGAGACTTACACTGTGAGGAAGGCAGTAACCATGATCAATAGGAATCAGGACAAACCGGCCATCTTCTCCTTTGCTCACCAATATGTTCCCAGCATGCCTATCAGCATTAGCCATCCTGATATCCAACACAGAGATCTTGTGTACCTCCTCTATGGGAAAAGCATTCGGACCCATATCCTCACAACTTCCAGAATTCTCCATGAACATCTGCAAAGACCCGATCTTTTCCTTTACGCCCTCTGGATGATTGAACCCTTTGTGCAGACAGCTGGCTAGAAGCGTAGGAGGAACACCCGTAAATCCTTTGGATTCTCTAGTAAAAGATCGACGTCCACTTTTTGGATGGTCCAAAATATAAGCAGCAACCTCCCTCAATGCACCCTCGCCAACTGTAGTACCTTTTTTCAGCCCTTCACCATTAACCGACAAAGGTAATCCTCTTGGATTATTCACCAGCATTGGCTCCTCATCGATCGGCTTAAAAACAGATACGTACTTCCCAGATGCATCCGTCATAAAGTACGCTCCACCTGTTCCCTCAGACGACCTTTTCGGGTAATTCCCATTTTCCAGCCCTTCATACGAAGCGTTAATCATGTCATAAACCACAGACGGGAGTTCAACCTTTGGGTTACCAATCACGGGTTCCAACCACAGCTCTTGATTCAAAGGATCTCTAGGAACAATACCATCAACACATTTGGTAAGTTTTAAATCAGAACCATCATATTTCGTTTTCGCATTCACCTGTGGTGCAACAATATCCAACTCAAAATTCTTTTCCATAGGCGTAACTCTAATCTTCGCCGACTTCCTAACAAACAAATGAATCACACCATCGTTATTATGTTTCTCGATGTCGTTAATCAATCTCTCGTCTTCTAGCTCTTCACCCTCACACAACACATCTTGCTCATCGTCACCAATCAACCCACTCTTTTTCTTGGCAAGCTGTTTTTTCACATACCCAACATCCCGATTCCTATCAACATGAAACGTAAACTCTTTCCCAGAGGACGTCTTCACTATTTAATGCTACCTGTATTCTGTGTGCTATATAGAGTTTCACATGAAATTAGATTTTCAGTTATTCAATGCACCTCATATTCATGAGGCTCACACCTCGACACAAGGCTCCAATACCACTTTGCGCCTTAAGCCTTTGAAAACATTGAATGTACTAATATTTTCATGATAAAAAACACATACATTGGTACACGTTATATGATCATTTTATCTGAACAGTCGAAACACCAAAAATAATCCAAACACTATCTCCTACAGCTCTTTCAAATAGATACGATAAACTGGGATTCTGGTCACCAATGATCAATATCACAAAATCACTACAGGAATACATATCAAATACGGCCTTTATGCGTGTACTTTTCTAACAACACAAGA
The DNA here is from genome assembly GCA_025667525.1 of Glebionis coronaria. Classification (NCBI taxonomy): domain Eukaryota; kingdom Viridiplantae; phylum Streptophyta; class Magnoliopsida; order Asterales; family Asteraceae; genus Glebionis; species Glebionis coronaria. The sequence goes on along the minus strand of JANFOE010001708.1, from coordinate 513 downwards.
TCGTTAATTCTATTCACTTACCTCAGATAGAGACACAGTAGGTTTCTCTAGCTTATCTCCATCTATATCTGCACCAACATCACCTGCCCACCAACGACGTCACCCACCACATACGGCGGCAACGAAGTGGTCGGGGCAATGAAGGCTTCAGATCTGAACAATTAAAGAAACCCATCACAAAGAGGGCAAAACGATTAGCACTGAACCCATGAACGGCGGCAACGAAGAAAACAACAACCTAATAAATAGATCACCCACAAAGCAACATCAAATCTCTAATTAATCATATCACCCGCGGCAATGAAGAAGCTGACGATAGAAATGGGTGTGTTGCTTGAATCACATGAGAAGGGATGGCAGATTTTGTGGCGGCTGTGACTTTTAGAGAGAGAGATGGAGGCTAGGGTATTTTATTTTAGGGTTTAGAGGAGAAATGTAAAAACAGTTATTTTAGAAATGGGTTTTGGCCTGTGGGTCTTATGTATTTTGGGTATTTTCAACCATTCTATGTTT